>CM064564.1:10715880-10747194 GCA_032716605.1 Paralithodes platypus | reverse complement strand
CTGCAATTAGCCTCTTTTTGTTTGTTTTTTCAGTCTAGGCTAAATTGTGGTAGGCTAGGCTAAATTCTTTAGCATGTGTAGGCCTGTGCTTTCCAATAGAAGTAAAAATATGTAGCCTAGCCTAATGCAATTTTACTAAAACCCAAGCCTACCTGAATATATGCAGAGTTCAACAGCAAAAACAAAACAAAAATATGTTGAGCAGTGAAATAAAATTAAGCTAGGCCTAGGCCTGTTTTCTCATAGGCCTAATAACCTAATGACGTTTACTATAGCCTAACCTAATATAAGTTATTTCACAAAATACTGATACCCAGCCCTCCTCATACAATATTTTCCATTGTTAAATAAGTTTGTGCTTAACTGCAGTAATGAAAGGCATAAACTAGCCAATGTCTAAAGACTTGGATCTGGCATAATTGGTACTACGTACTACGAAATTTAAGTAAAACTATGGGATAACCAGGTTACTCAAGCAAAAATGCAATGCCGAAATTGCTAAAAAAATACATTAGAGTTAGTGTAAATGCTTCGCTGAAGCAGAACAGAGGGTAGTAATATAAGAATAATAGCGACACAGCATATTTTGTGGGTAGAATGGCGATCGTGATGTCTGAGCGGTATATTACTCAATTGGATACTAATAATCTAATAGTGTTGATAACGACATAAATAGGCATCTTATAGCATTGCTTTGTAATACACAATAAGAATGCAAGACAAACATTTCTTATATCTCGAAGGGGTTTGCGAAGAGGTGGCAGGTGGGCCCGGTGGGGTAGTCTTCTCTCTCTTCTTATTGTTTAAATGTGCAGTTTGCTTGGAGGGTTGCGGTGTCTCCAGATTACTGCACAGGCGTTTTAAGAGGGGTGAAAAGAAAAGTTGTGTTAGTAGGCTATAATAGGAGTTAGGAGAGATAGTAAAGGTGGGTTTTATATTGTTTAGAGAGATAGTTTGTCGTCATCTTTTAAAGTCAGGGTGATTTAAGTCAAGTTGGGGGGGAGGTCAGAGATGTTGATGATGTTGATGATGATGATCGGTGGTGGTACAGTACAGTACTGCTCGGTCGGGGTGATTTAAGTCAAGGTGAGGCACTGAGGGTGAAGTCAGAGATGATGATGATCAGTGGATGTACAGTACAGTACCGGTACTGTTCTATGTGTATTCTGTTGGTGTACTGTGTGGGGATGGTTATTCAGTTGGGTGGTAATATTTTATGCTCGTGATTTTGTTTGTTGTTCTGATGAAGGTTCGTAGGGTTGAGGCGATGACATGTTTGCTGTGTTGTGGTAGGTCTCCTATGCTTGATGTTGAAAGTTCCTCCTTGTACTAACATTTTTTGTTGGTGTTTCTGAGGTTTCTGTAGCGGTTATCCTGAGGTGGTGATGATGGATGTTGGGTCTGGGTATGGATGGTGTTGTTTTGGGGGTTTTTTGGGTGCTGAAAATTTGCTGGGGTTTCGTTGGCCTTGGCTTTTACTGTCGGTTGTTTTTGTTTGTGTTTTTTTACTTTCATTTGGTGTTTTTTTTCGGTTGGGATGCTCTTGGGTTGGCTGGTATTCCAAGTACTGGTACCAGTATCAGTTATTATTATTTGTTGTTGTTGTTCCGTGGGCTGTTGCTCTGTTGAGTTGACTTGGGTCATCGTGCACTCTGGTGACTCTGGTGATGGTTGTGGGGTGGGTGAAGCTGTAGGAGCTGATGTATTCGCTGCCAGTACTGGTGGTGCTGTGGTACCGGTAGTTGTATTTCCCGGTACTAGAGGTGTTGTGCAACTTGTGCTAGTTGGCGTTGCAGCTACCGTTACTGGTGGTGTTGTGATAGCTGTAGCTACTAGTGCTGGGGGTGTTGTGGCTGTTGTAGTTGTAGCCTCCAGTACTGATGGTGCTGTGACTGTTGTAGCTACTGGTACTGTAGGTGTTGTGTTAGTTGTGGTGTTGGTGTTGATGGTGATGATATTGTTATAGTTATGGCTGCAGTATGTGATGAGTGTGGTAGTGGCGTTGTGGGCCTGGTGGAGGGACTGGGCAAAGCATATGTGGGGGGTCTGGTTGTTGTGAGGGTGGCGGTATGCTTATGTTGGTGGAAGATGGTCCACCATCTGTATCAGTGTCATTATTTTTTGTTTGTACAGCATGTTGGAGGTTGCTGATGATGGAGGCCATTATGTGTAGCTGCTCCTCCATTGGCAGTGATGTTATGGTATTAATTATATTGATGTGTTTGCCTTGGTCATTGGGGTTTGGTGCTTGGTGTGGTGTTTTATGGCCTAGTGTTTGAGTTGTGTTGTGGGTGGGTGGGAAATTTTGTTTGATAATTGTGGGATGTCATAGTAGTGGGGTTTTGATTCTGTAAGATATGGGAGTATGATGTGCTGGGTCTGGAGTCCCATGTGCATTCGTGGGCCTTGTGATGTTGAGGACTAGGCTTGTTTCCCCCTAGCGGACGGTATTCTGGTTGCACAGTTTGCACTGATGCACCTAATTGTTCCCTTGCTAGTAGTAGTGATGCAACTTGTTCCTGGCTTTGATTTGCAGTACTGGCTCCCTGAGGGTTATTTTGGTGTTTTGTTTTTAAAAATTCTGGGCAGGTGTTTGAGGTGGATGGGTGGTCTCCGTTGCAGTTTGGACATCATTCTGTATTCTGGGTAAACCTGACTTTTTGGACCGACAGCGATTTAAGTAAGTTTAATTTGTTTTTTTGAAATATTCCTTCAGATATAGGCTAGTGTTTTTTTATACTGAATAGGAGCTGAAAGGAGTATTTACCCATTATCCAACAATCTAACCCCCCCCCCCCACTAGTGGGGAGGGCTATGAAGTTCAGGGAAAATGAGGGGTTAAAAGCGTAAAAAATACATTAGCCTCGTTGAGACGTCCTCTCCACTCTCCAGACGCCATCTTTGAGCCCTCAGTTCAGTTCAGTTGCATGGCGGAAGTAATGCCTTCAAAACGGCACTTCCTGATGTATCTTTTTCTTGCGGTCTGGGTCTTATATTTATTTGTCTAATTCTTTCACTTTCTTGGTTCTTGCTTTCCAAAATTGATATATTACTATTTTGCTCTCTTCTATTGTATTTCTGTTGAAGAGCAGATTTTCCAACTACTATTTCTTCATCCTCTTGGTAGGGTTGTTGCAGTACTGTACTTCTTCGCTCCTCGTTGTATGTTGGGCAATGTAGTAGGTAGTGGTTCAAGTCCTCCATGGCAGCTCCGCACATCAGACACTCCGTTGATTGGTTACAAAATCTCTTTCTATTCCCCAAGTTCAGATTATTGCTTCTACATTTGAACAGGATCTCGGAGGCCTCTCTGTTGTTGTACAGTTGTTCCTGTCCTCCCGGTTCTTTTCGCCATGCTTTATACAATTTCTGACTTGATTTTTCTTCCAGCTTTGTTCTCCACCCATTCGTATCCCACACTCTAACCTTTTTCTTTATTTCTTCATTTGTCATGTTCTCTCCTTTTATCCCAACCATTCTCCTATCTTCTATTAAACCCCTTATCCACTTATTTTTCTTTTTCTCTCTCATCTCCTCTAATATTCTTTCAAGTAATGCATTCCCTTCCCCTCTCAGAATATATTGCAGATATTTCAGTTGCCCTTCCATTATTCTTGCCCTCATACTTGATATGCCTATCTCCCCTCTAAGAGCCGCATCCTGTGCATAACTCGGTGCTCCCATTATTTGCCTACTAACACTATTCTCTATCCTTTGCAATCGTTCTACCTCCTGCTTTGTGAAGTTTATGACATTATCACCATATAGAATCGCTGGGAGAGCTACACTTCTTGTCTTGGCCCGAGCTGGTAAACAAACAAAGCGGCGCAGGTCAATTACGTATTTTCATAAAATTTATATAGGTTTGTATCACAAAGCTCAAATACATACATCATATATGGATATACTTCGAATGAGGAATCTCTGAGTTTAATAAGATAAGCTTTATGTGTACGATTACATCCAATAGTGAAGTATATACGAAATATTCAGACACGAAAGAGATAAATATGTATGTCAGTGTTGCCAATAGAGCTACTTTAACGCTACATCTTAAAACGCTACATACTTCAATTTAGCTATCATTTTCCCATAACTCCCAGGGATACTCCATAAATATCTAGAACCATTATACATTGTAAAACATGCAAAACAAACCAACAAAAAACATTCCAGAGTTGTGGCATCATTCTAGAGATGGTTTGCATTTATTCAATGTCGAGACGATATTCTAGCGGCTTTTGAGAAGGGATCTAGAGGTCCACTCACTCTGTCTCTCTTACTGCGCAGACTCGAACCCAGACTTGTTATATAGTCTATATTTGAGCTACACTTGTCCAAACTAGTTATATTAAGTTATGGCAGTGAGTTATGTGTAGGATGGAGTAGGATTGAAAGCCTAAATCATAATTATTATGGGCAGATAAGGTTTATGTCAGCATAAAGTTCGTGATAGCAGGGTCAAGGCAAGGAAAGGAGCATTAGGAAAGGATTGTCCTCTTCAATAGGCTTAGGTGTATTTCCCCGACACCCAGCGCCGCCAAGCGGCTCATAGGTATAAACAAAATCTGCCAGGCATTAACTGAATGGGGAGAAGGCATTTTATTCTTCAGAATTCCTTATTGTTCGTACATTCACACACTGTATACATGCAAGTGGTCTTCAGAGTATCATCTTAGTTTGTATAAACAATATCAAGAGGGAAACAAATGGCTTGATCAACATGTTATCACCTATTAGCCTCTAGAGGCACCACCGTCGCTGTAGAACAGATTTATTACATTGAGTGGGCTCTCCTCTTATACACTACCAGATTCCTTGGTGAAGTCTGTCACACGGGCAATTGTCAAACTCTGAAGGTCCATATCATTGTTATTAAACAAAGCATTTGGCAAAGGGAGACATTGTTAAAAACCTTGGCCAATACTCTGCTATTCACCAAAAATAAATTTGAATTATCATTATTATTTGGTAGGGTAGGTAAGTATAGGTAAGTTGGCTAAATAATTGGTGGAATTCGTAGGGACTCTAACTGCTTTGAGAGAGTTAAATAAAATAAAAAATAATAGATCTGAATAATAAATCGACTATGTTATTAAGCAAAACTGGGGGATGTGTGGGTAGCGAATACGGTTTTAAAGTCATTTAAGAATAGACCGTTTTCAATGCTGCGGCCAAACTATTCCACCCATTTATATTCTTTTGGTATCAAAACGTTCGGAATCGCGAGCCTCACCCAACTACGCAAGCATGGCTCTGATCATCGGCGTAGTTTTCAAGATGTGGAATTTTAAGTGGAATTAGATTTTTTTTCAAGATTGCTGGGAAAAAACCCACGTGCAAAAGCAAAACCTTCTCTATAACATTTGTGGAGCATTAGTAGTGCAGTCCATATGCCAAAGCCCAATCGTTTTCTATGAGTGGGAGAGACGGTATTTAGGCGTCAAATTTTTCGGGAAATCGGCTGCCACGGACCTATTTAACTGCCATGCCGGATGTTTATCATATCAAAAGTTGCCCAATACAAAAACGCAACTCTTGTGAAAGTTTGATCCCGATCCAAAAAGCGGTTCTGGAGTTATTGCGTCAAAACCGGCGTGTAAAAAGAATTTGGATGAATAAGTGGGTTTAATGATTACAATAGGGGTTCCCCGTAGGGGTCGAACCCCTAATAATAACAACAACACCCGCTTCAGCTTTCTCTTTAATGGCCAATTTTTAGATCTGCATTTTATCCGCCATATTGTATACCTCGGGTCTTAATATTAAGGGGTGGCAGTTGGTTTTTCGAGTCCGACTCCTCCCTTATGTTTAAGTTATGAGATTTCAAGACATTCGCCCCATTTCAGACCTTTTGCCCCTTTTGTTTGCCATTATTAAGACCATCCATGCCATTTAGGTGTCGACTTATTTTCCTGGCGAGCGATAGCGAGCCTATTTTTGAAGAGGAGTCAGCCTTTGGCCGGGACATTTTTCTACCGAAACATTTACAAATTTATATCGAAGGAGGTCTTGTGGGTGTTTTTTTAAGCTTGATATAGGTTTAGAGAGCAAACTAAACCCCCTCCTTAAACTATTGAGCCGAACCAGCAAATTATGCTGCACAATACCGTCTGAGCTCCCTTAAGATGGGTAGGGTGTTTTTTAGGTGTACACTATATCCGACCGAATGAGAGGTGGAAGGATGGAGTGAGGAAGTATATGAACGAAGGCGGTGCTGGTTGGGGGGAGGGGCGTCGACTGACTGGGGACAGAGGTGCATGGGAGCGGTTCGTTCGTGGCCACCCCTTCGGGGATCACGGCATCAGGCAATAGATAGATAGATAGACTATATCCGCCATATTGTATACCTTAACAAGCAGAGTCAAAAGTTAGCCGACAGTTTGGCTTTAAACTTACGGGGGAATTAGTCGCTTCTTCTGGACTCCTCTTCTCCCTCATGTTTAGCATATTAGTTTTGTGATTGTAAGCCGTTCGTTGTTGTTGTTGTTGTTGTTCCCCAAGCTGCCTGGCCGAACAGCCCCAAGGCCCCGAGAAAGGCCAAGGCCATAGCCGAGCGCCCCCACAGAACCCTCCCTGCCGACCATAATAAAACCTGGGTGACCGAAGCCACTCCATGGCGGGGAGCTGAGGAGGGTGCGGAAACGCCCGGGAAACCAAAGCCCCACCCAGGGCCCTGTGCCCCTCAGCAATTATGAAGAGAAAGTTAAGGGGCAAAGGAAAAATGTGACGCTTTGGCTTCCAATCTTGGTAGATTGGGAGGTCAAGCCACGGAAGAGACGCCGTCACTTGAGATCTAGAAAATATATCGGTAAAAGGAACAGTCAGAGCAAGCTATGGGTATGGCAGAGATCGTTCAGTTCTCACTCTGATAGACCAGCCCATCACCACAAGCCGTTCGTTACATTAGTTGGCGATTTTTAGACCTTTTGCTCCATTTATTTGTCAAACATTAAGACCTTTCGTGTCATTTAGGTGTTGATTATTTCCTGGCAAGCGATAGCGAGCCTCTATTTTTAGAATAAACCGGCCATTTTTCTAACGAATGATGTACAAATTTATCTTGAGAGGGGGTATAGGGAGTATACTTATTAAGAATATAAACACCATATGAGGAGGAGCACTTTATTGACAACGTTTCGCAGATAGCTTCTTCAGTGACCTGCAGAGGCTATCTGCGAAACATTGTCAATAAAGTGCTCCTCCTCATATGGTGTTTATAATCATTCTGTCAACTTATCTAAGTTATTTCAACATACTTATTAACCCCTTATTGGCAGCGCTCAACTTAAGTCGTGCACCAATTTGCAGCAAGTTAGGAGCATTAATAAGGCTTTTAAAGGGTTAAAATCGAGTGCAAATGGCCGGGAGCACAGCGGGCCAGACAGCCGACTCCCAGGGCTTACCGCCGCCCATTAACTCATGTACCCTGTGTTCTCGAGAGGCCGGCAGTGTAGCCAGTAGTGAGCATAGCTGGGAAAAATATACCGATATATGCTAAACTCCCATGTTTGTGGCATCACTGCAAGAGAACCACGAGTGCTACGTAGCTCGTTCTGGTCTCATTTTGAAGCTTTTAGTGCCTAGTGTTTTGCTAAATAATTTTTTGTTCATGCAGATGCTTGATTTATCATGCAGGAGGGCCTGAATATGCCCAAATGAGCCCAAAACACCCCGCTAGACAAGGGTTAAGCTTGATGGAGGTCTAGCGAGGAAGCTCAATAATACATTTATATATCAATACATGACTAAAAAACAAGCACTACCCCCTTAACCCTTTCAGTACGGGTGAAGGTATTTGGATTTTTAAATCTGGCTATCATTAGAGGATTTTACTATGTCAAAGAAGGATTTATGATGGTCAACGAATGAATGGAGATATGTTACAGCGCTCTGATTACTAGACGTCCTTCCTAAGCTGCATAAAATCATCTAATAATAACCAGAATATAAGGAATAATGTCGTCACCCGCAGTGAAGTGGTTAATTAAAATGCGTAATTGTAAGTGTCTATTTGTATTTGTGTCCGTCCCGGTGCGTTTCTTATAGCCTGTTCACAATGACTAGGCCAGAAATATTGACCAGTATAGCCTCTAGAACTCAAAAAGGACTAGCGGAGTAATCAAGCTATTACTTCTACCATTTGGAACCAACTCAACCAGGGACTAGTCGGGAAATGTACAGCCCATTTGCTCTAGCCCTTTTTTAGTTACAGAGACTATTGGTCAAGATTGCTGGTTTAAATATATTGAACAGACTATAGTACTGTTTGGGAAAGTACAGCCCATTTGCTCTAGCCCATTAGTACTGTTTGTAAATGTACAGCCCATTTGCTCTAGCCCTTTTTAGTTACAGAGGTTGTTGGTCAAGATTGCTGGTCTAATTGAAATGAACGGACTATAGTAGTGTTTGAAAATGTACAGCCCGTTTGCTCTAGCCCTTTTTTATGAGTTACAGAGGTTATTGGTCAAGATGGCTGGCCTAAATATAATGGACAGACTATAGTAGTGTTTGGAAATGTACAGCTCGTTTGCTCTAGCCTTTTTAGTTACAGAGGTTGTTGGTCAAGATGGCTGGTCTAAATATCATGGACAGACTATAGTACTGTTTGGAAATGTACAGCCCATTTGCTCTAGCCATTTTAGTTACAGAGGTTGTTGGTCAAGATGGCTGGTCTAAATATCATGGACAGACTATAGTACTGTTTGGAAATGTACAGCCCATTTGCTCTAGCCTTTTTAGTTACAGAGGTTGTTGGTCAAGATGGCTGGTCTAAATATCCTGGACAGACTATATGGTGCTGTTTGTTTCGCGTTGTAGAAGTGAAGCATTAACCCCTTCTGTACCGGCGACGTATTTTCACTTTATTGTGGCTATCTATTAGATGATTGTGTTCAGCATAAAAAGGGTCTCTAGCAATTATCAGGCTTCGAACTATCTCACTTAACCATTTTTACTCTCGCAGATCTTTCTTAAACTGCACAAAATCGTCTAAATATAGCATAAATATACTTAAAAACGTCGGCGGTACAGAAGGAGTTAATGTCCTTGGTTTTAGATTTCACACAGACTATCATAACATCACGGTTTTTGGTGAAGTATGATTCTGACTGTAAATGACGTGCCATAACATAGACAACATGGTATTACATAGCATAACATAACCTATAACCTACCAAACATATCATATTACATAACATAACATATAACATAAAATAACATATAACAAAACCTACCCAACATATCATAACCTATCAAACATAACATACTGATAACATAGCCTACCAAACATAACATACTGTATAACATAACATATAACATGACCTACCAAACATAACATACTGATAACATCGCCTACCAAACATAACATACTGATAACATCGCCTACCAAACATAACATACTGTATAACATAACATATAACATGACCTACCAAACATAACATAACATAACATACCCAACATAACATAACCTACCAAACATAACATACTGTATAACATAACATATAACATAACCTACCATACATAACATAACCGACCCAACATAACATAACCTACCAAACATAACATACTGTATAACATAACCTACCAAACATAATATAACACATAACATAACCTACCCAACATAACATAACCTACCAAACATAACATACTGTATAACATAACATATAACATAACCTACCCAACATAACATAACCTACCAAATATAACATACTGTATAACATAACCTACCAAACATAACATAACACATAACATAACCTACCCAACATAACATAACCTACCAAACATAACATACTGTATAACATAACATAACATAACCTACCAAACATAACATAACCTACCCAACATAACATAACCTACCAAACATAACATACTGTATAACATAACATATAACATAACCTACCAAACATAACATAACCTACCAAACATAACATAACCTACCCAACATAACATAGCCTACCAAACATAACATACTGTATAACAATAACATATATGACGACCTACCAAACATAACATAACCTACCAAACATAACATACTGTATAACATAACATATAACATAACCTACCAAACATAAAATAACCTACCCAACATAACATAACCTACCAAACATAACATACTGTATAACATAACCTACCAAACATAACATAACACATAACATAACCTACCCAACATAACATAACCTACCAAACATAACATACTGTATAACATAACATATAACATAACCTACCAAACATAACATAACCTACCCAACATAACATAACCTACCAAACATAACATACTGTATAACATAACCTACCAAACATAACATAACACATAACATAACCTACCCAACATAACATAACCTACCAAACATAACATACTGTATAACATAACACATAACATAACCTACCAAACATAACATAACCTACCCAACATAACATAACCTACCAAACATAACATACTGTATAACATAACATATAACATAACCTACCCAACATAACATAACCTACCCAACATAGCATACTGTATAACATAACATAACCTACCCAACATAACATAACCTACCAAACATAACATACTGATAACATAACCTACCAAACATAACATAACCTACCCAACATAACATAGCCTACCAAACATAACATACTGTATAACAATAACATATAATATGACCTACCAAACATAACATAACACATAACATAACCTACCAAACATAACATACTGATAACATAACCTACCCAACATAACATATAATCCAAAATCCAAAAATATTCTGGAAGTACATTCAGGAAAAGTTAACAAGAAGAGTAGGGATCCCAGAGCTGGTAGGGGGGTTGAATGATGGGAGTAGAGCGGAGACTGATAAGGAGAAAGCAGAGGTGCTGGGGAAATACTTTGGGGGGGTACTAACAGTGGAGTCGGAGGATGCAGTGCCTACTATTCCCATCAAACAGGCACCGGCACTAGAACTAATAGAGTTTTCCCATGCTAGAATAAGAAGGGCTATAGAAAAAATGAACAGAAGTAAGTCACCGGGACCGGATGGGATACACCCAAGAATCATAAAGGAAGGAGGGGAGATGTTAGTAGAGCCATTGAAAATGTTATTTGAGGTATCGTTTAATACAGGACAAATCCCGATGGACTGGAGAGAGGCGAACATAACAGCTATATTTAAGAAGGGAAAGAGAAATGACCCAGGGAATTATAGACCAGTCAGTTTGACAAGTGTTGTGTGTAAACTAATGGAAACGGTAATTAGAGAAGGAATAATGGATCATATGAAGTCAAACCAACTTTTCAGTGGGAGACAGTTCGGATTCTTGCCGGGGAGGTCGACGGTACTACAGCTAATTAAGGTGGTAGATGATTGGATGCAAATTCTAGAAGATGGTGATGTAATAGACGTGGTATATTGCGATTTTATGAAGGCCTTCGATAAGGTCCCACATAAAAGGTTAATAGAGAAAGTTAGAAGCTATAATATAGGGGAGAAATGTGTGAAATGGATAGAAGCCTTCCTGAAAGATCGGAGACAGAGGGTACTGGTGAATGGAATAGGCTCGGGGTGGAGGGAAATTACAAGTGGGGTACCTCAGGGATCTGTGTTGGGACCACTGCTGTTCGTTATATTTATCAATGACTTGCCTGAAGTTATAACTAATGGAAGTGAGGTATACCTGTATGCGGATGACACTAAACTGTATAGAAGAGTGAGGAGTAAGGAAGATATGGGTTTGCTTCAAGGAGATGTGGAGGGCATGAAGGGATGGTCTGAGCATTGGTTAATGCCTTTTCATCCAAAAAAATGCAAGTACATGCGGATTGGGACCAGCAAGATAGACAAGGTAGGATACAGTATGTATGAAGCGATGGAGGAAGTGAGTGCAGAAAAGGATATAGGAGTAGTGATAGACAATAAGTTAAATTTCTCAGAACATTTAGCGGAAAAGATAAACAAAGCCAATAGAATTGTAGGGCTGATAAGGAGGACATTTGTGTCACTTGACGAAGAAATCTTCAGGAATCTCTATACAGCACTGGTTAGGCCGCACCTGGAATATGCGAACCAGGTGTGGGCTCCATATATGGTAAAGGATATAGAAGCAGTGGAGAAAGTGCAGAGGAGAGCTAGCAAGCTGATACCAACGTTGAAGAACGCGTGCTATGAGCAGAGGTTGAGGACACTGGGGCTTCCGACACTGGCATATAGGAGAAAGAGAGGGGATATGATAGAGACTTTTAAGATAGTGTCAGGAAAGTACGATGAGGATGTGTGTGAAGGTATCTTCTTGATGCGGGAGGGAACAAGAACGAGAGGACACTATAAGAAAATTTACAAAGAAAGAAATAGGCTTGAGAAGGCAAAGAACTCATTTTGTGATAGAGTGGTAAATGAGTGGAACGCACTGCCCCAGTATGTAGTCGATTCCGAATCAATAAGGGAGTTTGAAAGTAATCTTGATAAAGCATGGGGAAGACAAGATTTGAAGTTTGATTATAAAACAAAAATACAGAATAGTAAAAAATTTGCGTCTGCTACCGCCGCCGCCAACACCGTGAACGACCGCAGCAGTGCAAGTACTGGTACTGAGCTGGATACACAGGCATAGTTTGCCTTTTTCCAGAGGATCTACTGTAAGAAACTGTAAGAAACTGTAAGAAACTGTAAGAAATATAACATATAACATAACCTACCCAACATAACATACTGTATAACATAACATATAACATAACCTACCAAACATAACCTAACACATAACATAACCTACCAAACATAACATATAACATAACCTACCCAACATAACATAACACATAACATAACCTACCAAACATAACATACTGTATAACATATAACATAACCTACGCAACATAACATAACATATAACATAACCTACCCAACATAACATACTGTATAACATACATATAACATAACCTACCAAACATAACATAACCTACCAAACATAACATATAACATAACCTACCAAACATAACATAACACATAGCATAACCTACCAAACATAACATATAACATAACCTACCAAACATAACATAACACATAACATAACCTACCAAACATAACATATAACATAACCTACCAAACATAACATAACACATAACATAACCTACCAAACATAACATATAACATAACCTACCCAACATAACATAACACATAACATAACCTACCAAACATAACATACTGTATAACATAACATATAACATAACCTACCCAACATAACATAACATATAACATAACCTACCCAACATAACATACTGTATAACATAACATATAACATAACCTACCAAACATAACATAACACAACCTACCAAACATAACATATAACATAACCTACCAAACATAACATAACACATAACATAACCTACCAAACATAACATACTGTATAACATAACATATAACATAACATAACCTACCAAACATAACATAACATATAACATAATCTACCAAACATAACATAACATATAACATAACCTACCAAACATAACATAACATATAACATAACCTACCAAACATAACATACTGATAACATAACCTACCAAACATAACATATAACATAACCTACCAAACATAACATACTGTATAACATAACATATAACATAACCTACCAAACATAACATACTGTATAACATAACATATAACATAACCTACCAAACATAACATAACATATAACATAACCTACCCAACATAACATACTGTATAACATAACATATACTATAACCTACCAAACATAACATAACACATAAAATAACCTACCAAACATAACATATAACATAACCTACCCAACATAACATAACACATAACATAACCTACCAAACATAACATACTGTATAACATAACATATAACATAACCTACCCAACATAACATAACACATAACATAACCTACCCAACATAACATACTGTATAACATAACATATAACATAACATATAATATAACCTACCAAACATAACATACTGTATAACATAACATAACCTACAAACAAGAACATAAAACATAACACCTACCAAACATAACATATAACATAACCTACCAAACATAACATACTGTATAACATAACATATAACATAACCTACCAAACATAACATAACACATAACATAACCTACCAAACATAACATATAACATAACCTACCAAACATAACATACTGTATAACATAACATATACCATAACCTACCAAACATAACATAACACATAACATAACCTACCCAACATAACATAACCTACCAAACATAACATATAACATAACCTACTGTATAACATAACATATAACATAACCTACCAAACATAACATATAACATAACCTACCAAACATAACATAACCTACCAAACATAACATACTGTATAACATAACATATAACATAACCTACCCAACATAACACATAACATAACCTACCAAACATAACATACTGTATAACATAACATATACCATAACCTACCAAACATAACATAACACATAACATAACCTACCAAACATAACATATAACATAACCTACCAAACATAACATAACACATAACATAACCTACCAAACATAACATATAACATAACCTACCAAACATAACATATAACATAACCTACCAAACATAACATAACCTACCAAACATAACATACTGTATAACATAACATATAACATAACCTACCCAACATAACATACTGTATAACATAACATATAACATAACCTACCAAACATAACATAACACATAACATAACCTACCCAACATAACATACCGGTAACATAACCTACCAAACATAACATAACACATAACATAACCTACCCAACATAACATACTGTATAACATAACATATAACATAACCTACCAAACATAACATAACACATAACATAACCTACCCAACAAATCATAACACTACAAATACCGTTACATAGCATACCATAAAAGAACATAAGCATAAAATAAGAACAACTCCTACGCCGACCCTGAAACAACAGCGACAATAATAACAACAACAATAACAACAATAATAACACCTGCTTCAACTTTCTCTCTCCAGCCCAATTAACCCCTTCTGTACCGGTGACGTCTTATTTTGCTGTATTTTGGCAACTGTTAGCAGACTTTTTTCAGCTTAGGAAGGACCTCTAGGGATCATAATCTCAATATAACATACTACTGTACATACCATCACATAACATAGCTTAACCCTTTCGAGATCCTAATACGCCTTTCGTTTTTGTTTTCTGGCTAATATTAGACGAAGAGGAACCGGCCCCTTAAGGAGGGTGACCTGCTTTTTGTTATTTCTGTCCTTTTCTCTCTTTCTCTGGCTTGTATCCATTCGGCCCCATTCAGCCAACTATTTTAAGACGTTTATCCCCATCTAGGTGTCGATTTCTTCCTGGCGAGCGGTAGCGAGCCAGCATTCTATGAAGAAATCCGGCTTCGCCGGAGAAATTTTTCTGTCGAAAAATGTACATATTTAGCCTGCTGTCAAACAAAAATAAAAAATATGCTGGCTCGCTACCGCTCACCAGTAAAAAAATTACACCTGGATGGGGATAAACGTCTTAAAACAGTAGGCTGAATGGGGCCAAATGGATACAAGCCAGAGAAAGATAGAAAAGGACAGAACCAAAACAGGTGACCCCCCTTCAATGTACGGATAATATAGTGTACTCTGACGGTATAAAGGTATGACTTTCTCCACACCAAGTTATCCGTCCATCACCTGGCTAGCGGGGTGGACAGTCAGGTTCAAGAGTATTTGGACCCAGTACTATTATGTCGTGTTCTTTGGTTACCTCTATTGTACAGTCGGCCTAATAAGTGATGGCTCAGCACCCGTTATGTTGTGATCAATAATGGGTATCAGCATTATTTACACATGATTTTCTTGTGAAATATACAACCATGTTCCTACCTCTTCCCACCTTATTCAACATCTGACAGACATTAATGCAGCACAGAGCGAGCCAAACGTAATGACAGCCGAGACATGACTTATTAGCGCCACTGTATAACGAATATATTATAGTTTATTTGTTTCCAGATGATGGTGAACTGAATCCCTTAGAAGCGAATTTTCCTATATTGAATGGGAAAGTGTGAAACTTTTATATCTATCTATCTATCTATCTATCTATCTATCTATCTATCTATATGCTCAGGCCCAATCCCCACTTTCCTTTTTTTGTTTTTTTTGTTTTTATTATATTTCCCTCGATTTTATTTTATTTTATTTTTTTCCTTGGGGGTGGCCGACTCAAGACAGAGCAAGAACAGGAAAACACAAAACACAAGACAAAACAGCGAACAAACACAGACAAACACAAAATTCACACACATCTATTATATATGTACGTTTATTACTAGTTTTCATAATTAACAACAAATGTCCCAACAAAATCTTCGTAAAAACCGAGTAATGAAGATGGGGACATGCCAATTTACCCTCAGCTGAAACAAAATAGACTATGGTCATTTAGATTATACCCCCTTTAGTTCGATACCGCCTCTCTACCTTCCCTTCAGGCTGCCATTAGAGGATTTTTGTCAATATACGAGGATGTAATGAAAATAAATCGTCATATCAAATTCGTCCAATGTAAGCTATAACTTGCATTAACTTAAACTAACCGTACTTGCTGAGCTTGTACTGGTTAATTAAGGGGGGTCACCGGCTTTGTTTTATTATCTTTCTCTCCTTTTCTCTCTTTCCTTGGCTTGTATTCATTCGGCCAGATTCAGCCATCTGTTTTAAGACGTTTATCCCCATCCAGGTGTCGATTTCTTCCTGGCGAGCGATAGCGAGCCAGCATTGTATGGAGAAATCCGGCTTCGCCGGAGACAGTTTTCTATCGAATAATTTACAAATTTAGCTTGCTGTCAAAACAAAAATATATATATGCTGGCTGGGTACCGCTCGCCAGGAAAATATTGACACCTAGATGGGGGTAAACGTCTTAAAACAGTAGGCTGAATGGGGCCGAATGGATAAAAGCCAAAGAGAGAGGGAGAGAAAGAGAAAAAAGAAAAAAAGAGGTGGTCTCCCTTAAAATGTGTGTGTGTGTGTGTGTGTGTGTGTGTGTGTGTGTTACTCAGTTACTCAGTTATTTGTTCGTCAAGGGGAATCCGCGCAATGCGAGCTAAGCTCATTATTATCGCGCCTCCTTAACTGGGAATGTATTGCGTGAAATGCATGTTAAGTGTTTTATGTACTGTTGGAAAGGCTGTGGATGTGTGTGTAGTCTGTATTTTAGCCAATTGGCGACATCGGAAACGAAGGCTTAGGGTGGATCTGTATGGTACCATTCTCACTATAGACGGTACCGTCTCGCCCGAAGGCTTAGGTAGCCATCAGCTTAGGTGAACCATATGATACCCATCTCGCCTTGTACCATTTTTGCCAACCCCAGATGGAACGTCACAACGTCGTTCACTTATTCCAGGTACCTATTTACAGCTAGGTGAACTGAGGCTAACACATGAAAGGAGACAAGCCCAATTTGTCTCCGCCCGGCCGGGGATCGAACCCCCGACCCCTCGTGTGTGAGACGAGAGCTCTACCTACTAGGCTACGGGCTGTGTGTGTGTGTGTGTGTGTGTGTGTGTGTGTGTGTGTGTGTGTGTGTGTGTGTGTGTGTGTGTGTGTGTGTGTGTGTTTTGTTAGTGTGCCGGAGATGATAAGGTGTTGTTATTATAAGGTGAGGCATATACAGTTATGCGTGTGAGTGTATAGGTGACTTTTTAGTATGACTGTAGCTTGGTGTTGTTTGTGACTCTCCCCTGGGGTGTACTGTAGGGAGCCTTGATAATACCTAGAGGCCCCACGGTGGACTTACTACTACTACTACTACTACTACTACTACTACTACTACTACTACTTTTGTCTTTGATTTTTATCTAATATTGTACAATCGCGCTAATAAGTGATGTCTCGGCACCAAGTATGTTTTGATCAATAATTGGTATCAGCAATATCTAAGCTTCATTTCTTCATATCGAGTGAAATATACAAACATGTTCCTACACTTACCCACCCTATGCAACATCTGACAGACATTAATACAGCACAGAGCAAGCCAAACGTAATGACAGCTGGGACATGACTTATTAGCGCGACCGTACATACATTATATTTGCAAACATCAGATATTACTCTATTCCTACTATTCTACTATGTTGCTACTCTACACCATGCAACTTCAATCCAGTCGCCTCATATATATATATATATATATATATATATATATATATATACTCTTGCCAAATTACAGTTCTCGCTATTCCTACTCCATAATTATATATTTATATATTCAGTACAGATAGGCTATGGATATACAAATATGTTCTCACCCTAAACACTAGTAAGAAAACGTATCTACAGTATATGTCTAGTTATTTTAATAAATAAAGTACTCTAAAGGAATTGTTTTGCGCTTTAGCCCCTTCTGTACCGCCGACGTTTTTTTTTTTTTTTTTTTTTTTTTTTGGGTATAATCTAGCTATATTTAGACGATTTTGTGAAGCTTAACCCGTGGAGCCCCGGCTAGTTTTGTAATGTTTGTTCACCAGAACCCGGCCGGTTTTCAAAAAATGGTTTTATTCCATAAACAATAGCGAATGGGTTAGGAATGAAGGAAAAACCACGAAAAACCGCTCAAAAAGCTTAAACAATGGTCCTACAGAGCCCCCGAAAACGTATTTTACAAGAGTAAAAAATTTAAGGCAATTACCCCCAAAAAACAGGTTATTGCGCGCTCACGCGCACGCACTGGGGCTGTACGGGTTAAGAAGGATATGTGTTAGTCAAAAGGGGTTATTGAGATAGTTCGAAGTCTGTATTATTGCTGGAGGCCCTATTGAAACTGAATACAAATAATCTAATAGTAGCCAGAATAAAGTTAATATACGTCGCGGTACAGAAGGGGTTAAGGCAGCTCAAAGAGTAGTATTTCTGTCTGTAATCTCTGTACCTTGTGATGTGTGTGTGTGTGTGTGTGTGTGTTACTCAGTTACTTGTTCGTCAAGGGGAATCCACGCAATGCGAGCTAAACTCATTATTATCGCGCCTCCTTAGTTATCTGGGAATGTATTGCGTGAAATGCATGTTAAGTGTTTTATGTACTGTTGGAATGGCTGTGGATGTGTGTGTAGTCTGTATTTTTAGCCAATTGGCGACATCGGAAACGAAGGCTTAGGGTGGATCTGTATGGTACCATTCTCACTATAGACGGTACCGTCTCGCCCGAAGGCTTAGGTAGCCATCAGCTTAGGTGACCCATATGATACCCATCTCGCCTTGTACCATTTTTGCCAACCCCAGATGGGACGTCACAACGTCGTCCACTTATTCCAGGTACCTATTTACAGCTAGGTGAACTGAGGCTAACACATGAAAGGAGACAAGCCCAATTTGTTTCCGCCCGGCCAGGGATTGAACCCCCGACCCCTCGTGTGTGAGACGAAAGTTCTACCTACTAGGCTACGGGCTGTGTGTGTGTGTGTGTGTGTGTGTGTGTGTGTGTGTGTGTGTGTGTGTGTGTGTGGGGGGGGGGGGGGGGTTAACCTATGTACCTCGCCAGTAACCTACTGATCTTTGACAATTTGGTAATTTTCTTATCACACCTACATTAACTTTCTCACACACACACATAAACACCGCACTCAACACCACTCACTCTCTCTTTCTCACCTACACACACACATACACACCGCACTCAACGTGCACACACATCACTCACTCTCTCTTTCTCACATACACACACACATACACACCGCACTCAACACGCACACACATCACCCACTCTCTCTTTCTCACCTACACACACATACATACACACCGCACTCAACACGCACACACATCACCCACTCTCTCTTTCTCACCTACACACACATACATACACACCGCACTCAACACGCACACACATCACTCACTCTCTCTCTCTTTCTCACCTACACACACACATACCCACCGCACTCAACACGCACACACATCACTCACTCTCTCTTTCTCTCCCACACACACATATACACACCGCACTCAAGACGCACACACATCACTCACTCTCTTTCTCACAAACACACTATATACACAACGCACTCAACACATCACTCACTCTCTCTTTCTCTCCCACACACCGCACTCACACCACTCACTCTCTCTTTCTCTCCTACACACACATATACACACTGCACTCAAGACGCACACACATCACTCACTCTCTCTTTCTCACCTACACACACACATACCCACCGCACTCAACACGCACACACATCACTCACTCTCTCTTTCTCTCCCACACACATATACACAACGCACTCAAGACGCACACACATCACTCACTCTCTCTTTCTCACACACACAAACACACTATATACACAACGCACTCAACACGCACACACATCACTCACTCTCTCTTTCTCTCCCACACACACCGCACTCACACGCACACACATCAATCACTCTCTCTTTCTCCCCCACACAC
Organism: Paralithodes platypus; assembly: GCA_032716605.1. Classification (NCBI taxonomy): domain Eukaryota; kingdom Metazoa; phylum Arthropoda; class Malacostraca; order Decapoda; family Lithodidae; genus Paralithodes; species Paralithodes platypus. The sequence continues at coordinate 10,726,756 of CM064564.1, read as the reverse complement.
ACATATACACACCGCACTCAAGACGCACACACATCACTCACTTTCTCTTTCTCACACACACACTCATAATTATATACCTGTACTTCACACATATAATACACTAATATCACACTGTCCACACACGTTCAAATCATTCACCTTTTCATATAAGGATTTCATAATTACACACACTCACTTTCCTCTCTCTCGTACCTATTAACTCTGGCGTTCCCCAGGGCTCCGTCTCATCTCCAGTTCTCTTTCTAATAGTATTTATTGATCTCAGCTGTGCTTCTAGTCCAATCCACTACTATACCGATGATTCTACCTTACACTCTTCAATTAGCTTTCCACAGCGACCCTTCATCTGGTCACGTCAAAACTCACGAGATGAGGCCATACCACACCTAAAAAAAAATGTCTTGATAGCGTAATGCATAAGTGCGCGGAATTTCGATGTGAGTATCCTAGGTTCGAGTCCTTGGAGTACCACATGTATTTGTTGATTTCATTAATTGAGTTTAGAGGTGAAGTTGGTTGGCGGAAAAAACATAATAAATCTTATCAACTATATCCAATTGGTACAGAGAATAAATTATAACCTTATTGTTTTCAGTGCCACCAAAACACAATATCTCCATCTATCTACTTGCCACAATGTGCCACACAACTATCCCATACTCTTCAAAAAACACTCAAAATATATTCTTCCTCTTCTCTCTATTGTCTTAGAGACTCTCTTTTCTTCTGACCTTTCTTGGCAAGACCATAATACTTTTCTTGCTAAATATATTTCCCAGAAGATAGGCGTGCTCAACCGTCTCCGTGAGTTCTTGACTTTAAGGGGGGTCACCGGCTTTTGTTATATCTTTCTCTCCTTTTCTCTCTTTCCCTGGCTTGTATCCATTCGGCCCCATTCAGCCAACTGTTTTAAGACGCTTATCCCAATCCAGGTGTCGATTTATTCCTGGCGAGCGATAGCAAGCCACCATTGTATGGAGAAATCCGGCTTCGCCGGAGACATTTTTCTATCGAAAAGTGTACAAATTTAGCTTGCTGTCAAAACAAAAATATACATATGCTGGCTCGCTACCGCTCGCCAGGAAAATATTGACACCTGGATGGGGGTAAACATCTTAAAACAGTAGGCTGAATGGGGCCGAATGGATACAAGCCAAAGAGAGAGGGAGAGAAAGATAAAACAAGCGAGGTGGGCTCCCTTAATACAGTTTCTTGCTGGCGTGCCCATATATCAAGTACTGTCAGCATGTGTGGGTAGGCTCCTCACATACAGCACTCTCGAAAGGGTTAAGTCAAAACAATGTCGTCTAATCAACTTGTCTCCTCTTAAGCCGGTATCACACGAGAGCTTTTATAGTCAACATTTATGATAAAAAAAAATCTGGTAACATTTCTGGAATATTTTGCACTGGTATCGGAAACTAGACTGATGATGGATGGATTTAGGCAACCGAAGTACCGGTAATTTAAATGTTGGCCTCATAAGCTGCCAGACCAGCGTTGAGGATAAACGTTTAGGGAAAGAGTGCTCGTGTGATACCGGCTTTACTAATTATCTACAATCTCTATCTGCACGCTACAAAGTTGCATATGTCTTTCTCTTCTGTTAATAGTACAATAACCAATGTTCTTCAGAGCTTTCTCAGAGTACACCTCCCTTTTGGAGAGTAGGTGGCCATCGCCTTTCAACTTATTTCCACTCCTATTCTGTTCATCTCTCTAACCCAAAAGTTATCAGATTTTCCCAGTCTTTCTTCCACTCAAAATTTAACTTTGGAACTCTCTCACTCAATCTATCTTTCCCTCATCCTACGACTTAAACTCCTTTAAGATCTGTGTGTTCAGACATGTTTTGATCTAACGTACCTTGGATTTGGCTCTCTATCACTCTTTTAATTTGAATGGACACTCGATATTGGCAGCCTTGCCTTTTGTCTCATGTTTATGCATACCCCCCCCCCCCCACACACACAAACACACATACACCCTGCTTTCAAACATCTACTTCTTTTTCTTTTTATATAAAAAGGACATTTACAAAGTGGTGTCCTATCTAGCTTATGTTAGTCCCCTTATCGTTTATCTTATTGTACCTCACTCAATTCAACCTAGTTGCTCCCCAATTGGGCCCCCTGCCACGGCCATGTCAAATATCTACTCACATTCAGACCTACAGCCAAACACCCACCCATACAAACTCTTTCTCTCTCATATATCCTACTGTAGACTCATAAGCACACACACACTCTCTCTCATATAGACTCACACACACACACACCACACACACACAAATGGACCACACACTCTCTCATATAGACCCCCCCCCCTACACACAAATGGACCACACACTCTCTCTCATATAGACGCCCCCCCCCCCCACAAATGGACCACACACACGCACCCATTAAGTCACTTTTACTGGCTCTCACTAACCACACGAATGTCGCCCATTTCACAATTCATTAACATAATTACACTCATATACAGTATATATAGTAGCTTTCTTCCCGCCTCACACTAAAAACAAGCATATGTTTACCTCACTTATACTCATGACTCGCACTAGTATATTAGAAATTTCACTTATGAGAGCTAAGTAACAATAAGAAACCCGTTAACCCCTTCCGTACCAGCGATGTCCTTTTAACTTTATTCTGGCTACTAATAGAAGACTTTATTCAGTTAAAAAGCGCCTTCAGCAATTAACAGGCTTCGAACTATCTCACTTAACCATTTTGACTACCACAGCTCCTTCTTAAACTGCACATAATCGTCTATATATAACCAGAACAAAATGTGAACAGACATCACCGGTACAGAAGGGGTTAATGGTGGTCGTAAGGTTGAATATCTCGTCCAATGACTATTACCGCCGGTTAATGTTTTATAGCCAACCTGTTATGACTGCTATATTAAGGGCAGATTTCCACTGGAGGGATTTTTTTCTTTACCCCTTTCTCCCTCATGTTTAGCCCCATTGTTTTTTAGATTTTAAGACGTTCGCCCCATTAGTTTGGCGATTTTAAGAACTTTCACCCCATGTATGTCACTTTTAAGACCTTTCGTGCCATTTAGGTGTCGATTTTTTCCTGGCGAGCGATAGCGAGCCTGTAATTTAAGAGGAACCGGCCTTCAGCCGGGACATTTTTCTACCGAAAAATGTACAAATTTATCTTGAAAGGGGGTCAAGGGGGTGTAATTTCAAGCTTGATGGAAGTCTAGGAAACACTAAAAACCTCCCCTTAAGGGCAGATTTCCACATGCTATATTTTGTTCTGAACCCCATTTTCCCTCATGTACAGTCGCGCTAATAAGTCATGTCCCAGCTGTCACTACATTTGGCTTGCTCTGTGCTGTATTAATGCCTGACAGATGTTGAATAGGGTGGGTAAGTGTAGGAACATGTTTGTATATCTCACTCGATATGAAGAAATGAAGCTTAGATATTGCTGATACCAATTATTGATCAAAATATACTTGGTGCCGAGACATCACTTATTAGCGCGATTGTACGAGCCCCATTGCTGTTTAGATTTTAAGATGTTCGCCCCTTTAGTTTGGTGATTTTAAGAACTTTCGCCTCATTTCTGTCAATTTTGAAACCTTTAGTGTCATTTGGGTGTCGATTTTTTCCTGGCGAGTATTAGCAAGCCTTTAATTTAAGAGGAACGGGCTTTCGGCCGGGACATTTTTCTACCGAAAAATGTACACATTTATCTTGAAAGGGGGCCTAGGGGGTGTAATTTTAAGCTTGATGGAGGTCTAGGGAACACACTAAAAAACCTCCCTTAAGTGTTGCATTCCGCTATTTAATACATCAATAGAAGCAGCAAGTCACAGTTTATGGATTATACACACGTTATATCTGTTTAAGGAGGGTGACCTGTTTTTGTTCTGTCCTTATCTATCTTTCTCTGGCTTGTATCCATTTGGCCCCATTCAGCCTACTGTTTTAAGACGTTTATCCCCATCCAGGTGTCAAATTTTTACTGGTGAGCGGTAGCGAGCCAGCATATTTTCTATTTTTGTTTGACAGCAGGCTAAATTTGTACATTTTTCGATAGACAAATTTCTCCGGCGAAGCCGGATTTCTTCCTGGCTCGCTATCGCTCGCCAGGAAGAAATCAACACCTAGATGGGGATAAACGTCTTAAAATAGTTGGCTGAATGGGGCCGAATGGATACAAGCCAGAGAAAGAGAGAAAAGAGACAGAAATAACAAAAAGCAGGTCACCCCCCTTAAAATTGGACAACTCGTATATATATATTTTATAACTCAAACAGTGGGTTAAGACTGGGTTTGACCTTTTAGACTCCACAGTAGGTAACAGTGAATACATCTGTAACAGTAGGATGTGATTGTGTGGGTCATTGAACACCCATAGACAGTAGTGATTGTGTGGGTCGTTGAACACCCATAGACAGTAGTGATTGTGTGGGTCGTTGAACACCCATAGACAGTAGTGATTGTGTGGGTCATTGAACACCCATAGACAGTAGTGATTGTGTGGGTCGTTGAACACCCATTGACAGTAGTGATTGTGTGGGTCATTGAACACCCATAGACAGTAGTGATTGTGTGGGTCGTTGAACACCCATAGACAGTAGTGATTGTGTGGGTCATTGAACACCCATAGACAGTAGTGATTGTGTGGGTCATTGAACACCCATAGACAGTAGTGATTGTGTGGGTCGTTGAACACCCATAGACAGTAGTGATTGTGTGGGTCATTGAACACCCATAGACAGTAGTGATTGTGTGGGTCGTTGAACACCCATAGACAGTAGTGATTGTGTGGGTCATTGAACACCCATAGACAGTAGTGATTGTGTGGGTCATTGAACACCCATAGACAGTAGTGATTGTGTGGGTCGTTGAACACCCATAGACAGTAGTGATTGTGTGGGTCAACACCCATAGACAGTAGTGATTGTGTGGGTCACACCATAGACAGTAGTGATTGTGTGGGTCGTTGAACACCCATAGACAGTAGTGATTGTGTGGGTCGTTGAACACCATAGACAGTAGTGATTGTGGGTCATTGAACACCCATAGACAGTAGTGATTGTGTGGGTCGTTGAACACCCATAGACAGTAGTGATTGTGTGGGTCTCGTTGAACACCCATAGACAGTAGTGATTGTGTGGGTCATTGAACACCCATAGACAGTAGTGATTGTGTGGGTCGTTGAACACCCATAGACAGTAGTGATTGTGTGGGTCATTGAACACCCATAGACAGTAGTGATTGTGTGGGTCATTGAACACCCATAGACAGTAGTGATTGTGTGGGTCGTTGAACACCCATAGACAGTAGTGATTGTGTGGGTCATTGAACACCCATAGACAGTAGTGATTGTGTGGGTCATTGAACACCCATAGACAGTAGTGATTGTGTGGGTCGTTGAACACCCATAGACAGTAGTGATTGTGTGGGTCGTTGAACACCCATAGACAGTAGTGATTGTGTGGGTCATTGAACACCCATAGACAGTAGTGATTGTGTGGGTCATTGAACACCCATAGACAGTAGTGATTGTGTGGGTCGTTGAACACCCATAGACAGTAGTGATTGTGTGGGTCGTTGAACACCCATAGACAGTAGTGATTGTGTGGGTCGTTGAACACCCATTGACAGTAGTGATTGTGTGGGTCATTGAACACCCATAGACAGTAGTGATTGTGTGGGTCGTTGAACACCCATAGACAGTAGTGATTGTGTGGGTCGTTGAACACCCATTGACAGTAGTGATTGTGTGGGTCATTGAACACCCATAGACAGTAGTGATTGTGTGGGTCGTTGAACACCCATAGACAGTAGTGATTGTGTGGGTCGTTGAACACCCATAGACAGTAGTGATTGTGTGGGTCGTTGAACACCCATAGACAGTAGTGATTGTGTGGGTCGTTGAACACCCATTGACAGTAGTGATTGTGTGGGTCATTGAACACCCATAGACAGTAGTGATTGTGTGGGTCGTTGAACACCCATAGACAGTAGTGATTGTGTGGGTCGTTGAACACCCATAGACAGTAGTGATTGTGTGGGTCGTTGAACACCCATAGACAGTAGTGATTGTGTGGGTCGTTGAACACCCATAGACAGTAGTGATTGTGTGGGTCGTTGAACACCCATTGACAGTAGTGATTGTGTGGGTCATTGAACACCCATAGACAGTAGTGATTGTGTGGGTCGTTGAACACCCATAGACAGTAGTGATTGTGTGGGTCGTTGAACACCCATAGACAGTAGTGATTGTGGGTCGTTGAACACCCATAGACAGTAGTGATTGTGGGTCGTTGAACACCCATTGACAGTAGTGATTGTGTGGGTCATTGAACACCCATAGACAGTAGTGATTGTGTGGGTCGTTGAACACCCATAGACAGTAGTGATTGTGTGGGTCGTTGAACACCCATAGACAGTAGTGAAAGTTAACGTTGACTATATTATTTTGATAGTTTCTATTATAAATATTGATAATTATTCTTGGTTTGGCCATTTTCTAGCAATGTATTTTTGTTGGTCCTCTAAGCTAACATAAACGCCTTTCCAGACTTCCGTCAAACTGAAACAAAATGCCCTCCCAGACCCTCTTCAAGCTAAATTTATATATTTTTCGATGGAAAATTATCCTGGCCGGAGGCCGATTTCTTCCAAGTTACAGGCTCTCTATCTCTCACCTCCAACACCTGAATGGGGTGAAGCATCTTATGATCGATAAGCTAATGGGGTGACACATCTTCTAATCTCCAAATTAATTTAATTAAGCGAAATAAGTGAAGCCCAGAAAGACTTCCTCGGATCAGATAGGATTAAGGATATTTTGTTTTAACTTATAATTATAGGGATACCCACAGTATCAAACCCATTCAATACCAGGGACGTCTTTTACATCATAACCTGCCAACTATATGACGATTTTATTCAGCTTAAGAAGAACCTCTAGCAAATAATATGGCTTCGAACTATCTCAACCAACCCTTTACAAACCACAGATCCTTCCTAAGCGGCGTAATATGGTCTAAATATAACTAGAAGACCTAAGACACGTCGCTGGTAATCAAAGGGTTAATTATGGAGGTAGGACAATACTTATGACCGTGACTGTACGTGTATAACTAGAGAGAGGACCACAGTATTAACCCCTTCAGTACGTAATTATTATTTTAGTCTACTTGTATTTAGACTATTTTATAAAGCTTAGAAAACAGTCTGTGGTACCGGGTAGCTAAAACAGTCTGTGGTACCGGGTAGCTAAAACAGTCTGTGGTACCGGGTAGCTAAAACAGTCTGTGGTACCGGGTAGCTAAAACAGTCTGTGGTACCGGGTAGCTAAAACAGTCTGTGGTACCGGGTAGCTAAAACAGTCTGTGGTACCGGGTAGCTAAAACAGTCTGTGGTACCGGGTAGCTAAAACAGTCTGTGGTACCGGGTAGCTAAAACAGTCTGTGGTACCGGGTAGCTAAAACAGTCTGTGATACCGGGTAGCTAAAACAGTCTGTGGTACCGGGTAGCTAAAACAGTCTGTGGTACCGGGTAGCTAAAACAGTCTGTGGTACCGGGTAGCTAAAACAGTCTGTGGTACCGGGTAGCTAAAACAGTCTGTGGTACCGGGTAGCTAAAACAGTCTGTGGTACCGGGTAGCTAAAACAGTCTGTGGTACCGGGTAGCTAAAACAGTCTGTGGTACCGGGTAGCTAAAACAGTCTGTGGTACCGGGTAGCTAAAACAGTCTGTGGTACCGGGTAGCTAAAACAGTCTGTGGTACCGGGTAGCTAAAACAGTCTGTGGTACCGGGTAGCTAAAACAGTCTGTGGTACCGGGTAGCTAAAACAGTCTGTGGTACCGGGTAGCTAAAAGATTTGATTGATATATAACGTAGCCTTTTGATTGCTAGAGCTCCTTCTCAAGCTGAATAAAAGTGCATAATAGTAACCAGATTAAATTAATACCCTTCACCCGTACTGAAATGGTTAATTATGAAGTTAGATTGTAGCATTTTGATTGCTAGAGGTCCTTCCCATGCTGAATAAAATCGTATAATAGTAGCCAGATTACATAAAAAACCTTCAGCCGAACTGTATGTATGTACAGTATATACTCAGGCACATACCCGACAGCTGGGGGTGGCCGACACGAGACAGAGCCCCGAACAGAAACAACATTTAAAGTTCCTATTCTCAGGGTCCGGGACCACTTTCGCGTTCCCGCCCCCCTTTCTCTGTCTCGTCGAGTAGGAGAATTATACAAGGGGAAGAAGATTCCTAGCCCCCTGCCCCCAGAAGGAAATACTAATAAAACTAATAATAATGTTCAGGTTACTTATATAGTGACATTTCTCTCTAGCCCTCGCTCCGAGATTCACTAGCGCTCGACCAAAGTTTATTACCAGACACTAATACCCATTGCGGTGCTCAAGTGAAACGGTACCGGCTACCAGTGAATGTAAAAAACCTTCATGCCTGAGCGTGGGATTGAACTCGGGTCAGCCGCGGTGGGAGGCCAAGACGTTCTCCACTACAAGTATCCCGAGCCGATAGGACAGTAAAGGAGACAGACAGAAACGGCTAAGGTTTGGTAGAGGATGCCAAACCTAATTCACCCCCACAGGTTATTTACACTGTGGTTCACTCATGCTGAAATGATTAAGGGAGCCCACCTCACTTTTTTACTCTTTCTCTCCCTCTCTCTTTGGTTTGTATCCATTCGGCCCCATTCAGCCTACTGATTTAAGACGTTTACCCCCATCCAGGGGTAAATATTTTCCTGGTGAGCGGTAGCGAGCCAGCATATATATATATATTTGTTTTGAGCAAGCTAAATTTGTACCTTTTTCGATAGAAAAATGTCTCTGGCGAAGCCGGATTTCTCCATACAATGCTGGCTCGCTATTGCTCGCCAGGAAGATATTGACACCTGGATGGGGATAAACGTCTTAAAACAGTTGGCTGAATGGATACAAGCCAGAGAAAGAGAGAAAAGGAGATACAAATTTAAAAAAGCAGGTCACCCTCTTAATTACGGAGGTAGGACACGACTGTACATTTCTTCCTTGTTGTTTCTTGACTTGCCTTCCCACCTAGACCTTACCAATCAATACTATGACCTTGGCCCTCTTGCTTGACCTTTCTCGTCTTCGTGTGGCCTACCGAGTTCATTGACCTCTGACCTTCCCACGGCGCTGTCGGGATCAGCACGTTTAAGGTCATTGCACTTAACTCTAAACCGGTTGGGAGGGACCTCAATTGGTTATAAAGTAAAGGCTAGTCTTATTTAACCGTAAACCCATTTAACCTGTGCTATATTAACTTCACTTCACTACACACATATCAGACTTAAATTAACTGAGTACTAATAAATTTTCCACCAAATTTTTCAAATATAGTTCACACACACATATATAATATAATATATATATATATATATTAACTCTCTGAATAGAACAATAATGCTTAATTATACGTGAACAATGGTTATATACATATATTGACCAAACACGGTGGAGGATCAACAAGGGAACTAGGAATATACTTATTTCCCTCTCTTTCTTACTATGCACTATAGCTATACTGTACACCTTAATTCACTGGGGTATGATATATTTTTTACTTTATTCTCTCTTAATACTTTATCTCACCTCTCGTCTTGATGAGAAATATTTACTTAGGTTCAACTAGTTAATTTTAGGTTATCACTGGTATCATAGAACGATGGAAAAGATAATACACTTAATCACACACTGGTCTACAGTATATATATATTAAAAACAGAGTACTAGGAGTGACTCTACGATTCCTAAGTATTTCACCTTGGTCGCACTGGTGTGAAAATAAACAGAGTCCGCTGAGTGACTCTATTTTCCTAAGTATCTCACCTGGTCGCACTGGTGTATGAGTGAGAATAATTTTCAGTAACACTCCTAATCTAACACTTGGAGATTGGAGTGATGAGCACAGTTTGGGCAGAAATGAGAGGGTTGAAGTCTGGTCATCTAATTTCTGTTGAGCCGTTTAGGTGGTCCTGCCGTGTGGATGGGGTATTTTGGGATACAGAATGATGGATTAGCTGGTTTTGGGTCTTAAATGATAGCTCCTTGATGTCATGACATAGGGCACTTTCATCGGACTAACGCGAGCGTGAGCTAGGACATGTCCTGGAATATTAGTGCTCGTCTATCCTGACTGTTATGCTAATAGTTGATGAAGTTCCGTTTCGGTACTCCTGACTTGGGGTCTTAAATACAATACATATCACTTTTGGTATATGGCAGATATGCGCAAGTCCAGCGCCCTACACATTATGAATCGAGATCTAGTGTCATGACACAGCGACAAGGTATCGGGCTAACGCGAGGAGATAGTAAGATCATGAACTTACTAATTTCACTCGATCTGCCACTGACCGTTATAAGAAGTTCAAAGAACTCAGGTTCGGTGTTTAGACCTTTTACTGTAAGTGCCCTCGACCATGGCGTCGAACATAATATGTTCGACGCAATATGGACTTATATTTGTAGAGTGCCGTTAGTTAGACGGAATCTCACAAAGCCCGAACTATTGGAAGGACCTTTACCATGGCAAATATCTTTCTATAGTTTTAGAGTTCGGTTTTAGCAAAAGAAGTAAGGTGGGGGACACATGTCCTTGCGGTTATACTTCTAATACTAAAGGTGCAGCCTATTAGGGATCTTATTATTATTCACTATACCATGGCATGTGATAATATTAATTCCTCAATAGGTAAAACAACTCCTCTGACCTCGAAAGATATTCACCATGGCTTCAATCCTTTCCTTGAATGGTAGGGTAATTTTAGGACTCGATTGCTAACATGTTAGTGAAATCAAGCCCTAGAATTGCTTGCCTTATCCTGG
>CM064564.1:10673380-10710880 GCA_032716605.1 Paralithodes platypus | reverse complement strand
TGTTTAGTCCCATTAGTTTTCAGATTTTAAGACATTAGGCCCATAATTAGTTTGGCGATTTTAAGACTTTTCATCCCATTTCTGTGTCAGTATTAAGACCTTTAGTGCCATTTAGGTGCCAATTTTTTTTCTGGCGAGCGATAGTGAGCCAGTAATTTTAAGAGGAGTCGGCATTCGGCCGGGACATTTTTCTACCGAAATGTACACATTTATTTTGAAAGGGGGGGGGGGGGGGGGTACTTGGAGGTGTTTATTTAAGGAGGTGATTCACGTCTATAATTTTATAGGTGAACAACAATGTAAATTGTGAGGGGCCTACTACTGAGCGTTATATTTAACCAAAGTTAATTAATTAGGTCTATGTATCCCTTTGATGTAGAAAAGAATTTTGCACAATTGGCTTTTTTGTTTTTTTTTTGTTTTTATAAATATCATAGTTTACGATATTCATGGCGACGAAGACGATCACTCGGTTACACATGGAGAACATTATTTATAAATAATGAGTTGATTTAATTTGAAATGTTTTTAATGGGAAAATAGGCCTAGGGCTTTTTTTGCTTAAGAAAATGGTACAAATTTCATCAAAATCCATTAAAAACTAGGCTATGACAGTTATTCAATTTTTATTGTCGTAAAGGTTCTTTTACGGAAAACGGAGGTCAAAGTTCGGAAAGTGATATTAAAGTGTATCTCGACAAGTATTGGTCCCAGAGACTTGAAATTTGGCATGGTAATAGATTTGAGTGATATTAAGTAGCTGTAAAAATATCATTCCTCTATCTATAAACACATCTCATTTACAAATATTTATATGTAGGCCTAGCCTATAGCCTACAGCTTTTTACGGTACATCATACCTCACCACTGGGGGTTACGGTAGTGCAAATTTCAATGGGGTCGGGTTATTTATTATCCAGTGATGGGCACCTTCCCTCCCTCCACTCACACCACTAGGCTACCCAAAACAAAACTAAATTCGGTAAGATTAGGAGTAGTGGGCGTACCACTACCAACATACAGCATAACTCATCTATAAAACATATTAAACATTAACCTAACCAAACAACCTAACCTAACCTAACCTAACCTAGTATTCATGTAGTAGGCCTACTAGGTTAGGTTAGGTTAGGTTAGGTTAGGTTAATGTTTTATAATGATTTATGCTGTAGGCTATGTCGGTAGTGGTACGCCCACTAGGCTACTCCTAATCTTACCCTAAATTCCTCAAAATACTTGAAAAAATGGTGCCACTTACCAGGTATAGACCTAGTACCGGTACTTCTTAGAACATCCCGGCACCATAGTCGGCATCACCTTTACTGAAACTCTTCTTATGCTTGGTTTTGTTTGGAGCTCCTGTTCCTTCCTACACTTTACTGAGATAGTTATGTCAGCTGATTTACCTCCAATTTCTGCATCCATTATCCCACCACAGTCAACACAAGCCCCCATAACACTATCCAAAATGGCATGAAACCTAGAAATAGAAATTATGATGTTGCCATCTTCACTACTGGTAGGCCTAGGCTCATCTCTCTCACTAACATCTGCAGAAGGCCTAAACACCTTCTTCAGCAGCTGCTCACGAATCTCTAGAGTAGTATTTGCAGTCCCAATTATTGATTGGGACTCTTCTTCGGACGACTGAGCCTGTGTTGAAGTAGGTTCTTGTTCTTCAGAAGGCCCCTGTACAGACTCAGCTGGGAGTGAGGCCTAATTTCCTTGGGATGAGTCACTATCTTCCTCTCTCTTCCTTTTCATGGCTTCCCTGGCAGTTGCAGCTCGAGCAACACGCCTCAACTTGGCCTCCTTTTGCCTAGGCATCGCAAATAATTTGTATAATCCAAAGCACTGTAATCAAAGGCGCGTTTTTGCGAGCATTTTGGCTTAAGCCAGACTTAAGCCAAGAGCGAAATTCGTTTTTGCGAGGACAAAACTTAAGCCAAACTCGAGCCGCGCTTAAGCAGGATCGACTTTTCTCAATCCGCCCTGAAAGGCCGCTTGACTTTGGGACCTTGGCTTAAGCGGGAATTGTTTGTAAACAATATCTGTTGTGATGTTTTTTGTTTTCATTGTTTTGTATTGGGTAAATACCATAGAGACTAGATCGAGTGTATATTATGAATACATAAGTAATGTAATATATATTATAGGCCTATTATATAATGATATTCTATTATATTATAGTTGGCTTGATATGCACTATTACAGGAAACACGGTAGGCTATTGGCAGAATCATCCAGGCCGATCTGGAAAAAACTCGTTCTGTGTGTAAAGAACATCCTTCTAGTTCCCAAATCGTGTTATTGATGCCGGGGTATTGTCATAACACTGGATAATTTTGTACTATATTGTGAACGTTACCAAGATATACAAACACTATAGTCCGTTCATTCTAGGTTGGGCAGAGATCGTAACCTCTAACCTCTGTAACTCGAAAAGGGCTTAAGCAAATGAGTCGTCAATTTATAAACATATGCCCTAGCCAAGTCTGCCTAGTTCAGCATTTCCCAACCTGGGGGAAATTTCCCCCTGGGGGGAAATTTGAAGCTACCAGGGGGGAAATAATTACATGATTACACTGCCTACTACTACTACTACTACTACTACTACTAGCAATAAAAAAATAAAATCTCGGAGATGGATTTTCTCATGCCCGAGAGAGAGAGAGAGAGAGAGAGAGAGAGAGTGTAGTCACAGTGTGTTTCGACTACTCTTTCCCTTGTCCACATGAAGGGGGAAATCTGGATGGTTGAACTGGTTGGAGGGGGAAATGACAGAAAAAAGGTTGGGAATCGCTGGGGCCCTAGTTGGTAGAAATATTAGCTCGATTACTGTAGTCCTTTTTGAGTTATGAGAGGTTGGAGTTTACGATTTCTGCCCAACCTACAGTACGGCCTAGGCCTATACACTTACACTTAGTTACACTTAGTTGTATTCCGTCCGTTAGTGACACAGTTGAGCTGGGGCTCCACTGCGACCAGGCAGCTCCCTTTCTTCCACTCTCCATTCCAGAAGTCGGTTGGAGTTGGTGCTGGGGTATCCTGGTGTTGGTGGCCGGTCCGGTATTTTGGCCAGCCACATGTCCAAGTGTTTCTTGAAGGTGTCTGGAGACACCCCGGTCATGTTCCTGAGAGGGGCTGGTATACAGTTGAACAGTCTGGTTCCATTGTATGTAAAGCTGTGATGGATCAGGGATTTGATTTTTTGTGTTGATCCCGGTGTAGTCCTCACATAGCACAGCCTCCCTCGCCTTTGGTGCTGAGTCTCTTGGATGTTTGGATTTGGTACCTTTTTTTCCAAAATCTTCCAGACGTAGATGATGTATCTCTCCCTACGTCTTTGAAGTGAGTACAGCTGCAGCTCCTTAAGTCTCTCCCAGTAGTTAAAGTGTTGAAACCCATGGATGTTACTGGTGAATGTCCTCTGGGTGGCTTCAATTTCTGTTATTTCTCCTACTTTTTGGGGAGACCAGAGCTGAGAGCAGTACTCCAGTCGTGGTAGGACCAGTGACTTCCACAGTGTTAGCATACACCTCTCATTTCTTGTGTGGAAGGTTCTCAGGATCCAGCCTGCTATTTGTTTTGCTGTTGTTGTGGCTTTGGTAATATGCTGGGAAAAATTGGCGTCACTGCTCATATTTACTCCCAAGTCCTTCACTGTGTCCTTGGCGGTAATTTCTTGCTGTCCACTTTTGTAGTTGGTGTCGTTTTGTAGTGCTCTCTTGTTCCTGTACCTTAGAAGCTCGAACTTGTCTCCGTTTAGGGCCATGTTGTTTTCTTCTGCCCACTTCAGGATTTTGTCCAAGTCTTGTTGTAGTAGCTGAGCATCATGTTGTGAGGTGATTTTCTTCATGAGTCTGGTGTCGTCTGCAAACGATGTGGCTGTTGAGTGTTCCAGGTCCCTGTCGATGTCTCCTATCATGATGAGGAATAGGAGAGGTCCCAGTACTGATCCTTGTGGTACTCTGCTGATGACCCCACCTGCTTCTGATAGGCTTCCTTGAACCGTGACTCTTTGTTTTCTGTTGGTGATGAAGCTGTGGAGCCATCTTCCAAGGTCTCCCCCTATTCCCAGTGATTTGAGTTTATGTAGAAGGATCCCATGGTCCACCTTGTCAAAAGCTTTGGCGAAATCTAGATATATGACGTCTACATTTTCTCCGTCTTGAATATCCTGTAGGATTTTGTCGTAGTGTGATAGTAGTTGTGAGAGGCAGGAGCGGCCTTGTCTAAAGCCATGTTGCCCCTCGTTGAATGCCTCGTTATCTTCCAGGAAGCTGACCATCTTAGCTCGTATTGTTCTTTCTATGATTTTAATAAGATGTGACGTCAGCACCACTGGTCTGTAATTTTTGGCTATGCCTTTACTACCCCCTTTGTGTATTGGTGTGACATTACCTTCTTTTAGGGATTGTGGTACATATCCAGTTTGGAGGGACTTGCTCCACAGCAGTTTTAGAGGCAAGGCTAGCTGATGTTTGCAGTTTTTTAGCAGTTGGGCATGAAAGCCGTCTGGTCCTGCCGCAGAGTTTGGTCCAATCTTGTCGATGGCTGCTATTATGTCCTCTGTTGATACTGTTACCGAGGAGAGTTGATGTGGTGTCCCTGGAGCGTTGCCACAGAAAGTCGTTGCATTCTCGATTTTCTTGTCTTCATTTGGCGGGCTGAAGACACTTTCGTACTGCTGTTTGAGTATCTTGGCCATTTCGGTTGGGTCACTCTCAAGTTCGCCCGTAGGTTTTGCAAGTGGTCCTATTGTTGAGGTGTTCCTGAGTCTCCTTTTTGCGTATGCATAGAAGAATTTGCTATTTACTCGTATGTTTGCAACTGCTTGGAGTTCTTCGCGTGTTCTTTGCTCTTGGTGTGACTGGATGAGTTTACGTTCAACTTCATCGAGCTCTTCTTGTAGTTTGGTGATATTGTGCGCATAGCTGGTCTAGTCTATAGCAAACTATTTGATAGACCTTACACAAATAATATAATAGCTGACATATATACTATTCAGAGAACAATAAAGCAGGAAATAGACAAAAATGTGGACAAAAAGACAAAAGAAGTTGAAATATCAGTAAATAATCAAAAGCTTAATCAATAACAAATATGGGGGAGCCATTGAAAAGATGATCTCCTCGAACAATTGAGGGAAAAGCCTTTACAACGGCACCAGACCAGACCACTAGGTCGTCTTGTTGCTCCGCCATTTTCAGTGTTTGTGTTTATGTCGGGAGCGTCTGTACTCAGCCGGATACCTTACCCTCTACGCATGCGCGAAAATGTAAGCCTCCCTTGGCCCCGCCCCCGTTCCCCGTGTTTAAATAAACCCTTCCAACCGTTCCTGCCAGTTTGCTCTGTAGTACAGTCACTAGAGTTCCCGCCTGGCATTCAGATATCCAGTGTTCGATCCCACTCGAAGTTTGGTATATTTTTTATATTTTTATATTTTTATTTGTGTTGTGTTATGTTATATTATATTATATTATATTTGGGATTTTTATATTTTTATTTGTGTTATGTTATATTATATTATATTATATTATATTAGGGTTGGGTTGGGTTAGGTTAGGTTAAGTTAGGTTAGGTTAGGTTAATCTAATCTAATATAATATAATATTTGTACATTTTTGGCTCTAAGTTTAGTAGGTCTATAGGCCTATTTTTATATTTTTATTTTGTTATTTGTGTTATGTTATAATATTTAATATTATATTAGGGTTAGGTTAGGTTAAGTTAAGTTAGGTTAATCTAATCTAATATAATATAATATTTGTACATTTTCGGCAGTGGGCGGGGCCAAGGGAGGCTTACATTTTCACGCATGCGTAGAGGGTAAGGTATCCGGCTGAGTACAGACCCTCCCGTTTATGTCACGTGACTTATGGTCGAAGTCGAGCCAAACCATTTTTGCGCGGCAGCTCTTGCTTAACCCGTCCAGCCCCAGCGACGCGTCTGGCGCGTCGGCGATGTATGTAACGCACAGCCCCAGCGACGCGTCTGACGAGTCACCCTAATTGCTCCGACCGTAACCTCAGGTGTAGCCACTCGAGAGGGCTCAGATTTGTATGGGAACTGTGTACGTATCCCACGCAACCGTGCCGATGGTTGAAAACTCTCAAAGTCCACGTGCGTGCGCGTGAGCGCGCAATAACCTGGTTTTTTGGGGTAATTGGCTTCAATTTTTTACTCTTATAAAATACGTTTTCGGGGGCTCTGTAGGACCATTCTTTAAGCTTTTTGAGCGGTTTTTCGTGGTTTTTCCTTCATTCCTAACCCATTCGCTATTGTTTCTGGAATAAAACCATTTTTTGAAAACCGGCCGGGTTCTGGTGAACAAACAATACAAAACTAGCCGGGGCTCCACGGGTTAAGCCAAAAGGGGAAGCCGGGCTTAAGCCAAAAAGATCGCAAAAACGCGTCTCAATGTTTACACACACGTGAGAACGCCAGATTCACTATTGCTTTATGGGTAATGTAGTGGTAAGACTAATAGTCACGCATATTTCTATGTTTATTTTAGCATTGAGTGTATGTTGTGAAGGTATATGCATATAGAATACATCTAAGATATCTATGAAGACGAAATATGAGTGAAACTCAGACAAAAGTATCAATAATCGCGATTTAATTATGTATAATAAGTGCATTCTGGGAAATGTAGTGGCAAGAATAATAGTCACTCAATATTTCTATGTTTATTTTAGCATTGAGTGTATATTGTGACGGTATATGCATATATAATACATCTAAGATACCTATGAAGACGAAATATGAGTGAAAATAAGACAAAAGTAGCAAGAGTAGTGTCACCCCAAAGTCTGATAACCCACTCTCATTAAAGTGTGGTGGCACAAAATGACAAGGGGCGATCCAGACTTTTAAATATATACATTATATGGACAACCTTTCCTGACTATTTTTAAGAATGAAAGTAAATATGCATTGCAGGATAATTATTACAAAGCAAATAAAGAGACAAAATAAAAGCGAAATAGCGTAATATACCAAATATCATGAGGTATGTCAGGGACTGGAATAATCGACAACAGAACATATCGGCAATAAATTTGAATATATACAATTTAAGATGTGTTGTGACATTACATATTAGGTGAAATTATAAAACATATTTATTTATTTAATAGTAGAGCAAGAAATATTCGCATACATAGACATTTCAATAATTCTGAGGAGGAGTGACAGATTAATTACCGTGACGAACACTGATATTCTGAACTTGACTCTTGGTCAAGGTCACGAGGCTAGATGCCCCACCCACCCCTCGATATATCTACGTTCCTACTGGCCCTCACGCAGCCGTGGTGCTTAGCGCGGTCGAACCTATATTTCACAAATGTTATGATATTTATATATATGCGTGTACTGTTACTTAGTAATATTGTATTGTGTAACCTAATCAACCCGAATGATATACATTTAAGTAAGAATACACCGAAATATAATCGTGATTAGGCGCGAATGGAGTGGCACCGCGGCTGCGGCCAATGTTTATAAACAACACGCTTTAGGCCTACATATCAAGATCAATAATTAATGATCCATCATTTCGATATTATTTTGATCTAGTTGAATTTGTAACAAATTGTGATGACTATTCCTATAATATAATCGCTTACTTTGAGGTATTATATATAATAACTCCGGTAGGTTATCGGCCTTCTATAGGATTATGACGCTTCTTTCGGATATTCTGAGGATATAGCTAGGTACATTTATAATTATCACATCCAAATCGATTATTTGTATATGGATATATACACAAAGTCTTAAAACTGTTATCAAGTTCCGAAAGTCTGAATCGGGTTGAGTTTCGACCCTGTGGAGGAGCAGGGTTGAGTTGGCTTGATATTGGACACCCTTTTATGGCATTTGGGTGTGAAATACGACACCATTTCCAGTCTATCGGAGATAGTGATGGTAAAGGAAAATGCGGTATAGGCCTATGTATTTTAATGGTCGAAAGATAAATAGTTATGCCATATGGCTAAAAGTCGTTTTCTATGGAGCGTAGCAGTAAGAGAAAACTGAAATGCGACCATATACTTAGCTATTTTTAGCGCTCGGCCATCAAAACTCGATTTTTTTCAGCTTATCAAATGTGCGGCCGCGCCCACATTTTAAAGGGACATTTAAAAGGACGGAAATTAAAGGGTTAGGGAGGGACCATAATTTCGCATTTTTAATAGTCATTATATAAAATATGGGTATTTAAGAAGCCATTGGGCATGAAATCTGAAAATATATTTTTTGTTAATTTTCTTGTTGTAGCTTGATGGGGGGCTAGCGAGAAAACTAAAACAAAAAATAATAATAAAAAAAATCAATAGACCAAAAACTAAACCGTACTCTCTTAACCCCTTCAGCACCATGACGTAATTATAATCTTATTTGGGCTTTCACTAAGGTCTTTTCTTTGACTTATATTCTACCTCTAGGACTCAAATGGGAAAGTACGATCTCAACAAACCCTCTGAATAACACAGGTCCTTCTTAAACTGCATAGCATCGCATAATTTTAGTTAGAATAATAGAAAAAAAAAAACACGTCATGGTGTTCAAGGGGTTAAGTAATAATATGGTGTAGGGCGAGACAAAGAGGTCAGATGGCCCCACAAGGTTAGGGAGTGGGTCGGGGGAGAGTGGATCGAGGTCATACAGATAGGTCATTACTACCGGTTCTTGATAACTGACCACTGGCGAGTTTCGTTCTAGGCTATAAGGAAGTGGGAGCTGTAGACATAACTGTAGACATAACTGTAGACATAACTGTAGACATAACTGTAGACATAACTGTAGACATAACTGTAGACATAACTGTAGACATAACTGTAGACATAACTGTAGACATAACTGTAGACATAACTGTAGACATAACTGTAGACATAACTGTAGACATAACTGTAGACATAACTGTAGACATAACTGTAGACATAACTGTAGACATAACTGTAGACATAACTGTAGACATAACTGTAGACATAACTGTAGACATAACTGTAGACATAACTTGTTATCAGAATTTTGTTATCGAAAAATATACAAATTTAGCTTGCTGTCAAAACAAAAATATATATATGCTGGCTCGCTACCGCTCGCCAGGAAAATATTGACACCTGGATGGGGGTAAACGTCTTAAAACAGTAGGCTGAATGGATACAAGCCAAAGAGAGAGGAGAGAAAGAAAAAGAAAGCAAGGTGGGCCCCCTTAAGTGAATTTATCACTAACTTCTTTATTTTCGCCCCAAAGCATGTAAAGATTTCACTGCTTCACCCAACAAGCCATTAAATGCTTGAATTTTAGTCGTACTCCAAGAAATTTAATGACCCATGGGGGAGATGATAGCACAGTGGATAGTGTCGTGGTTTGCAGACCAAAAGGACCTCAGCTCAAGTCCATGTCAAACGTCAGGGAGTTTTCCAAGGTGATCTGATCATTACTGCTGTTCTACAAGTATCCTGGCTACACCGACACATCAAGAAAACACCCCCTATACCGTCATGAATACATAGCATAGAAGAAGCCCGACCATATTCGAAGATGCTGTGAACGACCATATAGCTGCTCTCTCCAAATCAAGTGACGTGTATAAATAAGGTGTCGTCATCTATTGTGGCAGAAAGGAAGCAACCAACACCTTGGAGCTCCACTGTGACCATCTAGTGCAACACATATGAAGCACCCAACATCTCGAAGATTCAATAATTAATCTTCAATCGATTATCTCAGGGCCTCTTTAGGGCCTCAGGCTACTGAAAGCCTACAGTCCCGTGGTTGAAACATAGAAAAACAAAAAAAAACTCAAGAGCAAGTGGGAGAATCTCCAGCGACTCCAATAGGATCATTCAATCATCCACAAAGTCAATATCTAGGATCCTGAGATTACCGACCGATGCTCCATATTAACTAACCTATCCATACAAATATTGAAAAGTGGAGATGTCAAAACACACCCCTGTCTCCCTCCTGAGTTCACAGGGAAGAAGGATGAGGCCTGCCCACCAAATTCAACAGCACTCTCTGTACCTGTATAAAATCCAGACATCAAATCAATAATCACAGTCGGTGTCAAAGGACTGTAGTTCCCACAGTTTTTCACGATGCACTGAATCAAATGCCTTTTTGAGATCAACATAGACTACAAGCATGACCTCTCAAGACTCAAACTGACATTTTACAAGGACTTGGCATACCAGAATGTAATCAATTGTTGATTTCTTGAGTGTGTAACCTTATTGCTGAAGTCTCTGACCGTTTAGAAGGTAACCCCGCAGCATCAGGATGATATGAAGAAAGAGCCTCACTGGCACACTGAGCAGTGTAGCACCACGATAGTTATTGCAGTCTTGTCAGTTCTCTATCTCCTTACAGATATGAATGACCAAGACCCTTTTTTAAATCAAGAGGAATGTTACCTGTTAGCCAAACAGCAGTCAGGACCTAATGCAACCTATGGATCATGCACTCACGCCCGGCTTTCAAAGGTTCTCCAGAAATGCTACATACACCATGAACTTCAACTCTTCCACTTTAGCCACAGCCTACCTTACCTCATCAATGGAGGGTAGGTCTTTGCTGATTGAGGGGTCAGGAACAAATGGTTGGTCATTTATTTATTGAATGTGTCTATTGGGAGGAACAGCCATGTACAGCTCTTTAATGTATTCAGCTCAGAGGGCCCTACACTTATCATCATCTGATGAGACTGTATCATCTGCCATTTGAACTGAGTTAACCTGTGGGGCAGACTAGGTGGAGCTTCTTAAGGGCTCACTAAGCAGGCAGAAAGTCATTTGCAAAGAAATGCCTCTCAATCTCCTTAGCAATTCCCCTGACATACACTACCTCTCCTTATATCTTCACAGGAAAGCGCTTACTCTTTGGGACAGTGTTTTGTATTGGACCCAGTTTCCAGTCTGGCAGCACCACTCTCCTATATGATGTTTAAGTTCCTTGCACATTTTTCATTCTTGAGCTTCTCAAGGATGAAAAGCTAGCGGGTAACATTTTGAGATACTGTATTACTGTTTTTTGAGATGCACACTTAAAGTAGAAACAACAAGCCTATATTTGCAAGTAAATAACTCAGCAATCCTATAATTCTGAAGAATTCTCTAAGTATTTACAAGAATGTGGTCAATCTCTTTCCTAGCATTGCCAGCATTCCCAAGTCCAGCAATGTATATTTGGTCTCTGGAACAAGGATTGCACAAACCTCAACTTTTTGTATCTGCAACATTCAGGAAGAGAGGACTATTTACATTCCTGCTACCTGAGCCATGAGGACCTACAGTAACTGCATCGAAGTTCTCCAGGACAATAAGAGTGTCTTGGATGTGGCAATGGTTCACAATAGAGTTGAGTTTAGCATAGAACATCTGTCTTCTAAATTACTCTTCACAGTAAGAGTGTACATTGCAATATGAGATAGTAGGCCTAATGTGTGCTTCAGTTTCACCAGCACTTTAAGCTCATCAATTGGAGTAACCCCCGCCACTGACGAAACTAGGGAGACCAAGATTGCCACATCCACCTAACTAAGGCAGGCAATATTGTCACAGCCAGACCAGTAGTAAATGTAGCAATCACTAACAATATCGCTGTTGCCCTGTTGCCTCACCTCAGAGAGGGTTGCTATGTCAATCTCCATAGTTCTCCAGGTAGAATGCGCAGTTGGTTATCATCTGAGAGTGTTTAGGATGTTTCAAGACCCAACCCAGCAACTCCCTCCCCTCTCTGTATGCATCACTGTGATTACCCCTGAAATTAAAGGTTGGGCCTAGAAGGGATTTACGCTACACACACTATGGGGGCTGTTCCAGTCAAGACACTTTATAACTGGCATTATGCAGGGGAGCTAGGGACTAGTTTTGTCACTCAACTAGGAAAACAACTAGTGTCAAAATTGTAAACTTCTTGAAGTGTGTCACAGACTTGTGTTACTGTAGTGCATACTTATAGTAAGAGAGAAATCATAATTATCTTGAAGACATTATGTATAGTTATCCTTCTGCACAGATCCTATTAGTGCTATATACCATAACTCCAAGTGTCATCATGTCATCAAATGTCCATCATGTGGTGATGGGCTGGTCTATCAGAGTGAGAACTGAGCGATCTCTGCCATACCCATAGCTTACTCTGACTGTTCCTTTAACTTATATATTTTCTAGATCTCAAGTGACGGCGTCTTTTCCGTGGATTGACCTCCCAATCTACCAAGATTGGAAGCCAAAGCATCACATTTTTCCCTTGCCCCTCAACTTTCTCTTCATAATTGCTGAGGGGCACAGGGCCCTGGGTGAGGCTTTGGTTTCCCGGGCGTTTCCGCACCCTCCTCAGCTCCCCGCCATGGAGTGGCTTCGGTCACCCAGGCTTTATTGTGGTCGGCAGGGAGGGTTCTGTGGGGGCGCTCGGTTATGGCCTTGGAATTGCTCGGGGCCTTGGGGCTGTTCGGCCAGGCAGCTTGGGGAACAACAACAACAACAACAACTCCAAGTGTCAGAATGAAATGTTGACTGACATTATCTTTCAACCAACTGCCATAGATAAGTGCTAAGATAAGTGAATTGATTGAAACCAAGACAATAGATATACTTGAGGTAGACATACTTGACATAAATCGCAAGCAGTCATTGAAACTCTCACTGTTGCTCTAAGGACACCTTGGAAGAAAGAATATATTCAATGGCTGATATCCAGTTGTGAATTCAGAAAGTTCAAGGTTCTGTTCAACTACCAGGTGGTTTGCATTACAAATTAGTAAAAAAGAAAACAAAAAAGAAAACAAAAAAACTCATTGAACACAACGAGTAAAGTCTCACCATAAAGGATATTGTAGTCTTGCCGGTCCTAATATTTCTTAATGAGGATACTTAGTCATGAGGAATTAATCCAGTCTGTCCTATATCCATACAGGTTTTGAGGTAACACTTGGACTATGTTTTCCATATGTCCAACAAACTGTCTTCTTATCCATTGGTATAGTTAAAACCTCTTAGACATCGGAAAGAGGGGGTGAGGGTTTAGTCATTTCTGGGTGGGACATTTGTCTGTTTATGTACTTTTCGGAAACTGTCTACTGTATAAACCAACCACGTGAACCTGCACAGGCTCGACACTCACACTCACTTAAAATAATGCTTTTCTGGACAGAAGAAATTATATATGAAAACAATAAGCATAGATAAAGGAATATAACATTAGCCGGGACTGATCGCGACACCGACGGAGAATACAGTAAACTTGTAGCTCGGAAGAATCAACATAAGAATATAATGAAAGCAAATTATAAACAAAATCAAAACACTGATCTACAGTAATAAAGGCGCTGATGTGGGTCTGTAACAAGTTAAGGGGAGATGGGTCACTTTTTGGTAGATTTTTTAATTTATTTATTATTTTCTTTAGTTTCCTCCCTAGACCTCCATCAAACTTTAAAAAACATCCATCAGATCCCCCTTCTAGATTAATTTGTACATTTTTCGGTATAAAAATGTCCCGGCCAAAGGCTGGTTACTCTTAAGATGAAAGGCTCGCTATCGCCCACCAGGAAAAAATCGACACCTAAATGGCACGAAAGATCTTAAAATTGACAACGAAATGGGGCAAAAGGTATCAACCCTTACGCTGCGGGCTTATTTGTGCTATTTAGCGCATATTAAGGCAATCCTGAATGATTACTCAAGTATCTGCATTAAACGAACTGTATTCTGCCGAAAACTAGGTGAAAATAGCTTCAAAATGACACCAGAACGAGCTTCGTAGGTGGCGGGGTTCACCCGTAGCGTTGCAATAGACATTCGGGAAAACTCGTTAATTATTAGCTCTCGCTCGCTTGGCAACACTGTCGAGACAGCCGCACGAGACCACAGTCTACCTCAGAGAGCGGCTGGCTGCTCTGAGGGTCGGACAGAGGTCCCTCACGCTCCCGCCCACTGACACTCGATTTCTACGGCTTTTACAGGCTTTTAAAGCCTAGAAATTGCTCTAAATTGCCTATGTGTTCTGGAACGTTACCCGCAGCCAATGGGTTAAAATCGCCAAACTAATGGGCCGAACGTCATAAAATCTGAAAACTATTGGGGGTAAGCATGAGGAAGAAGGGGGACCAGAAAAACAGCCCATGTCCCCTTAAATATGAAAGAAACAAAAATCAGAATGAGATCAAAATGACGTACCTGGACTGATGGTGACACCGACGGACAGTACAGTAAACTTGTGGCCGAGATGGACCTGCCACCACCGAGCGTCGGGTCCCCGGGGAGTGAAGCAGCAGGTGTCCGGGTTACCGTCCACCGCCAGGTCTGGGGTGTACGACCACAGGGTAGCGCTCTGCAGGGTTCGCTTACCACGCGCTAGGTTGAAGTCTGCGGAGAAGGGAAATAAGCAGGGTTAGTTTTGTGCTTGTTCTAGGTTTCTGGTGTTTTCACTCGTTATCCACCCAAGCAGAGTTGTGCGGAGATTATGTAATTGTCACTCTGTGTCTGTATGTTTGCATTTGATGATACCCCTCACCCTTCAAAGTAAACCTTCCAAACAAGCTAACAAACAATGTATGATAAGCATACACATACATATACTGTGATACATGTTGAGGCTTCACAGACATAATCCAGGTGCAACATTGGTCCCAAGCAATGCACCCATGGCAGAGATATGTGCTCTAGTGAGTGCTCCCGTTCTTGATTTTACTTCTCTCTCTCTCTCTCTCTCTCTCTCTCTCTCTCTCTCTCTCTCTCTCTCTCTCTCTCTCTCTCTCTCTCTCTCTCTCTCTCTCTCTCTCTCTCTCTCTCTCTCTCTCTCTCTCTCTCTCTCTCTCTCTCTCTCTCTCTCTCTCTCTCTCTCTCTTACACACACACACCTTAGATAATAGTGTCACAACATCTGCTTGACTTTCGAAGTTGTAATGATCTTGAAGAAAACATCAAGTGACATCATGTGTGTAGTGCTGAAGAACAGGAGATAACACAACACACACACACACACACAATCAATAGATCAGCCAAACACCTTGATTGTGCATCATTATCCATTAAGGGGGGGGGGGGGATTGGTGTATTTATTTGCTCATTTATGTATCTTTTCCTTTTTTTACTTTTTTTTTAGTTTCCTCCCTTGACCTCTATCAAGCTTTAACCCCCCAGACCACCTTTCAAGATAAATTTGTACATTTTTCGATAGAAACATTTCCCGGACGAAGGCCAATTACTCTTAAATTACAGGCTCGCTATCGCTCACCAGGAAAAAAATTACATGGAAAGTCTTAATATTGACAAAGAAATGGGGCGAAAGGTCTTAAAATCGCCAAACTAATGAGCCGAACGTCATCAAATCTGAAAACTAATGGGGCTAAACACGAGGAAGAAGGGGGTCCAGAAAAACGACCCATCTCCCCTGAACAGTTATCTAGTGCTTCTATTATAGCTCGTGACTATACCCTCTTCCAAATAGGTATAGGCCAGAAATCCTGACCCCCCCCCCCCTAACCTCTGTAACTCAAAAAGGGCTAGAGCAAATGGGCTGTACATTTCCACACCTATTCCCTGGCTGACCCTTCCCAAATGGTAAAAAAAACTACTGGCTCGATTACCGTAGTCGTTTGTGAGTTACAGAGGTTAATGTACTAGCTAGAGTGTCCAGTTAAGGGAGCCCACCTCACTTTTTTTTCTCTTTCTCTCCCTCTCTCTTTGGCTTGTATCCATTCGGCCCCATTCAGCCTACTGTTTTAAGACGTTTACCCCCATCCAGGTGTCAACATTTTTCTGGCGAGCGGTAGCGAGCCAGCATATATATATTTTTGTTTTTGACATCAAGCTAAATTTGTACATTTTTCGATAGACAAATTTCTCCGGCGAAACCGGATTTCTCCATACAATACTGGCTCGCTATCGCTCGCCAGGAAGAAATCGACACCTGGATGGGGATAAACGTCTTAAAACAGTTGGCTGAATGGGGCCGAATGGATACAAGCCAAGGAAAGAGAGAAAAGGAGAGAAAGATAAAAAAAAAACGGTGACCCCCCTTAATGTCCCGCTCTAAAGATATCACATTTATTATCATCAAGGTTTTAGACGAAGTTTTGATTCTGACTGTACAACACAATTAAACAACACACACAGTCACGCACACACATACACAACACACATATACACAACACACATTCATCCACATACACAACACACACACATACACAACACACACACGCACAACACAATACACACGTTCACTCCTGTTACCTATCTGTCATTCACACACACACACACACACACACACACACACACACACACACACACACACACACACACCAAAGAAAGAAACCGCCAACTCATCACCTCAACTCTTTAACACGTATATTAAAAGCCGTCCAATTCCAACATTTATTTTGCAAGCCAATTCAAAACCGCCTCTCACAAATGTCGCAACCCTTTCTTGGCGGAGCCCACTTCTTACTCTGTGTTGTTGTTGTTATTGTTGTTGTTGGTTATTTTCCAGTGTTCAAATAGTTCTGGTAATTTGTTATGGGTGTTGGG
The DNA here is from genome assembly GCA_032716605.1 of Paralithodes platypus. Taxonomy (NCBI): domain Eukaryota; kingdom Metazoa; phylum Arthropoda; class Malacostraca; order Decapoda; family Lithodidae; genus Paralithodes; species Paralithodes platypus. The sequence goes on along the minus strand of CM064564.1, from coordinate 10,694,329 downwards.
GGATATGTATATATACTGTATATATTTATTAATTTTTCTATTTATTTATTTTTTAGCTATCTAGCTATAGGCCACCATCAAGCTTTAAGAACACCCTCCAAGACCCCCCTTCGAGATAAATTTGTACATTTTTCGGTAGGAAAATGTCCCACATGATCACACTTCTTACGTTGTCTATTCTTCGAACTCCACATTCATTTCTTAGCAAATCCATTTCAACTGCTCTTACTCGTGACTATTCATTACTACACCACACCAGAGTTTCACATCCATACATCAATGTCGGCACCAACACACCCTCATGTAATCCTCTCACTGCTTCCATACTCAAGTTTCTGCTCCTAAACAAAGGCTTTCATTGCTCCAGTTACCTTTCTTCCTTGTGTTAAGGTGGTGTCAGACGAGCGAATTTTCCGTCAATTTTTGATGAGGATGTTTTTTCTCGTAGTATCTTGACCCTCTTTTGTATTGGCATCGTAAACTAGATCGACGGTAGATTGTGTCAGATGGTTCAACTATTATACAACTTACATTGTGAAGCTACCAGACAACAATTACTCACAAAAATTGACGGAAAAATAGCTCGTGTGACACCGCCTTTACTCTGTTTTCTAATTATCTTGCACATTTTCCCCTTTTCTCAATCATGGCTCCCAGATACATAAACTCTTCTACTAGTTCAAGCTGTTCTCCACTAATCCTTACATTACACTCAAAGATTGTAATAATGGTGCACTTGGAGGAGCTGCTTGCATGACCCCGGCTTAACCTCTGAAGTGCGCATGGGGGTATGAGACACCACACTCCTGTGCTGACGTATTTGAGCTGTTCCCATCACTAACATCGTTATTTTACCATAAATAGTATTAATACTTATCCATATGCGCCTATTATAGGTTGATTATAAAGGTATTAACCTGTTACAACAATAAAAACAAGTGGAAACAGCGTTTGGATGGTCAAAATCGGCGATACAGGCCGGGAGTTACATAATGTATGGCTGAGGCAACCTCTCTTCCCACCACTTTTCCCCACGTCTGGAGAGAGACTGTCGATCAATACTCTCTCTCTCTCTCTTGCACTCGCTTGCTAACAGTGATGACAATGCCCTGCTTGCAACTCGCTAATGTTAGCACGAAAATATACCACAGAATAAGGGAATAACAGGGAAACTAGGTGATAACTGAAGGAGGTGAGGAAAGTGGGGAAGGAGGGGAGGTGGAGGAGTGATATTTGGCATGGCCCAGGGGCAATAAAAAAAACAAAAAAAAACAATTGTTTTTGGGTGTTTTAAATGGATTTTTTTAATAGCCTTACTCTTAAGAGTTCCCGCAGTCCGCCGGGGGAACTCTTAAGAGTCTTCCAGCAGTTCCCGGGTTAAGGGAGCCCAGACGGTATTGTGCAGCAATATTTACTGGTTCGGCTCAATGGTTTAAGGAGGGGGTTTATTTTGATCTCTAAACCTCTATCTACAGTAACTTTAAAAAAAAAAAAAAAAAAACGCCCATTAGACCCCCCCCCCCCCTCCTTCGATATAAATATGTACATTTTTCGGTCGAAAATGTCCCGACCGAAGGCTGATTCCTCTTCAAATGCAGGCTCGCTATCACTCGCCAGGAAACAAATCGACACCTAAATGGCACGAAAGGTCTTAATATTGGCAAATAAATGGGGCAAAAGGTCTGAAAATCGCCAAACTAATAGGGCGAATGTCTTGAAATCTCATAACTAATAGGGCTAAACATGAGGGAGGAGGATTCAAAAAAACAACTGCCTCCCCTTAAGAAAACAGTATATACGTTGTACTGTATTTTGTTATCAAGTACACAACCCTCAGATCTTTGACTCGAATTTTGTGAGACATTAGGAGATTGAGCTGGCAATTGATATAATTAGCATATATATAATTTTATTATATAAAATACAGCATATGGAAAGTGGGCAAAGATTTTTCATAATATATTATCAGAGTCATTACTCATCACGAGAGATTGATCCTAAGCTGAGATTAATGACCACAAAACTGCTTATTCACGTAGAAAGAGCTATACAGTATAATGGGAGGTGATGGTTGAGAGGCCAGTGGGTTGGGATTATAACATGAAAGTGAGAGCGAGAGAGAGAGTGAGGGTGAGTGTGAGTGAGAGTGATAGGTATTATGCAACACGAGTCAAACTACCATAACTACAATATTTTGACAATAGTTCCCGAGCACAAGCGGTCGTATGATAACACTGTCTATTGTCACGCACGACACATAAACGACACTTCAAGAATACCTCCAAAAATGTCTGCGTAATGATTCGGGTGTGGAGAAAGGTTATTGTTTGGTGAGGTAGTAAGTCATGTAGTATCGGTGATCGGTGAAGGGGATACGACACCAGTTCAATTGTTACTCACTCACTCTCTCACTCTCTCTCTCTCTCTCCTCAGCACCTTTATGGCAGCTCACAATAATATTCCCTTGACTGGCCCATTTAACGCTCTGCCGCTAATAAATTTCACAATGGCAACGGGGGGGGGGGGGGGTTAGGGGGGCCGAATGCGTGAAGTGACGAAATCATACGTTTTTGTTCGGGGGTCGGGGAAGGGGGGGGGGGGGGGGGTGACTTTCGCCATTATCTCACAAGACGTAATGTTGACTTTGACGGGAAGGGGTGGCGGGGGGGAGGGGGGGAAGGAGGAGGAATGGAGGAAGAGGAAGGCGAGGAGGAGGAGGAGAAGGTAGGGAAGGAGGAAGAGGGGGGGGGGGGGGGAGTGATAGTTGGGGATGGGAAGAGGAGAACAGGGTGTGGAAGAAAAAGGGAGCACAAAGGAGTACAAAGGAAATCAAGCAACAATAGATCTTGCGACCCCTCCAGGCTGCTAGTCTTCCAAAACACTGAGGATCAAGTGGCCAAACAGTGGTTTAGAGTGGCTAAGAGAAAATTGGAAAGGGAACTACTGCCCTGGAACTAATGTCCGTGGCAGGATTAGATGTTAGTAGAGGACAGTTGGGTTAGTAACATAACACAGTTATAAGTGATCTTTCTTATATCTGGGAAAAAGAGAGTATCTATCTATCTATTGCCTGACGCCGTGATCCCCGAAAGGGTGGCCACGAACGAACCGCCCCCAAGCACCTCTGTGCCCAGTCAGTTGACGCCCCTTCTCCCAACCAGCACCGCCTTCATCCATATACTTCCTCACTCCATCCTTCCACCTCTCATTCGGTTTACCTCTGCCTCTCTGTCCTTCCACCTCGCTCTCGTACACCTTCTTAGTCATTCTCTCGCTTCCCATATGTTCCATATGGCCGAACCATCTCAAGGTGTTCCTTTTCACACTTTCCAGCACATCTACCTCTACACCACACCACCACCTTACTTCCTCATTCGACTGTCTATCCCTCCATGTAACTCCGCACGCACTTCTCAAGTAACTCATTTCCACCCCTCTCACTTTTGGTCTGAGTCTCTTCTCAAACGTCCATGCTTCGCTTCCGTAAGTCAGTGTCGGGATTACCACACTGTCATGGAAGGACTTCTTCACTTCCATACTGACCACCCTATTTCTTGTTACTGCTTTCAGCGTTCCTACAACCCTCTTCCCCTGTTGCACCCTCTCCCGCACTTCTTCATCCATAGTCCCATCTTTACTAAACACACTGCCCAGATACTTAAATGAGCTGACAATCTCTATAGCCTGACCATTCAACTTCACCTCACACTCTTTGAGTAACGTCTTAGTAATATAAACGCATTAATCCTTGATGAATCTGAGAGGGGAAACATATAGTTATTTATTTACAAACATATAGTTATTTATTTACAAACATATAGTTATTTATTTACAAACATATAGTTATTTATTTACAAACATATAGTTATTTATTTACAAACGCAGTCAGTCGTGAGTTTGAGGCAAGATATTTGTCTAGGCAAAGTTTAAAAAGAATCAACGGTGCTGCAGACTATAACGTCTCGGGGAAGCCCATTCCACAAGTTGACAACTTGATTGAAGAAGAAATTCTTAGATTCGTGTGAGTTAAAAGATTTACCAATAATTTTGAAACCGTTTCCCAGCATGTAATTAGATTGGTCAATAGTGAAGTACTTACTACAGTTCATATTGTCGATGCCTTTGATGATTTTGAACACTTGAATTAAGTCACCTCTTAATCTGCGCCGGGTTAAGGAGGGTCACCGGCTTTTTTCACCTTTCTCTCCTTTCCTCTCTTTCCCTGGCTTGTATACATTCGGACCCATTCAGCTAACTGTTGTAAGACGTTTATCCCCATCCAGATGTCGATTTCTTCCTGGCGAGCGATAGCGAGCCAGCATTGTATGGAGAAATCCGGTTTCGCCAGAGAAATTTTTCTATCGAAAAATGTACAAACTTTGCTTGCTGTCAAAACAAAAAAATATATATGATGGCTCGCTACCGCTCGCCAGGAAAATATTGACACCTGGATGGGGGTAAACGTCTAGGCTGAATGGGGCCGAATGGATACAAGCCAAAGAGAGAGGGAGAGACAAAAATAAAAGCGAGGTGTTCTACCTTAACCGTGTATGGTGCGAGGAGGGACGTTTACGAGCCTCCCGGTTTAAATCCATTACTTTGGAGATTTTAAAACGCTTCACCTCATTTGTTTGGCGTTTATAAGACACTTCACCCCATTCAGGTATCGATTTTTGTCTGACTGAGCGAAAGCGAGACGGTAATTTAGGAGAAACCGGCCTTTGGTCGGGAAATTTTTCTACCAACAATTGTACATAATTATTTATTGTCTGGGAGATTTTTTGTTCAGTCTATACGGGGGAAAGCTTAACCCTTTCAAGCTCCAATACGCGTTTCTGTTCTGTTTTATGGCTACTATTAGACGATTTTATTCAGATTAGTAACAGTAAATGGAAGTCAAAGGGTTGATTGATATGGTATTTACCCTTTTAATACTCACAGATCCTTCCTAAGCTGCATACAATCGTCTAATGATAGCCAAAATAAACTGCTAAAACGCGTCAGAGCTTCAAGGGGTTAAAATATATCGTCTGACCCCTTCTGTACCGTCGACGTCATGTTAACTATATATCTTGAAGGGGGGTCTAGGGGGTGTTTTAGCTAAAAAAATAAAAATGAAAAAAATAAACAAAAATAAAGACGATTTCATTGAGTTTCAAAAGGGCCTCTAGCAATTCACAGGCTTCTAACTATCTCACTTGACCCTTTTTACTACCACACATCCTTCTTAAACTGCACAAAATCCTGTATATATAACTAGAATAAAATAAGAAAGACGTTGACGGTACAGAAGGGGTTAACTAAAGGGGCACTCGGTACAGCGCATACCTCCGCCTGCGCTGGTTGGTTCTATACCATTAAGGGGGGGTCACCGGCTTTTTTTCTCTTTCTCTCCCTCTCTCTTCGATTTGTATCTATTCGGCCCCATTCAGCCTACTGTTTTAAGACGTTTACCTCCATCCATTTGTCGATTTTTTCCTGGTGAGCGATAGCGAGCCAGAATTGTATGGAGAAATCCAGCTTCGCCGGAGACACCTTTCTATCGAAAAATGTGCAAATTTAGATTGCTGTCAAAACAAAAATATATATATGCTGACTCGCTACCACTCGCCAGGAAAATATTGACACCTGGATGGGGGTAAACGTCTTAAAACAGTTGGCTGAATGGTGCCAAATGGATACAAGCCAGGGAGAGAGAAAAGGAAAGATAAAAAAAAACGGTGACCCCCCTTAATATCACAGGCCTAAAAGTTCTTCTGGATCTGGGATCCAGGATACGACCTGGATCACCTCCTAAAATGAATCACTTCTTCCTTGACGTAGCCTATATCCTGTCTGCCCACAACATTTCGTGAATATTTCCAGATCGCCTACTGAATCACTTTTCCCTTGGTGCTTAGCTTTATCTAGCCACCACCACCATAACCACACGCCCAGGCCCAATCCCCACTTTTCATTTTTTTTTTTTCCATTTTCTTTTTTTTTTTTTTTTTTTTTTTTTTTGGGGGGGGGGGGCGACTCAAGACAGAGCAAGAATAGGGACAACACAAAACACCACAGAAAACAATGAACACACAAAAACAAAAGACAAATTCACACACATCTAGGTCATCCAGAAGAAGACCATAAAATTTCGTGAAAATCGGTTCATAACTATCCTATCTGCCTACCAAATTTCGTAATAATCTCCAAATCGCCTTTTGAATTGCATCACTTTTTCTTTGGTGTATACCCTATCTGCCCACCAAATTTAGTTAAAATCGTTTCATAACTTTATGAGAAATCTTGATTACAGACAGACAGACACACACACAGAAGCAAGAACATAACCTCCACACTGATATTTGGTATTGATAAATACGCTCAATGATTTTAATTTTAACGTAATAAACTTTCCTTTCCCTAGTAGTAATATCGATAGTAAAATAACTTATAATTGTTTTTATTCCCAGTTAATAAGATTTTGTAAAATCTGCACTAAAGTAGATGACTTTTGGGCTAGAGCTAGGTTACTATACAGACTCTTAGTGGACAGAGGTTTTGAGGCAAGTAAATTGTTCCATAAATTTAATCTTTTTAGGGTCAATTATTGTGACTGTATTCTAAAATTTAACATCAATAATTTTAATCAAGCATTTTTAACTTGTTTTTTTTTGTTTTTTGTTTTTTTAAAGACCTCCGTCTACGTATTGTGAAAAATCTGTTATCCTCCGGCAAATTGTGGGGTTGAGTGAGTGAACAGTGAATTGAGGACAGTGAATGAAGGAGGATACATGTTTTTCATAATACGTGTTGCTAGCCCCAAACGCGCGAGCAACTGTGGCTTTCAACCATCCGACACATCCCCTTTTATTTATGTGAAGTTTCTTGTATAACCTCTGCTTACTTTTTGTCTGTATTTATTGTTTTTTGTCTGTATTTATTGTTTATCTTTTTCTTTTTCTTTTATTAATATTAATATTGATGATTTTTTAAATGTATTGTTCTTGTTAAAATAGTACTTTTTGTTTAAATCTGTTGTTACTTCATATTTTGCAATTATTTGTCTTTATATTATATGGATTCATTGTCGATAGTATCAATTGCTTACTTTTGCGATTTCCTTAGTTTATTTGTGCTATAAATGTAGGTTATTTGTAGGGTAGTTATTGATAGGGGTCACTTGAGGCATGCTATGCTTACAGGTACCTACCCGATAGCACTATCGTTAGTGAGTGTTGTACTGTATTTTATATATTATTTTGTAATAGTATAGATATCTTATCAATATTTGTATTTTGTACTATTGTTAATGTATTGTCATGTTGCAAAATTGATTTTAAATAATATTTTGACATTTAACATGTAGTTTCTTTATTCATGCAGAGTTTAGTAAAATTTGCCAGAACGTCCCGGACTTCCCAAACTTGACTACTTCCTTTAACGTGACGATAGTGCGTTGTTATATGTGCGATTAGTTTGCTTGGGAAACAGATTAACTTGCTCATGTAGTAATGTACACCCTATGTGGTGGATTGTGTTCTTTTATTTAATAATTTTCATTTTAGTAAGCGTTGTTTCCACATAGCGATTTTGATAATTTAATTTGACTTTATATTGTCCTTGTCCCAATTTTGGTTTGTTTAGTTTGCAAGTTTTACATTTTAATTTAATGGTGGGGGTAAAAATGGTGAAAACAATCAAAACCCATTATATTACTATTTAAACAAAGTTCCAATAACCCCAAAAACGTTATACCAGATAGTGTTAAGGGGAGATGGGTCGTTTTTCTGGTCCCCCTTCTTCCTCATGTTTAGCCCCATCAGTTTTCAGATTTTAAGACATTCGGCCCATTAGCTTGACGATATTAAGATCTTTCACCCCATTTATTTGTCAATATTAAGACCTTTCGTACACTTTAGGAGTCGATTTTTTCCTGGCGAGCGATAGCAAGATTGTAAAATTGTTGTAACCGGCCTCAGGCCGATACATTTTTCTATGGACAAATTTACAAATTTATGTTAAAGGGGGGTCTTGGGGTGTTTTTAGTTTTAAAGTTTGATGGAGGTCTAGGGAGGAAACTTTAAAAATAATATATACAGTGTACGATCACGCTAATAATATATACAGTGTACGATCACGCTAATAATATATACAGTGTACGATCACGCTAATAATATATACAGTGTACGATCACGGTAATAATATATACAGTGTACGATCACGGTAATAATATATACAGTGTACGATCACGCTAATAATATATACAGTGTACGATCACGGTAATAATATATACAGTGTACGATCACGGTAATAATATATACAGTGTACGATCACGCTAATAATATATACAGTGTACGATCACGCTAATAATATATACAGTGTACGATCACGGTAATAATATATATAGTGTACGATCACGCTAATAATATATACAGTGTACGATCACGGTAATAATATATACAGTGTACGATCACGCTAATATATATAGTGTACGATCACGCTAATAATATATACAGTGTACGATCACGGTAATAATATATACAGTGTACGATCACGCTAATAATATATACAGTGTACGATCACGCTAATAATATATACAGTGTACGATCACGCTAATAATATATACAGTGTACGATCACGCTAATAATATATACAGTGTACGATCACGCTAATAATATATACAGTGTATGATCACGCTAATAATATATACAGTGTACGATCACGCTAATAATATATACAGTGTATGATCACGCTAATAATATATACAGTGTATGATCACGCTAATAATATATACAGTGTACGATCACGCTAATAATATATACAGTGTACGATCACGCTAATAATATATACAGTGTATGATCACGCTAATAATATATACAGTGTACGATCACGCTAATATATATAGTGTACGATCACGCTAATAATATATATAGTGTACGATCACGCTAATAATATATACAGTGTACGATCACGGTAATAATATATATAGTGTACGATCACGCTAATAATATATATAGTGTACGATCACGCTAATAATATATATAGTGTACGATCACGCTAATAATAATATACAGTGTACGATCACGTAATAATATATATAGTGTACGATCACGCTAATAATATATACAGTGTACGATCACGCTAATAATATATACAGTGTACGATCACGCTAATAATATATACAGTGTACGATCACGCTAATAATATATATAGTGTACGATCACGCTAATAATATATAGTGTACGATCACGCTAATAATATATATAGTGTACGATCACGCTAATAATATATAGTGTACGATCACGCTAATAATATATACAGTGTACGATCACGCTAATAATATATACAGTGTACGATCACGCTAATAATATATATAGTGTACGATCACGCTAATAATATATATAGTGTACGATCACGCTAATAATATATATAGTGTACGATCACGCTAATAATATATACAGTGTACGATCACGCTAATAATATATATAGTGTACGATCACGCTAATAATATATAGTGTACGATCACGCTAATAATATATATAGTGTACGATCACGCTAATAATATATATAGTGTACGATCACGCTAATAATATATATAGTGTACGATCACGCTAATAATATATAGTGTACGATCACGCTAATAATATATAGTGTACGATCACGCTAATAATATATATAGTGTACGATCACGCTAATAATATATATAGTGTACGATCACGCTAATAATATATACAGTGTACGATCACGCTAATAATATATATAGTGTACGATCACGCTAATAATATATATAGTGTACGATCACGCTTTTAATATATATAGTGTACGATCACGCTAATAATATATACAGTGTACGATCACGCTAATAATATATATAGTGTACGATCACGCTAATAATATATTACAGTGTACGATCACGCTAATAATATACAGTGTACGATCACGCTAATAATATATATAGTGTACGATCACGCTAATAATATATACAGTGTACGATCACGCTAATAATATATACAGTGTACGATCACGCTAATAATATATACGGTGTACGATCACGCTAATAATATATATAGTGTACGATCACGCTAATAATATATATAGTGTACGATCACGCTAATAATATATACAGTGTACGATCACGCTAATAATATATAGTGTACGATCACGCTAATAATATATACAGTGTACGATCACGCTAATAATATATACAGTGTACGATCACGCTAATAATATATATAGTGTACGATCACGCTAATAATATATACAGTGTACGATCACGCTAATAATATATACAGTGTACGATCACGCTAATAATATATACAGTGTACGATCACGCTAATAATATATACAGTGTACGATCACGCTAATAATATATATAGTGTACGATCACGCTAATAATATATATAGTGTACGATCACGCTAATAATATATACAGTGTACGATCACGCTAATAATATAGTGTAACGATCACGCTAATAATATATAGTGTACGATCACGCTAATAATATATATAGTACGATCACGCTAATAATATATATAGTGTACGATCACGCTAATAATATATACAGTGTACGATCACACTAATAATATATACAGTGTACGATCACGCTAATAATATATACAGTGTACGATCACGCTAATAATATATATAGTGTACGATCACGCTAATAATATATATAGTGTACGATCACGCTAATAATATATACAGTGTACGATCACGCTAATAATATACAGTGTACGATCACGCTAATAATATATACAGTGTACGATCACGCTAATAATATACAGTGTACGATCACGCTAATAATATATACAGTGTACGATCACGCTAATAATATATATAGTGTACGATCACGCTAATAATATATACAGTGTACGATCACGCTGAATAGGGTGGTAAGTGTAGTGTACATCACGATAATATATATAGTGTACGATCACGCTAATAAATCAATATAGTTTACGATTACTATTCCTGACGATCACGCTATTATATTACGATCAAAATATACGTTTGGTGCCGTATTAATGTCTGTCAGATTAATCAACGAATAATATTCCTGACACCAATTATTGGTGCCGATACATCACTTATTAGCCCGACTGTACATAAGCTATTACATACGACAGCCAGCCAGACAGACAAATAAACAAACGACTAAAGTAACTGGGGTAATAGATCAATAATACTTGCATTATAAAAGAGACAAACAGACAATAATATGATAGGATTGTTAGGTTCTAGAGATACTTTACAATGCCACATGATATCTACAGGAACCGGACCATATGTGTGTGTGTGTGTGTGTGTGTGTGTGTGTGTGTGTGTGTGTGTGTGTGTGTGTGTGTGTGTGTGTGTGTGTGTGGGTGGTGTGTGTGTGTGTGTGTGTGTGTGTGTGTGTGTGTGTGTGTGTGTGTGTGTGTGTGTGTGTGAGAGAGAGAAAGGTGTGGAGGTATTAAGACTAATTATACAACAGGTCAGGTCAGGGACACTATAGTACACAAATCACACGCACTCACACACACACACGCACATACACACACAGACATACACACTCACACACACACTCACACTCACACGCACATACACACTCACACGCACATACACACACACACACACACTCACACGCACGCACACACACACACTCTAACACACACACACACTCACACTCTAACACACACACAATCACACACACACACTCTAACACACACGCACACAATCACACACACACACATACACACACACACTCTAACACACACACACACACTCTAACACACACACACACACTCTAACACACACACACACACACACACACACACACTTGATTCACTGGAAGGAAGTAGTTTTTTCTTCTAGTAATTTATATATTCATTTGTATTAGTTTTCTAGTAATTTATATATTCATTTGTATTAGTTTTCTAGTAATTTATATATTCATTTGTATTAGTTTTCTAGTAATTTATATATTCATTTGTATTAGTTTTCTAGTAATTTATATATTTCTTTTTTATTAGTTTTCTAGTAATTTATATATTCATTTGTATTAGTTTTCTAGTAATTTATATATTCATTTGTATTAGTTTTCTAGTAATTTATATATTCATTTGTATTAGTTTTCTAGTAATTTATATATTCATTTGTATTAGTTTTCTAGTAATTTATATATTCATTTGTATTAGTTTAGTAATTTATATATTCATTTGTATTAGTTTTCTAGTAATTTATATATTCATTTGAGTTTTAATTAAATTCATTTGTATTAGTTTTCTAGTAATTTATATATTCATTTGTATTAGTTTTCTAGTAATTTATATATTCATTTGTATTAGTTTTCTAGTAATTTATATATCCATTTGTATAGTTTTCTAGTAATTTATATATTCATTTGTATTAGTTTTCTAGTAATTTATATATTCATTTGTATTAGTTTTCTAGTAATTTATATATTCATTTGTATTAGTTTTCTAGTAATTTATATATTCATTTTGTATTAGTTTTCTAGTAATTTATATATTCATTTGTATTAGTTTTCTAGTAATTTATATATTCATTTGTATTAGTTTTCTAGTAATTTATATATTCATTTGTATTAGTTTTCTAGTAATTTATATATTCATTTGTATTAGTTTTCTAGTAATTTATATATTCATTTGTATTATTGTTTTCTAGTAATTTATATATTCATTTGTATTATTGTTTTAGTTTCCTCTATAGACGTCGATCAAGATTTTTTTTTAATTATCCCCAATATCCCCATTCGACATAAATTTGTACATTTTTCGGTAGAAACAAATCGACACCTTCATAGTACGAAAGTTGTTGTTGTTGTTGTTGTTCCCCAAGCTGCCTGGCCGAACAGCCCCAAGGCCCCGAGTAAGGCCAAGGCCATAAACGAGCGCCCCCACAGAACCCTCCCTGCCGACCACAATAAAGCCTGGGTGACCGAAGCCACTCCATGGCGGGGAGCTGAGAGGGTGCGTAAACGCCCGGGAAACCAAAGCCCCACCCAGGGCCCTGTGCCCCTCAGCAATTATGAAGAGAAAGTTGAGGGGCAAAGGAATAATGTGACGCTTTAGCTTCCAATCTTGGTAGATTGGGAGGTCAATCCACGGAAGAGACGCCGTCACTTGAGATTTAGAAAATATATAAGTAAAAGGAACAGTCAGAGTAAGCTATGGGTATGGCAGAGATCGCTCAGGTCTCACTCTGATAGACCAGCCCATCGCCAAAACGAAAGTTCTTGATATTGATAAAGAAATAGGACGAAAGGTCTTACAATCGACACACTAATGGGACGAACGTCTAAAAATCTCAAAACTAAAGAGGCTAAACAAGAGGGAGAAGGGGGTCCCGAGAAAGCAACTGCCTACCCCTAAACATCCCTTCACTCAGCACCGTGGGCGTTAGTGTCCAGTTAGCTATAGTTAACCCTCTCCGACATATGACGCGATTTTGACCCTATTGGGGATACTTTAAAGCCTTTGTTACCATCAGGGGTATTTAAAAACCTTTAGTTTAGTTACTTCAACCTCTGCAGTTGTCTTTGAGTTAGCTGTGGGCAGAAAACTAATTTTGGAGAAGTAATTATATGAGTGAGAGAACTCTATTTCTTATTGCTAATCTGGCAACCTCTGCGTCATACGTGCGAGAAAGGGTAAATTAGCTGTAAGTAGGCGAGAAATCATGACCTCTATCCTCTGTAACTCAAAAAGGGCTAGAGCAAACGGGCTGAAAATTTCCACATCTATTCCTTGACGGACTCTTCCCAAATGGTAGAAATTATTATGTTCCTTCCAACAACCAACCATACTCCTAAAATCGATTAATGAAATTTACAAACACATGTGGCAGTCCGTGGATTCGAACCCAGGATGCTCACACCGAAAATCAACACCTTATACATCGCACCACGAAGACTCTCGACTACGCTAGTCGTTTTTGAGTTACAGAGGTTAGAGGTCATGATTTTTCGCCTACTTATAGCGAATACACTATAGTTATACACCTGGGACTTATGAGAGACTGTACTGCTACCATGGCTTAACCCTTTCAAGCTCCAATACGCGTTTCTGTTCTGTTTTCTGGCGACTACTAGATGAATTTATTCAGCTTAGTAACGGCATATTGAAATCAAAGGGTTGATTGAGATAGTATTTACCCGTTTAATACCCACAGATCCTTCCTAAGCTGCATAAAATCATCTAATACTAGCCAAAAACGAACTGCTAAAACGCGTCCGAGCTTCAAGGGGTTAATAGTATAGTGTAAAATCTAATTAATTCATTTCACACCAAACACCACCTAATGAAATTAATGAAAGCATGTGCTCCACCCGGGATTCGAACCTGGGTTACCACATACAGATCTTAAACACTCAAACCATTACACCATCAAGACAGTTAAGGGGAGGTATTTAGTGTGTTCCCTAGACCTCCATCAAGCTTAAAATTACACCCCCTTGAGTCCCTTTCAAGATATATTTGTACATTTTTCGGTAGAAAATGTCCCGGCCGAAGGCCGGTTCCTCTTAAATTACAGGCTCGCTATCGCTCGCCAGGATAAAATTGACACCTGAATGGCACGAAAGGTCTTAATATGGGGTGAAAGTTCTTAAAATCGCTAAACTAATGGGGCAAACGTTTTATAATATCAAAAGCAATGGGGCTAAACATGAGGGAGAAAGGGGTCAAGAAAAAAATCCCTCAAGTGGAGATCTCCCCTTAAAGGTTAAGTACATGGCTACGATTTTATACACATTTATCGAATACTGGATATCAATCTGATCATGTACTCAAACCTAATGTGTTAAGGGGGGGTCACCGGCTTTTTTGTTTTATCTTTCTCTCCTTTTCTCTCTTTCCCTGGCTTGTATTCATTCGACCCCATTCAGCCTACTGTTTTAAGACGTTTATCCCCATCCAGGTGTCAATTTCTTCCTGGCGAGTGATAGCGAGCCAGCATTGTATGGAGAAATCCGGCTTTGCCAGAGACATTTTTCAATCGAAAAAGGTACAAATTTAGCTTCCTGTCAAAACAAAAATATATATATGCTGGCTCGCTACCGCTCGCCAGGAAAATATTGATACCTGTATGGGGGTAGACGTCTTAAAACAGTAGGGTGAATGGGGCCGAATGGATACAAGCCAAAGAGAGGGAGAGAAAGAGAAAAAAAGCGAGGTGGGCTCCCTTAAGTGAAAGGGAGTTTATGGGTTAAGGAGAGACGGGTGTATATACCGGTACTTGTTCATTTATACATTCTTTTATATTTGTGTTTAGTTTGCTCCCTAAACCTCCATCAAACTTTAAAAAAAAAAAAAAAAAAAAAAAAAAAATCCTCTAATATAAAATTTATATATTTGTACATTTTTCGATAAAAACATTAAGGCCGGTTCCCCTTAAATAACAGGCTCGCTATCGCTCACCAGGGCAAAATCGACACCTAAATAACACGAAAAGTCTTAATATTGACAAGGAAATGGGGCGAAAGGTCTTAAAATCGCCAAACTAATGAGCCGAACGTCATAGATCCTACAAACTAATGTGAAAACCTTTTACCTCTTCTGTACCGGCGACGTATTTTTCATTATATGCTAGCTATATTTACACGACTCTGAGCAGTTTAAAAAGGATCTGTGGAAGTAACAAGGGTGAAGTGAGATAGTTCGAAACCTGGTCATTGTCGGAGGCCCTTTTTAAACTGAATAACATTGTCTAATAGTAACCAGAATGAAGTTAAATTGACATCGCGGTAAAGAAGGGGTTAACCAAACTTAACACTTTGAAGCTCGGACGCGTTTTAGCAGTTTATTGATAGCCAATATCATTAGACGATTTTATGCAGCTTAGGAAGGACCTGTGGGTATTAAAAGGGTAAATACTATCTCAATCAACCCTTTGACTTACATATACCGTTACTAATCTGAATAAAATCTTCTAATAGTAGCCAGAAACAGAACAGAAACGCGTATTGGAGCTTGAAAGGGTTAACCCACTGCAAGTTTATACCAACTCTTTTGTTACAGAAATACAATGGCAGCAAGTCTATTTATTTCCGATAATCACTGTACGATTTCATTCAGCTTACGAATGATCTCTACCAATCAAAGGAGTATAAACTTCTCCATTAACTTTTTTATTTCTACTGTTCCTTCCCAAACTAAGCCAAATGGTCTGATAGTCAGTCAGTCAGTAGCCAGCCCTTATTCCCACAAGGGGTAGGGAGGATCAACAAGAGACACGAGGAAGGAAAAAGAGGCGCCAGTAGAAGAACACATATTTAATATAACAGTTCGCCCACAAAAAGCCAGCACACAAGCATTCAGAAGCACCAATCACTCATCAGCTCCCGAAATCAATGGCTTCACCTCAGATGTTACACTTCCATGGCCCCCCATGGCTGACATCGTAACCTCTAACCTCTCATAACACAAAAAGGACTAGAGTAATCGAGCTAACATTTCTACCAAATAGGAAGACTTGGCTAGGGAATAGGTGTATAAATTGACAGCCCATTCACTCAAGCCCTTTTGGAGTTACAGAGGTTATAGAAGTTAGGATTTCTACCCCCCCTACAGTAGAATGAACGGACTATAGAGAAAGGGCTCACCGTCGTAACTTACAAAACAATGGGGTAACACAACGAACAATACGTTACAGTGTTTTACCGGGTTGTTGTTGTTGTTGTTGTTGTTGTTGTAATGAGTTGTTTGTCTGGGTGTTGTTAATGATGCTCTATATTATTGGTCTATTGTGACGTCATACTTCCTATATCACTCTCACACTCTCTCTCTCTCTTCTCCTATTCCTTCTTGTTCTTCCTCCTCCGCTTTTATTCATTTCCTTCTTCTTCTTCTTCGTCTTCGTCTTCTTCTTCTTCTACGTCTTCTTCTTCTTCTTCTTTCTTCTTCTTCTTCTACGTCTTCTTCTTCTTCGTCTTCTTCTTCGTCTTCGTCTTCTTCTTCGTCTTTGTCTGCTTCTTCGTCTTTGTCTTCTTCTTCTTCGTCTTCTTCTTCGTCTTCTTCTTCGTCGTCTTCATCTTTTTCTTCTTCATCTTCATCATCTTCTTGTTTGCCCTTGTTTTCATTATAGATCAGTTTGAGGTCCTAGACGTACTTTCTATTGTAGCCGCTTGTAAACCAGTCTATTATTTCTCACTCCCACACTCTAGTTTCCGGCACAGACACTGTTTATTACTGGGCCAGACTCAAGCAACTCCACCCAGGCTATTAAGGGGGCCCACCTCACTTTTTTTTCTCTCTTTCTCTCCTTTTCTCTCTTTCCCTGGCTTGTATCCATTTGGCCCCATTCAGCCTACTGTTTTAAGACGCTTACCCCCATCCAGGTGTCATTATTTTCCTGGCAAGCGGTAGCGAGGCAGCATATATATATTTTTGTTTTGACACCAAGCTAAATTTGTACATTTTTCGATAGAAAAATTTCTCCGGCGAAGCCGGATTTCTCCATACAATGCTGGCTCGCTATCGCTCGCCAGGATGAAATCGACAAATAGATGGGGATAAACATCTTAAAACAGTTGGCTGAATGGGGCCGAATGGATACAAGCCAGGGAAAGAAACAAAAGGAGAGAAAGATAAAACAAAAAAACGGTGACCCCCCTAAGGTTCCAATATTGGAAGCGGGGTCACCTTATAACTATATAATGGAAACTGTGTAATCATTAACCCCTTCTGTGCCGACGACGGCTTTTGTACTTTATTATGGCTACTGTTAGACGATTTTAGTCACTTTATATGGGGACTCCAGCAATTTGACCACTTGCGAGTTTCAAGCTATAAAGAAGTTGGAGTTTTCTATGTCGATATTTAGCACAATTACGAGGTAAGACATGGTTGTATTGCATATATAAACACATATATAAACACATATATAAACACATATACAAACACATATATAAACACATATATAAACACATATATAAACACATATACAAACACATATACAAACACATATATAAACACATATATAAACACATATATAAACACATATAACAAACACATATAACACATATAACAAACACATATAACTAAACACATATAACACATATAACAAACACATATAACTAAACACATATAACACATATAACAAACACATATATAAACATACAAACACATATATAAACACATATAAACACATATATAAACACATATATAAACAAACACATATAAACACATATAAACACATACAAACACATATATAAACACATACAAACATATATAAACACATACAAACATATATAAACACATATATAAACACATATACAAACATATAAACACAAACATATATAAACACATATATAAACACATACAAATACATATATAAACACATATACAAACACATATATAAACACATATATTAACACATATACAAACACATATAAACACATATATAAACACATATACAAACACATATATAAACACATATATAAACACATATACAAACACATATATACACATATATAAACACATATAAACACATATACAAACACATATATAAACACATATATAAACATATATACACATATATAAACACACATACACACATATATAAACACATATATAAACATATATAAACACATATAAACACATATATAAACACATATAAATACATAATTATACAAACACATAAAAGCAAATTCACCGTACTTTCTATCCATCAGACACCTACATTATTGCTGCAGTTCTGTCTACTAACTTTGTATTCGGCCCCAACTTCCTTATAGCCTGAAACTCGCAAGTGGTCAATTTAACAGGCTTCGAACCATCTCACTTAACCCTTTTTACTACCACAGATCCTTCTTAAGCTGCACTACATCGACTAAACATAGCTAGCATAACAAACGTACTTGTTGTCATAGATTCCAGTGGTTTTAGCTCAAGAAGTGTTATCGGTATCTTTATAGTTACTGGGAAAAGTGCTTATCCCTCAGAGTATTAGTCAGTGTCCGAAACTTTGTGAAATATCTGACAACACTTATTAACCTCGACCGTACATAAAAAGGCTTTAAGTAAATACACTTCAGAAAGTCATATACATTTCATAATTCAACCACAACAATATATTAAGTGGTCCATTTACATATTGTAGTATGTTACTGAACTCTACATAGTCAAACAATACCTTACATTCAATACATATCACCTTATCAATTAATTAAGGACGCAATGTGTTTTGTGTTTATTTATTAATCTAATTATGTTTTAAAGTTTCCTCGCTAGACCACCATCAACCTTAAGGGGAGGTTTTTAGTTTGGTCCCTAGATATCCTTCAAGCTTAAGATTACACCCCCTTGAGCCTCTTTCAAGATAAATTTTTACATTTTTCGGTAGAAAAATGTCCCGGCTGAAAGCCGGTTCCTCTTAAATTACAGGCTCGCTATCGCTCGCCAGGATAAAATGGACACCTAAATGACAAGAAAGGTCTTAAAATTGACAGAAATGGGTTGAAAGTTCTTAAAATCGTCAAAATAATGGGGCAAACGTCTTAAAATTAGAAAAACAATGGGGCTAAACATGAGAGAGAAAGGAGTCAAGAAAAAAATCCCTCAAGTGGACATCTCCCCTTAATACAACACCCCCCTAGACCTCCCTCCAAGATAAGTTTGTACAATTTTTGATAGCGAAATGTCCCGGGCCGGTTTCTCCTATAATTACAGGCTCGTGAATTGTGCGCCCCCCCCCCCCCCCCCCCTCATGAGGTAGCCCTCATGCCTGACAAGCCTAAGAAGGATCAATTTAACTTTACTTTAATTTGTCTTGTGCTGCTGGTAGGAGAGAGAGAGAGAGAGAGAGAGAGAGAGAGAGGGAGAGAGAGAGAGAGAGAGAGAGAAGGAGAGGGAGAGAGAGACGAGAGAGACGAGAGAGACGAGAGAGACGAGAGACAGAGAGAGAGAGAGAGAGAGAGAGAGAGAGAGAGAGAGAGAGAGAGAGAGAGAGAGAGGGTTATTCTATTAATTTGAGAGAGAGAGAGAGAGAGAGAGAGAGAGAGAGAGAGAGAGGAGAGAGAGAGAGGAGAGAGAGAGAGAGAGGAGAGAGAGAGGAGAGAGAGAGAGAGAGGAGAGAGGAGAGAGAGAGAGAGGAGAGAGAGAGAGAGATAGAGAGAGAAACTATACCCTGTTCATTATAGGTAATAGTATTTTAACATCGTTCTTAAGGGAGCCCACCTCGCTTTTGTTTCTCTCTCTCTCCCTCTCTCTTTGGCTTGTATCCAATCGGCCCCATTCAGCCTACTGTTTTAAGACGTTCACCTCTGGGCTTCCTCGAGATGTCATAGACTGCAGCACCGTTGATTCATTTAAACTTCGCCTAGACAAATATCTCGCATCAAACCCGCGACTGACTGCGTTTGTAAATTAATAACTGTATTTTATCCTCCCCTCAGTTACTAACCCATCTGTCCCCTACTAACTTCCTAATCCTGCCACGGACAGTAGTTCCAGGGCAGTAGTTCCCTTTCCAATGTTCCCTCACCCACTCTAAACCACTGTTTGGACACTTG
Organism: Paralithodes platypus; assembly: GCA_032716605.1. Lineage (NCBI taxonomy): Eukaryota > Metazoa > Arthropoda > Malacostraca > Decapoda > Lithodidae > Paralithodes > Paralithodes platypus. The sequence goes on along the minus strand of CM064564.1, from coordinate 10,673,834 downwards.
ATCCTCAGTGTTTTGGAGGACAAGCAGCCTAGAAGGGTCACTAGACCTATTGTTGCTTGATTTCCTGTGTACTCCTTTGTACCTCCATTCAGGTGTCAATATTTTCCTGGCGAGCGGTAGCAAGACAGCATATATATTTTTTTTTACAGCAAGCTAAATTTGTAAATTTTTCTATCGAAAAATGTTTCCAGCGAAGCCGGATTTCTCCATACAATGATGGCTCGCTATCGCTCGCCAGGAAGAAATCGACACCTAGATGGGGATAAACGTCTTAAAACAGTTGGCTGAATGGGGCCGAATGAATACAAACCAGAGAAAGAGAAAGGCGAGAAAGAGAACAAAAGCAGGTGACCCCCCTTAACACCAATAACCACTCAAATACAATTAATGAAAGCATGTGATTCTCCCAGGATTCGAACCCAGGGCACCACATACAGAATGTACACGCCTCTAT
>CM064564.1:10593518-10673280 GCA_032716605.1 Paralithodes platypus | reverse complement strand
ATTATCAATGAAGTTAGGTTTTGGACTTTTGGTCCGAATTTACTTATATTTCCCTGTAATGCTACTGGACTCACTTTTGCTCCACCTGTCTCGTACAGCAGAAGCTGAGTCCATGTGCAGTACAGGGGAATACATGTTGTTGTTGTTGTTGTTGTTGTTGTTGTTGTTGTTGTTGTTGTTGTTGTTGTTGTTGTTGTTGTTGTTGTTGTTGTTGTTGTTGTTGTTGTTGTTGTTGTTGTTGTTGTTGTTGTTGTTGTTCCCTAAGCTGCCTGGCCGAACAGCCCCGAGTCCCTGAGAAAGGCCATGGCCACGATCGGGCTTTCCCACAGAGCTCTCATTGAGTGTAGATTGTGTTGTTGGCGTAAGTGGTTGTGTGAAATGCAGTCTTCTATGATGTGTTTAATGGTATGGGGTGCTGTGTTACATCCCGGGCAGGCGTCGACAACGGAGTCATCCAGTCTCTTCTGATAGCTCAGGAGAGCTGGATGGTGTCCGCATCTCAGCCTGGCCAGGTGGACTCTGTCCTCGCGAGGAAGGGAGGATTCGGAAGGATGGATTTCGGGAGGTCGTGCATGCAGCTGCGTGTTGTCTGTGTGTGAGTGGATGGATCGGTGAGAGATATGAGTATGGATGTGCTGCTGGAAGTTGGTTCGGGGTGGGCAGGGAGGGAGAGAGGACAATAATTGTGTGTGATACCGTGTGCTGGGTGTTGTTTTGATATTTCTTGGTGTCTGTGGGTGTGTTGCCATGTTAGTTTAGTGGGTGGTCTTGGTTCGTGGAGGCCTGCTGCCTGCAATTGAGTGGCTCTCATCTCCAGTTGGTCTTTGACTTTGAGAATTTTGGTTTCTTGATGTAGGTGAATCTGTGGGTGAAGTAGCTGTGCAGCCTGTAATGATCTTCAGGGCTTTGTTTTGAATAGTCTGTAAGGTCTTATGATGTGTTTCAGCTAGGTTAGAAGCCCAGGCTGGGCTTGCGTATTCCATCACTGATCTTATGTATTGTTTATATACTGTGGTGGTAGTTTCTTTGTTGTGTCCAAATTTTGTGTGAGCAAGTGACCTGAGGGCTTTAAGTCTGGGTGTCAGTTTCTTTTTAATGTTTGTGGTGTGCTGTTTGAATGTCATATGAGTATCATATGTTACTCCTAGGATTTTGGGTGTGTGTGTATGTGTTAGGGGTGTGTTGTTTATGGTGAGTTGAGGGATGTATTCGTGTTCTCCTGTCCAACTTGTGAGCAGGGTTGCGGTGGATTTGGCTGGGGCTAGATTAAGTCTGTTTGTAGTGCACCAACCATGTAGTGTGTTGAGATAGGGTTGAAGGAGATCAATAATTACATGTAATTCATATTTGTTTTCACCAACCCACCAATTAATGTACAAATAAACCAAACTAATGAAATCAATGAAAGTAATGAATACATGTGGTACTCCAAGGACTCGAACCTAGAATACTTACACCGAAATTCCGCACACTAAGCATTAGGCTATCAAGACCTAAATCTAGTTTCGTTATTAATGAGAATTGGACATCATATCATAGAACATGTTTTTTTTTTATTAAATAGCCTAAATATATGTATCCTGAAGTTTGACACCAATAACTATGTATACAACCCATCTTCATGTGTAGAGTTACAGCAACCTCTCTAAAGAAGGTTTGTATATAGCTAAACAAAAATAACAAAGGAAAAGGTAGAGATCTTATCTGTGTTACCCCCCCCCCCCCAATCGAATGCATACACTTATTATATATATATATATATATATATATATAGATATATATATATATATATATATATATATATATATATATATATATATATATATACTGTATATATATACAGGTATATATATATATATATATATATATATATATATCTGTATATATATATACATATATACATATATACATATATATATATATTCAATTATATATTCATTATATATTCTCATGCAACTTCTCCCTCTTTGTTGTGTCTGTCCTGTAGGTACACTATAGGTAGCGCCAACGAACTTGACAATAATTTTGACCCTTTAACTTCTTTTAACTCAAAATAAATGAAAGCATTCGGGCTGAAATTCCTCTCATTTGGGAAGAGTCCACCAGGTAATAAGTGTGGATATTTACAGCCAGTTTGCTTTAGTCCCTTTTGAGTTACGAAGAGGCCAGGGATCGAGATTGTTGCCAAGTTCGTTGGCGCTACCTATAGCAGTCTGGTATAGGTCGTCAGGCTCCGAACACCCCACTCTTCCTACACTTTGCTTTCTCAACACTTCCATTCTTATATGTAATCTAAAGCATAAAACAGTGGTCTGGTTAATCTGCTCTACATAACTAACTAAAGCATTAAAGAAGGAAGGCACATTGTTCCTGTGCTTTCTCTCTCTTTCTCAATATCTATATAACATGGAGGAGGTAGTTGCTTTTTCTGGACTCCCTTCTTTCTCATGTTTAGCATATAAATTTTGAGGTTATAAGACCTTCGTTGTTGTTGTTGTTGTTCCTCAAGCTGCCTGGCCGAACAGCCCCAAGGCCACGAGCAATTCCAAGGCCATAACCGAGCGCCCCCACAGAACCCTCCCTGCCGACCACAATAAAGCCTGGGTGGCCGAAGCCACTCCATGGCGGGGAGCTGAGGAGGGTGCAGAAACGCCCAGGAAACCAAAGCCCCACCCAGGGCCCTGTGCCCCTCAGCAATTATGAAGAGAAAGTTGAGGGGCAAGGGAAAAATGTGACGCTTTGGCTTCCAATCTTGGTAGATTGGGAGGTCAATCCACGGAAAAGACGCCGTCACTTGAGATCTAGAAAATATATAAGTTAAAGGAACAGTCAGAGTAAGCTATGAGTATGGCAGAGATCGCTCAGTTCTCACTCTGATAGACCAGCCCATCACCACATGACTAGAACCCAATCCTCTCAGCATCAGCTAGGAAAGGCCCTAGAAAGCCGCCTTTGGCGGGGGGATAGCTCCCCTATTTCAACCCCTTTTGGGGTCGGGCACCCGCCCGTATTTATCAATACCAAATATCAGTGTGACCTTCGTTCCTTTAGTTTGTTGATTTTGAGACCTTTCGCCTCATTTCTTTGTCAATATTATGACTTTTTGTGCCATTTTGGTGTAAAACATTTCCTGGCGAGCCTGTAATTTTAGAAGAAATCGGCCTTCGGCCGGAAATGTTTTCTTCCGAAAAATATACAAATTTTTCTTGAAAGGGGGTCTAGGGTGTGTTTTCAAGCTTGATGGAGGTTTAGCGAGGAAGCTAAACAAAACAAAATACATGTATACATATATATACTGTATATATACCTATATATACAGGTATATATATATATATATATATATATATATATACTGTATATATATACTGTACTATATATATGTATACCGGTATATTTATATATATTCATGTATATATACAGTATATATATATACCGGTATATATATATATATATATATATATTTATATATATACTGTATATATATATATATATATATTATATATAGGCCTATATAGTGTATAGACAAAACACAAAAAAAAAACACTACTCCCTTATGGAGCCTTATACTCATGAAGTTATCCCTTTGTCTGTGTTTGCCCTAGCGGTCTGGTGTGGTTCCCCGCCGTCCGTACCCCACGCGTCCTACACTCTCCTCAACACCTCCACGGGCATCGCCGTGTATACCTGCCATCCCGGACACCTCCTATCACCGGGTAAGCTCAATCATCTGGGAACATTACCGGAAAAGAAATCCCTAATACTTCTCTTCAACTGGCGGTAAATTACAAACTATTCTGTTTTCTTTTCAACTCACAGTAAATTCCAAATCCCCTATACTGTACTCTGTTTTCTTTCAACTGACGGTAAATTCCAAATCCCCTATACTCTGATTCTTTTCAACTGACGGTAAATTCCAGATCCCCTATACTCTGTCTCCTTTCAACTGACGGTAAATTCCAAATCCCCTATACTCTGTCTCCTTTCAACTGACGGTAAATTCCAAATCCCCTATACTCCGATTCTTTTCAACTGACGGTAAATTCCAAATCCCCTATACTCTGATTCTTTTCAACTGACGGTAAATTCCAGATCCCCTATACTCTGTCTCCTTTCAACTGACGGTAAATTCCAGATCCCCTATACTCTGTCTCCTTTCAACTGACGGTAAATTCCAGATTCCCTATACTCTGTCTCCTTTCAACTGACGGTAAATTCCAGATCCCCTATACTCTGTCTCCTTTCAACTGACGGTAAATTCCAAATCCCCTATACTCTGTCTCCTTTCAACTGACGGTAAATTCCAAATCCCCTATACTCTGTCTCCTTTCAACTGACGGTAAATTCCAAATCCCCTATACTCTGTCTCCTTTCAACTGACGGTAAATTCCAAATCCCCTATACTCTGTCTCCTTTCAACTGACGGTAAATTCCAAATCCCCTATACTCTCTCCTTTCAACTGACGGTAAATTCCAAATCCCCTATACTCTGTCTCCTTTCAACTGACGGTAAATTCCAGATCCACTATACTCTGTCTCCTTTCAACTTACGACAAATTCCAAATCCCCTATACTTTGTTTCCTTTCAACTGACGGTAAATTCCAAAGTTCCCATCAAGATTTCTCCGTTATTTTGAAGATTTTGTAGTGAAATCTGTTGCTAATTATATACAATTGGTCATAATTAGATGCAGAGAGATAGTAGTTTCATATTTTTCCATTAAGTATCGAGAAACCAGCAGCTAAGGGATCCACTTTACCGTCAAATGAAATTAAACCGGCTCGAGTATAGTTTAGTAAGGAATACAGTATATATAAAATATATATATATTTCTGTATCAATTCAGTACCAGTCACGTCCTTTTCATTTTATGCTGGCTACTATTAGACAATTTTTTAAAGTTTAAGATGGACCTCCAGCATATAACAAGCTTCGAATAATCTCAGTAAACCCTCTTACTACTGGCGTTTCCGCACCCTCCTCAGCTCCCCGCCATGGAGTGGCTTCGGTCACCCAGGCTTTATTGTGGTCGGCAGGGAGGGTTCTGTGGGGGCGCTCAGTTATGGCCTTGGCCTTGCTCGGGGCCTTGGGGCTGTTCGGCCAGGCAGCTTGGGGAACAACAACAACAACTACCACAGATCCTTCTTAAGTTGTACAAAATCGTCTAAATGTAACTAGAATTAAATTTGTTAATACATCGCCGGTACAGCAAGAGTTAAATGGATGTGTTGATAAGGTAAGAAGCTGCTATTGTTTTAGAATGGTTGGGAGAAAAGGAATTTTGTTTGTCAAGGTAAAGAGAAGCTATAATAGTTTTGGTTCATTGAGGCTAAGAATAAAAATGCTAGACACAAAACAGCTGAAAAGGGGAAGTCATACACTTTAAAAACATAGGTATAAAAGGTTGATAATATCATTGGGTATGTTGATAATATTTTACCTTCCTATATTTAAACATAGTAGATTGTGAGTGACAGTATACCTTTATGTATGTATGTATATACTCTGGCACTTACACCAGTTTTTCTTTTATTTATTTATTTATATATTTTTTTTTTGGGGGGAGGGGGGCTTGAGACAGAGCCCGAACAGGGATATCACAACACATCAGAAAAAAAAAATCACAGACATCTAGGCCATCCAGGAGAAATACCCAGAGACCCAGGCCCATTTGGGGTCCCCAGCAAAAGACTCCCAGGTCCTAGATTCCCCGTAGAGGCTCCGATATCCACAGGCAGACCCGCAGCGGAGCCACCACAAGCTCATCCACCATGTTTCAAGGCGTACCCTTCATTACCACCGACTCCGCGGGCCAGGCGCCTGACGGACTATTATCTAGTCCAACTGGCACATGATCTTCTCTCCTAAACGACCGAGTTTACACTCATCTATTCATCTATTTCATAAATGTTTATACATATTTTAATAATGCATCACTTAGCTCTACTCCCACTAGTTCAGTATATTTTGATAGAACTAAACTTAAAGATGCCCTTAAATTCCTCCTTTTCAATACTTATGTTAGATTCGGGCCTTACATTTTCAAACAAATATTAGGAATTCCTATGGGTGGAAATGCTAGCCCTTTAATTACAGATTTATTCTTGCTTGCTTTAGAATTTAAATATATAAAAGACTTAGTCGACAGTAGCAAGAAAAATAAAATCCCAGAAAAATTAGCACTTGCTAATTTGTTAAGTAATAATAGTAGATATATTGACGATATTCTCGTTTGCAATTTGGTCAATTTTAATCAAGTTGCAAAACTTATTTATCCTAATTCTATTCCCCTCACACATTGTAACGTAAATGATGAAGTTGAAAATGTTCTTGATATAAATATAGAGATTGTTAATGAACAGTGCATACTTAAAGTATATCACAAAGTTGATGATTTTAATTTTAACGTAATAAACTTTCCTTTCCCTAGTAGTAATATGGATAGTAAGATAACTTATAATTGTTTTTATTCCCAGTTAATAAGATTTTGTAAAATTTGCACTAAAGTAGATGACTTTTGGGCTAGAGCTAGGTTACCGTACTATACAGACTCTTAGTAGACAGAGGTTATGAGGCAAGTAAATTGTTACATAAATTTAATCTTTTTAGGGTCAATTACTGTGACTGTATTCTAAAATTTGACATAAATAATTTTAATCAAGCAATTTTAACGTGAAGTTTCTTGTATAACCTCTGCTTACTTTGTGTCTGTCTGTATTTATTGTTTATCTTTTTCTATTATTAATATTGATGTTTTTTTTAAATTAATTCTATCTATCTATCGCCTGACGCCGTGATCCCCGAAGGGGTGGCCACGAACGAACTGCCCCCATGCACCTCTGTCCCCAGTCAGTCGACGCCCCTCCCCCCAACCAGCACCGCCTCCGTTCATGTACTTCCTCACTCCATCCTTCCACCTCTCATTCGGTTTACCTCTCCCTCTCTGTCCCTCCACCTCGCTCTCGTACACCCTCTTAGTCATTCTCTCGCTTTCCATACGTTCTTGTTAAAAGAGTCCTCTTTGTTTAAATCTGTTGTTACTTTTTCATATTTTGTAATTATTTGTCTTTTTATTATATCTATTCATTGTCGATAGTATCAATTGCTTGCTTTTGCGATTTCCTTAGTTTATTTGTACGATAAATGTAGGTTATTTGTAGGGTAGTTATTGATAGGGGTCACTTGAGGCATTCTATGCTTACAGATACCTACCCGATAGCACTATCGTTAATGAGTGTTATACTGTACTGTATATGTATTTTTTTGTAATATTATATATACTGTATCTTATTAATATTTTTATTTTGTACTATTATTAATGTCTTGTCAAGTTGCAAATTTGATTTTAATATAACATTTTAACACTAATTGTAGTTTCTTGTATTCATGCAGAGTTTAGTAATATTTGCCAGAATGTCCCGGACTTCCCAAATTGACTAATTCCCTGAACGTGACGATAGTGCGTTGTTATGTGTGCAATTAGTTTGCTTGGGAACCAGATTAACTTGCTCATGTAGTAATGTACACCCTATGTGGTGGATTGTGTTCTTTTATTTCATATATTTTATTTTAGTAAGCGTTGTTTCCACATAGCGATTTTGATATGCTGTTTTGACTTTATATTGTCTTTGTCCCAGATTTGGTTTGACTTTGTTTGCAAGTTTTACATTTTAATTCACTAGCATTCTCCATTCATTCCTATTTATTACCACTTCTCTTGCCTGATCTATAGTCATTCTTCTATCTTCCAACGCTTGTCCTACCTAGTCTCTCCATCTCAATGTAGGTCTTCCTACCCCTCTATCTCCCCTTGTATCTGACTTACATATTCTCTTTGTAAGCCTTTCATCTTCTATTCGTTCAACATGACCATACCAGCTCAGCACCCTTCTGTCCACCCTGGCTGACAAATGTTCCTGCGGCCCCACTCTCCTACGTATATTCTCTTCATTCCTCAATCTGTCTCTACGGGTCACTCCGCACATACTCCTCAAGCAGCTCATCTCCATCACATCCAGCTTTCTTCTCTCCTTTGCCTTCAGAGCCCATGTCTCAGCCCCATACATCACTGTTGGTACAACAATCCCTTGATACAATGCACTTTTTTTTACTTTCATTCCGAGATTTCTCACCTTCCACATTTTTCCCATTACAACGAAAACTTTCCTTCCTTCACAAGTTTTACTTACATTTCCATACCTCCATTCTTGCTTATCATTCCTCCTAGATATTTAAAACATTCTACTTGTTCCAATATTTCCCCATTCAGCCTCGCATCTAGATTCACCTTACGATCACCCCTATTACACACCATCACTTTACTTTTATTGACGTTCACCTTCAGCTTCCTCCTCCCATATACCACACCAAACTCTTTGACTACCCACTGCAGTTTCTCCTCAGAATCCGCCACCAACGATGTGTCATCAGAGAACAGCAACTGATTCAACTTCCAATCTCTACCATTCTTTCCTACTAAATCCAATCCTCTACCCATAGTTCTCATTTTCACCTCCCTCACCACACCATCCATATATACATTAAACAGCCACAGTGACATTACACAACCCTGTCACAAACCTACATTTACCTCAAACCATTCACTCAACTAATTATTTCCTACTCTAGCACACGCTCTGCTCTCTTCATTATTACTCTTAACTCCTTCATCTTCTCTCAAAATTCTTGGTGTCGCTTTTTCTTCTGCTCTCACTTGGAAGGACCATATTACCAGTCTTGCTAAGGCAGCCTCCCAGAAGCTGGGTGTGCTGAACTGCCTCAAGGGGTTCTTTACCCCTGCACAGCCTCTTGCTCTGCACAGGGGCACAGTGCGTCCTTGTATTGAGTATTGTTCACATGTATGTAGAGGATCCTCTCACACTGCACTCCTAGACAAAGTAGAAAGGGATGCTTTTCGTACCATTAATTCCCGCCCACTCACCAACTCTCTGCAAACTCTCCCTCTTCGCCGCAATGTTGCATCTCTCTTGCTATTCTATCGCTACTACAATAATCAGTGCTCCTCAGAGCTCTCCCAGTGTATACCCCCTCCTCTATGTAGGGTACGTGGTACCCTTCTTGCAAGACAATCCCACTCCTATTCTTTGCAACTCTCCAACCCAGGAGTGAAACGTTACTCTGTCTTTCTTCTATTCAACAGCTGAGCTCTGGAACTCTCTCCCAGAATCAGTCTTTACCTCTTCCTATGACTAAAATTGCTTCAAACTCTTGTGTGTCCAGGCATTTTAGCTTGAACGTCCCTTGATTTTGGCCCTGTCACTCTTTCAACTACTGGGGAGGCACTCGCTACAGGCAGTCCTGCCTTTTGTCTCCCTCACTCACATAGGGGAAAAAACAAAACTGCTCTTAACAAATTTCCTTAGCACTTTCCACTTTGCTTCTTGATCCACCTTTATAAGGGTATGTTATTATGGACACTTTGCTTAACCTTTTCATGCCTTTTTAACTCATAATTTTTTACAGAATATGATTACATTTCCAATTGAATATCATATTTGTAATAATAAGTTTAATAAATTCACCCACTTAAAATAATTTACCCTTGAGGGGGAATTAGTTGCTTTTTCTAGACCCCTTTTTCCCTAATTTTTTGGCCTCATTAGTTTTAAGTTTTTATGACGTTCGCCCCATTAGTTTGTCGTTTTTTAAGATCTTTTGTCCCATTTCTCTATTAATATCAAGACCTTTCGTGCCATTTAGGTGTCCATTTTTTCCTGGCGAACAATAGCGAGCCTGTAATTTTGGAGGAACCGGCTTTTTCTACTGAAAAATGTACAAATGAGGATAATTGTTTTAGCTTGATGGAAGTCAAGGGAGGAATCTAAAACAATATTATGTAAATATATTAAGCTAAGCATATATGCATAGGAATATGACAAGGAGTTGCTTTACTCCTGTTTCATTTGCTTGGCTTCCCCCACTGTTTCTATTTGTGCCTCACATACACAGAGCGTAATCCAGCTGACTCACAAACACCGCCTCCTACTATTTATTTCACTACACTCAACAAGCACGCCACACTTCTTTCCAACACACCTAAATTATCATATAACGTACCTTGATTTTGGCACTCTATCAACACTTCTTTCCAACACACCTAAATTATCATATAACGTACCTTGATTTTGGCACTCTATCAACACTTCTTTCCAACACACCTAAATTATCATATAACGTACCTTGATTTTGGCACTCTATCAACACTTCTTTCCAACACACCTAAATTATCATATAACGTACCTTGATTTTGGCACTCTATCAACACTTCTTTCCAACACACCTAAATTATCATATAACGTACCTTGATTTTGGCACTCTATCAACACTTCTTTCCAACACACCTAAATTATCATATAACGTACCTTGATTTTGCACTCTATCAACACTTCTTTCCAACACACCTAAATTATCATATAACGTACCTTGATTTTGCACTCTATCAACACTTCTTTCCAACATACAGTACCTATTCTATCTATCTATCTATCTATATGCTCAGGCCCAATCCCCATTTTGGGGGTAGCCGACTCAAGACAGAGCAAGAACAGGGACAACACAAAAACAACATAAAACAACAAATAAACACAGATAAAAAGCACAAACTCACACACATCCAGGTCACCCAGGAGAAGACCCAGAGACCAGGGTTACCAAGGTCGCTCCAGCACTCCCCCGGCCCCCGACCACCCGGAGAGGTTCCGATCTCGGCAGGCAGATATGCAGCGGAGCCAAAGCCACAAGCCCTCCCACCACACTTCCAGGCGCACCCTTCATATTAATCGTCTCCCCGGGCCAGGCGCCTGATGGACTATTATCTAGTCCAACTTGCGCCCGACCCCTTACTCCAAATGACCACGTGTTCACTCAACTATTCACCAGCATTCTCCATTCACTCCTGTCCACCACCACTTCCCCTGCCTGATCTATAGTCATTCCTCTATCATCCAAAGCCTTTCTTACACAGTCTCTCCATCTCAATGGGGGTCTTCCTGCCCTTCTATCTCCCCTTGTACCTGACTCACATATTCTCTGTGTAAGCCTTTCATCTCCCATTCGTTCAACATGACCATACCAGCTCAGCACCCTTCTGTCCACTCTGGCTGACAAATGTTCCTGCTGCCCCACTCTCCTACGTATCTCTTCATTCCTCAATCTGTCTCTATGAGTAACTCCACACATACTCCTCAAGCAGCTCATCTCCATCACATCCAGCCCTCTTTTCTCCTTCTTCTTCAGAGCCCATGTCTCAGCCCCATACATCACTGTTGGCACAACAATTCCTTGATACAGTGCACTTTTTACTTTCACTCCGAGATTTCTCGTCCTCCACATACTTCCCATTGCTCCGAAAACCTTCCTTCCTTCACACACTCTCTGTTTTACCTCCACTTCCACACCACCACTCCTGCTTATCGTTCCTCCTAGATATTTAAAACACTCTACTTGTTCCAATATCTCCCCATCCAGCCTCACATCTAGATTCACCCTATACTCTCCCCTATTACACACCATTACTTTACTTTTATTGACGTTCACCTTCAGTTTCCTTCTTCCACAAACCACACCAAACTCTTTGACTACCCGCTGCAGTTTCTCATCAGAATCCGCCACCAATGCTGTGTCATCAGCGAACAGCAACTGATTCAACTCCCAATCTCTACCATTCTTTCCTACTAAACCCAATCCTCTTCCCATAGTTCTCCTTTTCACCTCCCTCACCACACCATCCATAAACATATTAAACAGCCATGGTGACATTACACAACCCTGTCGCAAACCAACCATTCACTCAACTCACCATTTCCTACTCTCACACATGCTCTGCTCCCTTCATAAAAACTCTTAACTGCTTCTAACAAATTTCCTCCTATTTCATAAATCCTTAACACCTTCCACATTGCTTCACGGTCCACACAATCATACGCTTTTTCCAAGTCCATAAAAGCCAAAAAATCTCCTTATGCTTCTCTAAATACTTCTCGCATAACTGTCTTACTGCAAACATCTGATCCACGCACCCTCTTCCCCTCCTAAAACTGCACTGTTCTTCTCCTATTGCAACTTCCGTACACTTTATTATCCTCTCTATCAACACCCTGCCATACAGCTTTCCAACCACTGACAATAAACTAATACCTCTATAACTTGAACACTCCTGCCGATCTCCTTTCCCCTTGTACAACGGCACAATACATGCACTCTTCCAGTCTATTGGTACCATTGACACAGCAAAGCACACATTGAAAAGTCTCGCCAACCAATCTATTATCACATCTCCACCCTTCTTTATACACTCCCAGCAATACCATCCAAACCTTCTGCTTTTCCCGCTCTCATTTGTTTCACTGCTTCTTTCACCTCATTTTCCTCAATCCTTTCATTCATTCCCTGCCACCTGTGTGGCCTGGGTAACCTATCTCCATCCACCTCTGCTTCAATCACTGCTTCTCTTCCATCTTACAGTACCTAAATTATCATATAACTTACCTTGATTTTACACTCTATCAACACTTCTTTCCAACATACAGTACAGTACCTAAATTATCATATAACGTACCTTGATTTTGGCACTCTATCACCTTACGGGAGACACTAGTTACAGGACGCTTTGTCTTTTGTCTCCTTCATGCACATAACAAAATACATATTATATAATTTATCAGTAAGAACTAGTACCTAGGACTTACATAATTTGATTGTAGAAGTTATCTCATTTTCTATAGTACTAACATTTACATTAAATTAGATACCGGTATACAGTACTGTATATATGAACACATTATTCATTAGCACTTTAATTGCAAATAACTAATGTGAGTATACTTGTAACGCCTGTTATTTAATTTTAATATATGAGTAATTTAGTTATAATAATGAAGGTGTAAAGTCTTTGATAATATCAATAAAGATTTAATTAACTTTACTTGGGCATAACATGGTATATAGTTGTAATATATTTGGTATCAACATTAATTTAAATGGAGGTGTTTGGTGTTGTGGTGAAATTAATAAAATATAGATCAACACACAGTTTGTAACAATATCCTCAACCTACAGACTCAACTGAGACGGTGACTACGTGTAATGACTCTGGCGTGTGGCAGCCTATCAACATCACCTGTTTAGCGGTCACTACCAGCCAGACCAGAATTGTTGGACAAGGTCAAATCAATGGCCGGGATGGTGAGGGTCGAGCTTTAAACTATGACCTGGCCCCTGCTACCTCAGACCCAGATCCAGATGGCCCTCGAGGTCTGGTAGCAGCCCTGGCCTTGGTTGCCGGGCTACTGACTGCCGCCATGTTGGTGGTGGGTGGACTGCTGGCACGTCGTCCACTATTGGCACATCTTCGGCCCCTCCTGAATACCACCCCTAGCAAGACCCCAGCTGCTACTTCCACCACGGCAGCAGCAGGGCGGCCTAGTCCACGCCACCCCCACATCACTCACCCTACTCATACTGCTCATATTCCCTCCACATATCCCCACTCCCCCAGCTATACTCACTCTTATGCCCACAACCAAGACAACCACTCTGGTTATAATCCAGAGCCTCCTTATGACCGGGTGGGCAATCGCTCCGAACACTCTTACGAGACTCTCCGTAGGAAGTCATGTGTCGCAGACCGACACAGTGAGGCAGGAAGTGACAGTGATGTCGGCACCAAAGAGGCAGGGTACGAAACAGTCAGTGAGTTAGGAGTACGGGAACCTGGCTATGAGATTGTAAGGGAGAAAAGCATGAGGGAAGGGGAGGGAAGAGAGGCTGGCTATGAGACGGTGAAGGAGGTGGGCGAGAGGCACGATGATGCAGACGAAGGCTATGAAACAGTGAAAGAAAAGAACGAAACAGATGAAGAGGAGCGGGAGGTGGGGTACGAGACTGTGAGGGAAGTGGAAGGGACAGATGCAGAGTACGAAACAGTGCGGGAAAAGGAAGAGAAAGGGGGAGGCTACGAAACAGTGAAAGAGAGAGGGGAAAAAGATGCAGGATATGAGACAGTGAAAGAAAAAGGGGAAAAGGAAGCAGGGTATGAAACAGTAAAGGATAAAGATGCCGGATATGAAACAGTGAAGGAGACAAGAGGGAGAGGAGAGAGAAGAGGATCAGTCAAACCTCGTCCACCTACACCCCCTAGAGTCCCTCCTCCTCGTTCCCTAACCCCCTTAGGTAACCACCCACGTTCTCCCACTCCATCAATCCCTCTACCACGCTCCCCCACTCCTTCAGGTTCAGTCCTACTCACTCCAACCATTTCTAATCCTCTTCCATTTTCTCCAAACTCCCACGCACGTTCTGTTTCACCTCCCAGCTCTCTCCCACGCTCCCTCACTCCCTCAAGTTCTCTCCCGCAGTCTCCCAGCTCTCCACGCCCACTCCCTCCTTCTCCCAGTCCCCTCCCACCATCTCCCAGTCCCCTTCCAGGTTCTCCAACTCCAGATGACAGTGTTCCAGACATCTTACAGCACTTGTCAATCCCCACGGATCAAGTACCCCCGGAAATCCTTGCTCTCTATGCGCGGGTGGACAAGAGCAAGAAGCGACGCAAGGATCCAGCCCCATCCCCTTCTAGCAGCACTTCTAGTTATAATTTCAGCACCCCTAGTAGCAATAACAATAGTATTAGTAATCCGAAGAAGGCCGCTAACCCCAGTAAGTTTGCAAATAGTAACAGTAGCCCCAGCAATCCAACCGGGGCGCCAGGAAAGACGGACGGAACACAGAGGCTAGTTCAAAAGTTCAGTCGTATGAATAGCGACGAGGGAAGCCCCCGACCGCTGCCCCCCTTGCCCGCTTCCCCGCCCCCCATCATCCACACTCCACACCTTCGTTAACCTTTTCGTTACAAGCACCTTTTTTCCTTTTCATTCAGACTAAGAGTCGGCTATTTATTAACCCTTTGGCTGCGGGTGACGTTCTGGAACGTCCTGGCAATGTCCAGGCTTTAAAAGCCTGTAAAAACCGTAAAAATCGAGTGTCAGTGGGCGGGAGCAGGAGGGGCCCACCTCCGTCCCTCAGAGCAGCGAGCGGCTCACTGAGGTAGGCTGTGTCTCGCGCGGGTCTCTCTCAACAGTGTAGCCAAGCGAGCGAGTGCTACCAAATAGCGGGTTTCCCGCATTTTACTGGCACCGCTGCGGGTGAACCAGACCACGTACGGGGCCCATTCTGGTCTCATTTTGAAGCTATTTTCGCCTAGTTTTCGGCAGAATACAGTTCATTTAATGCAGATGCTTGATTTATCATTCAGGAGTGCCTGAATATGCCCTAAATAGCCCAAACATATCCGCAGCCAATGGGTTAAGCATGAGAAGGATATCTAGGACTCAAAGACGTACCGTATAGGTTCTTGCAATTGTGTTACTCACGATCAGATGTCACTAATATATGTTTTTATTCTGAATACCTCCAAACGATTGTATTCAAATTAAGAAGGACCTTTCAGAATTAGAAACTTAATTTTGATATTCTTTAACTGTTTCTTCCCTTGAAGTTCTTCCTAACTTGATTTAAAATCCTCTGGCTGGTGTATTAATACAGTATAAAAATTATTTGATCGAATGGGTTAACTCTGATTCAATGGCGTCATTTTCCTAATTATGTGTAATATATGATGATTGTATGTAGCTTATGAATGATCTTTGATAATCAAAGTGATTGAAACTATCTCAGTTTGACTACTACAGGTTCTTCCAAAAATTATTAAGGGGAGATGGGCCATTTTTCTGGTCCCCATTCTCCTTCGTATTTAGCCAGATTAGTTTTCAGATTTTAATACCTTTCGCCCCATTTCGTTGTCAATTTCAAGACTTTTCGTGCCATTTAGGTTAGATTTTTTTTCTTGGCGAGCGATTGCGAGCCTGAAATTTTAAGAGAAATTGGCCTTCGGCCGAGTCACTTTTCTACTGAAAAATGTACAGATTTATCTTGAAGGGGGGTCTAGGGAGTGTTTTCTAAGTTTGATAGCGGTCTACCGAGGAAACTAAGAAATTAAGGAATACATGAATTAATAGACCTAAAAACCGGCCCATCTCCCCTTAAGATCGTCTAATGATAGCCAGGGTAATATGAAGAAAGGCAACATTGTATTGAAAGGACTAATCTAGTATCATAAATATCTCAAATTACCAGTAAATTATACAGATCTATGTTTATGTTTCCTGATACGCAATCATTCTTTTCTACAAGCAAACTAACCAGATCTCATGCATTGGCCCTAAATTGAACTCATGTGTCTTACAATTTAACTTAACCCCTTCTGTACCGGCGACGTCCTATCAATTTTATTCTAGCTACATTTAGACGATTGTATGAAGGTTAGGAGGATATTATGGTAGCCAAAAGAATTAATTGTGATAGTTGGTAGCCTTGTAATTGGTAGACATGCATTCTAAGATGAGTGAAATCATTTAATAGTTGCCAGAATATTATGGAAAATATGTCCCCAGTACAGAAAGGGTTAAGCGTAGACAATTAGACATAGGTAAAATATAGACTAGCAAATACTTTTAAATGTTGATCCTTTCTGATATCACACTTTCCCCACAAACGTAAGGATGGGCACTATTACTGGTAAATAACGAGCTGTTGTCATAGCCCTTGTAAGAAGATGGAGGGTTAAGGGATGTCCACTGTATCCCGATTATTTAAGGGAGTAGTGCTTGTTTTGTTTTTTTTGTCTATACTGTATATTGATTTATTATTGCATTTTTTAGTTTCCTCGCTAGAGCTTCATCAAGCTTAAAATAATACTCCCTAGATCTCCTTTCAGGATAAATTTGTCCTGGCCAAAGGCCGGTTCCTTCTAAAATTAAAATGTAAAACTTGCAAACTAAACAAACCAAAATTGGGACAATTTCAGGCTTGCTATCACTCGGCAGGCATAGATCGACACCTAAATGACAAAAAGGACTTAATAATGACGAAGAAATTGGGCGAAAGGTCTCAAAATCAACAAACTAACGGAATGAACGTCTTAACCCTTCTTTAGCGGGGCCCGACTTAAGTCCGTATAGAGAACACCTGCCCAAAGAGCGGGGCCCGACTTAAGTCTGTGTGCAATTTTGGAGCAATATTACCTCTCAGAGAGAGACGAGCGGTGGGCGGAACGTAGGTCGGGCTCTGAGCGTTCGCCACGGTTCCCGCGGGCCTACTGAAGTTTACTCCACACACATCCACCCTCCCTCCCTCACTACACAGGGTATTATGTCAAGAAATTACCGTATTTTAGGGATTTTTCCTTCGTCTTGCACGATCGTTGCAAGAGAACGCGTGGTCGTAGGAGGATGGTTCTGGTGTCATTGGAAAGCTGAATTAACGCCCTTTGAGGGATACATAATTGTATTACGCTCTGGCTCTTGTTTATGCATGAAAAAGAGCACGGAAACAAGGCCATTTAGGGTAAAACCACCGCTTGGCGGGTAGTAGAAATTCCTTACGGGCCCGCTCGTCAGGCGTTAAAATCCCAAAACTAATATGCTAAACGTGAGGGCGAAGGGGGTACCGAAAAAGCGACTACCTCCCCCTTAAAGAGATATATACCCAACTTATTCCACCTCCAGAGACTTGTACAATCGTCTGCACATGTAGCTGATACTTCTGGAGAAACTTAATGCAGTGAATATAGATTGAGGGAAAACATTGTCTCTGACAATTTTTGTTTGAACTTAGCTACCTTCAAACGATTTTTATTCAACTTAGAATTTTTCTAAGGTCCTGTTAGAGTGAGAAGAGGGTTCGAGATGGCTTGTACCACCACATATTCTTTATACCCTTCCTCAACTCAACTAAAATGTCTGAAATGTATAATAATAATAAAGTAAGAAAATGGTTGTCTGATGGAGGAGGCTAAATATTTGTCACTCATTATTTGACTATTTTATTAGTTTCTTATAGATTTTTGTATATAATTTTGCTGACTCTTTCATCATTTATTATTATTTGTGTTCTAGGCTGTTACTCCTACAGATATACTTATTAATTTTCAACTCCAATATCTCCTTGAATATGATCTTATTCTAACTAGTTTGAAACCTTTTGCAGCATATTTATATGTAACACATAAGCTGCTTTACCTTTTGATGTGTTCGCCACTCTTCTAGCGGCACCAAGGAGCGCGACGCCCCTCGTTATGGGTGGTGATTTGGTGCAGTAGACTGTTTGAAGCGACAGCTCGCTCCCTTGCGAGGATGGGCTCGTCTTTCAGTACTTGCGTTTGATAGGCTGCCCGGCCGAACAGCCCTGCGCGTTTGATAGTAAAGATGTATAGCTTGTCCCAACTTCCTACTGAGTTAACCCCTTGAAGCTCTGATGCGTTTTAGCAGTCTATTTTGGCTGTCATTAGACGATTTTATGCAGCTTAGGAAGGATCTGTGGGCCTTAAAAGGGTAAAGACTCTCTCAATCAACCTTCTGACTTCCATATACCCTTCCTAATCTGAATAAAATAGTCTAATAACTACCAGAAAACAGAAAGAAATGCGTCTTGGAGCTTGAAAGGGTTAATTGTTTGTATTATACGTCGCCCTAGTCACGTGTATTGGTTTAAGGAGGTGAGGTGGAGAGATGGAGGCATTTGATGGTGTAAATAAATAGAGAAAGAGAGGGAGACATTTTCAAGATATAGAGCATATTTTGGAGCTCACTTATTTGGTTTTGCGATTGAGCCTTTAACACTAGCCTATCTGGTGCAACGTCTTGGGTGGGTTATTTTGATATTTTGTAATATTATTATTAATGAGGGTTTTGATTGTTGTTGCCATTTTCGACCAATGTATTTTTAGTTTCTCCCTAGATTAAGAAGAATGCTGATTTCTCTTTAATTGTAATCTTGCTGTTGCTTGCCAAGACAAATTCGACACCTAAATGGGGTGAACTATCTTATAATGGCCAACCTAATGAGGCAAAACGTTTAAAAATCTCCAAACCAATGGGGGTAACCCGGGCGGAAACCAAAAGACCCGCCCTGCACCAGATAAGGTTAATGTAGAGTCTTTGAAAAATGTGTAGCTCACTTTTCTGGATTTGTGATTAAGGCTTAAATGTAAATAGTCTAAAAAATATATGAAACTTCTATAGTTATGTCATTGAGGCTTAACCCTTTTTCTACCGGTGACATCTTGTTTATTTTTGTATTTTTATTATTATTATTTTTTTTTTTTTTTAAATCCGCTACATGTCGACAATTTCATGAAGCTTTGGATGGATATATGGTAGCTAAAAGGATGAATGGAGCCTTTTAATTGCTAAACGTCCTTCCTTAGCTGAATAAAATCGTCTAAATATAGCTAGACTAAAATGAAAAATACGTCACTGGTACAGAAGAGGTTAAATGTAACATAAATAATTGATAAACATTCTTCCGTTTAGGTGATATATTTACCAGCTGCATTGTGTATGCCCTTTACTGGGTAACAACATTGTGTTTATTTATAGTAAATATAAATGATTAAGGGGAGGCAGACCGTTTTTCTGGACCCCCCTTCTCCCTAATGTTTAGCCCCACTAGTTTTGAGATTATAAGACGTTCGGCCCATTAGTTTGGCGATTTTAACACCTTTCGCCACATTTTGTTGTCAATTTTAAGACCTTTCATGCCATTTAGGTGTTGATTATTTCCTGGCGAGTGAAAGCGAGCCTGCAATTTTAAGAGGAATCGGCCTTCGGCCGGGAAATTTTTCTACCGAAAAATGTACAAATTTATCTTGAAGGGGGTCTAGGTTTTTTTTTTCTAAGCTTGATGGAGGTCTAGGGAGGAAACTAAAATAAATATATGAATAAATTAATTAATAGACCAAACAAACGGCCAGCCTCCCCATAAGTACGGTAGTTATGATTGACTATAGTCCATTCATTATAGATAGGTAGGCCACACATCTTGACCACTAACCTTTATAACTCACAAACAACTAGAGCAATCCACCTGATATTTCTGCCATTTAGGGAGGGTCAGCCAGGGTAATAGGTGTGGGAATTTACAGCCCATTTTCCTTTACAGACACCTTTAAATATTTCTTCCATTTAGGGAGGGTCAGCCAGGGTGATACAGTGTGGGAATTTACAGCCCATTTTCTCTTGCCCTTTTTAATTTACAGAGGTTTGGGGTCACAATTTCTGGCCAACTTATTATGAATGGACAATAACAAAAATAATGCTTGTGATTAAATTATTTAGTAGTTATGGAATAATGAAAGAATTATATTTAGTGACTATCAATTATTTTGCAATTATGATCAACTAATTGGAACTTTAATTGTTGTTTCTGTTCGGGCTCCGTCTCGAGTCGACCACCCCCAGCTGTGTGGTATGCGCTTGAGTATATACAGTAAACCCTCGCTATCTCGGACCTCTAGAAGTCGGAAACCCGCACTACTCGGACTGGCATCGGCCTCTCGGAAAGTTCGCCGTATATCTCGGAAAATTCCGAGATGTAAGGGGAAAACTCCGAGGGCCCACATGGTCTGTCGGACAGGTGTCATATATCTCGGAAAATTCCGAGATCTAAGGGCAAATTCCGAGATCTAAGGCTACAGTGAGGTGGAGAAGGACAGTGAAATGGAGAAGGAAAGTGATATTTAGAATATATGTCTACTGGATACTGTACAGGTACTGTAATTTATCTTGAATCTACGTTGTTAGTGATAGGGAAGTCTCCGTTTTCTCTGGTGGCTCGGACTCCCTCTTCCAATTCGGACATTTTCCTCTCTTAAGTCGGACTTTGGACATCTCGGATTTTCGGTCATCTCTGACTGGGTCTCCCCCCAATTAGTCCGAGATAGTGAGGGTTTACTGTACATACATACATACATACAATTAGAACACTCGGAACACTTTGATTGAGTATATAGTGTATTGTATGTAACAAACAGTGTAATTGAATTTATTTTCTAAAAGCTGGATATGCTATAGTGACCATTAAGGAGCTAGTGGATGTTTTTATGGTCTATTAATTCATTTATTTATATATATTTTAGTTTCCTCGCTAGACCTCCCTCAAACTTAAAAAAACACTTCCTAGATCCCACCTCAAGATAAATTTGTAAATATTTTGGTAGAAAAATGTCCTGGCCGAAGGCCGGTTCCTCTTATCTTGAGTATATTATTGATAGAGGTTTAAAGTTGCAGGGCCAAGAATTTACAAAAGATTACAAAGAGAACTAGAGCGTTTATCTCCGCCTACGCTGGCGGATGTATGTGCTCTACCGGTCACCTTCAAAATGGAATCACTTTTTCCGTGGCGCATATCTGACCAAATTTCGTGAATCACTGTTTATACCTTTGTGAGTCGCCTACATTGGCAGAGGTATGCGCTCTACCGATAGCCTCCAAAATTGAATCCTATAATTGTGTTTGTGTATACTGTATGTGTGTTTGTGTATACTGTATGTGTGTTTGTGTCTTTGATTATAATGTAAATGTGCATGTGTATATATCTGTGTTTGTGCATATGTAAAATTAATATATGATAACAATTGACTTATTTCGAGCCGACAACCAATGGGGTTGAAAGTACACAGTTCCCTAACCTACCAACTGATCAACAGACTGACGTTGACTGCCACTTGAATGTTTGCGTACGGTACCCCAATTGGTAAGCCAATTATGTGTTTGTGTGTGTATAAAAATCAGCAGGGAGTAACGAATATTATCCAAGTTCTGTAAGAAGTGCATATATTTTTGGTAATGTAAGAGATAATTTGAACATATCTGAAGAGGAACTTTATCAGACTGCTATTTAGTAAATGCTGCTCATTATAGTATATACATTGTATAATGGTAATCTAAGATAATGTATATCAGATGTATGTAAGATAAATACAAATATAAATTAATATATGTACATTGTTATACAGATATTTAATATTTTTGGACAATATATAATTTTCCAAATTGTATTATATAAGCTAGCATTATATCTTCGTGTTTTAATTGCCTACATCTTGCCACATTGTCAGCAAGGATTTTTTCAGGTAAAACAAAAAGCAAGGGTAGACCATTGTGCCGACACGGAGTGGAATTTAACCCGTACAGTACCAGTGACGTCTCTTTTATTTTATTTCAGCTACATTTAGACGATTTAATGAAGCTTAGGAAAGATATATAGTAGCTAAAAGGATTAAGAATGTGATAGGTGAGATTACAGATGAGTTAGAAATGTGCAATACTCTAAATAGTCATTTCCTTTCTGTTTTTACAAACGAAAATTTAGATCAAGTTCCAGTAGTCAACCAAGTTTTTAACGGTAGTATAGACGAAATATTAAGCACAGTTCAGGTCACCAGTGATGAAGTAATTAAGGAAATAGATAGACTAAAACCCCAGAAATCTCCAGGTCCAGATGAGATGTATGCTAGGGTATTAAAAGAATGCAAGGACGAATTAATTTACCCATTAACTCACCTATTTAATAATTCACTAGCTTTAGGCTTAGTTCCTGATTCATGGAAGCTCGCAAATATAATTCCGATATTTAAAAAAGGTGATCAGTCCATAACATCAAATTACCGTCCTATTAGTCTCACATCAATTATGGGGAAATTGCTCGAATCAATTATTGCCAGGAAAATTAGAAATCACTTAGATATGTTCAAGTTAATAAAACCTCAACATGGTTTCACTCCAGGACGATCCTGTCTAACAAATGTACTCAGTTTTTTCTCCGAGGTTTATGAAGCGGTAGATAACGACAAGTCATATGATATAGTTTACTTAGACTTCAGTAAGGCCTTTGATAATGTACCACATGAAAGGCTGTTAAGGAAGATAGAAGGACATGGTATTGGGGGGATGCTACTCAAGTGGATTAAGTCATGGCTGACTGGTAGGAAACAGAGAGTTAGTATAAATGGTGTAAAATCGGACTGGGGATTAGTTAAAAGTGGGGTCCCCCAAGGGTCGGTTTTGGGGCCCCTTCTGTTCATTATCTACATAAATGATCTTGACTCAGGCATAAAGAGTAGGATCAGTAAATTTGCTGATGATACTAAAATATGCAGCCCTTTGCTGTTTACATTATTCGGGTACTATGGAGGGATATGCATGGAGAAACATCGAGGGGGGCAGTAGGAAAACCAGAAATATGGGTCATAAATACCGGACAGAGAGGGGAATAAACAAGGGAGGAACACATAAGGGGGGGGGGGGGATGTGTCAGCGTGAATACTGAAAAAGGGGAAGGTTGGGAGTGGAAATAAAACATGGAATAATATGAAAAATTTGTTATGTTTTCTGTGAAGGGAGGGTTGAAAAGGAGTACTGTGTTTTATGAAAGGATGCAGGGTCATCATCTTAACAGCTACGAAATGGTGTTACACAACGAGTACCATGGGCAGTATAGTCTGTTCTCAGCTGATGGTAAATTCAATTCCGTAGCATCTTAGTTCTCGATTCTTAACCTCTGAAGTACGCATGGGGGTAATTGGAAACGTCCCCCTGTGCTGACGTATTTGAGGTGTTTCTGTCACTAAAATATTCATTGTGCCATTAATAGCATTAATACTTATCCATATGCGCCTATTATGGGTTGATTATAAAGGTATTAACCTGAAACAACAATAAAACGAGTGAAAACAGCGTTTGGATGGTCAAACGAGTGGTGGCGATGGTCCGGTGTTGGGATGGTCAAAATCGGAGATATAATGTATGGGTGAGGCAACCTGCTTTCCCGCCAATTTCCCCCAAGGCCACTGAGACACAGTCGATCGATACTCTCTCTCTCTCTCTTGCACTCGCTTGCCATCAGTGATGACAACACCCTGCTTGCAACTCGCTAATGTTAGCACGAAAATATACCTCAGAATAAGGGAATAACAGGGAAAATAGGTGATAACTGAAGGAGAGGAGGAAGGAGGGGAGGTAGAGGACTGAGATTTTGCATGGCCCAGGGGCCAAAAAAAAAGAAAAAGAAAAATAAAAAAAAAAAAAAAAAAATTTATGTCAAAAGTTGATTTTTTTTTTCACTCACTCATAAGAGTCTCCCCGCAGTCCGCCGGGGGAACTCTTAAGAGTCTCCCCGTAGTTCCCGGGTTAAGCCACTTTCACACATTCACGATGTTATTAAGTTATATATTCAAGGTTAGGGTCGGTTTATCTACAGTGGTTTACACCAATCATTATGAACAGCTTGGTTTTTTATCTATATATTTATTAATTTATTTTTGAGTGTCCTCGCTAGTACTTCATCAAGCTTAGAAAACACCCCCTATACCCCTTTTCAAGATATATGTGTACATTTTTCGGTAGAAAAATGTACCGGCCATAGGCCGGTTCCTTCTAAAATTTGAGGCTTGCTATCGTTTGCCAGGAAAAAATCGACACGAAAGGTCTTAATATTGACAAAAAAAAAAAAAAAAAGAGGCGAAAGGTCTCAAAATTGTCAAACTAACGGAACAAATGTCTTAAAACATCAAAACTAATATGCTAAACATGAAGGATAAGATGGTCCAGAAAAAGCGAGTCCTACCCCTTTAATTTCCATTCTATAATGTAGCACTAGTATTCGGTGTGAGTGTCCATCCCCGGACTGCCACATGTGATTGTCAATTTCATTAATCGATTTTAGAAGTAGAGTTGGTTGGTGGAGAGTACATAATAATATATTCTGGTTCAGGAGTAACTTATAGAGAGGCCTTCCTTAGTGGTTAAGTGCCCCATTAGTTGTTCTTTCCATTCACCTATACATAGCCTCCGATAGTGCAGTTGGAGTGAATGTTCATGCTTAGATTGTATGCAGTATTTGAAACTGCATAATAAATCGTAGGCTTGTACATCATTCTTTAACTGTCTTCGTTGTGCAATGCATAGAGTGCTTATTTTCGGTGTGAGTGTCCTGGGTTCGAATCCCCGGACTGCCACATGTGATTGTCAATTTCATTAATCGATTTTAGAGAAAAAAAGAAGTAGAGTTGGTTGGTGGAGAGTACATAATAATTCAAGGTATTCGTGAGTTGGGCCTTGTAATTGGGGTTGGGTGTGACAGGGATCTGCCTTGTATGGGCCGATCGGCATTTGGCAGACTCCCATTTTCTTACGTTCTTAGAGAGGTCCTTCTGAAATCAATGGAGTAGCCTACACATTATCGCAATTGAAATGCTGGGCGAGAAGGAAATTTCTCCTTTCAAAAATATCGGCCTGGCTAGGTTTTGAACCCGGGTCAGTAGGCATGCCAGACTACCGCTCTACCACTGTAGGCATACTACGCTTGGACGTACAATAAGGAAACAACCTTAGTTCTTTTGGAAAACCCCCCCAGCTAGGTGATAGTCTCGTGGAGGCTATGCCTACAACACATGGGGAGTTTATTAGACCTACCCCCAATGAGTATTTTACATATCCCCAGACCGTACGTCAACTAGGCGTAGTTCTGTGGTTGCGGGATTTTTGGTTACAGGGTATTTACTTTTGGTTACAGGGTAACAACAATATATACCTTTTAGCTTCCAAATATTCGTAGTAAACTGTCTGATATCATCTAATAACTCTTTGAAGATTATGACATATTGACAGTTTGTCCAGGCTATCATTAGACGATTTTATACAATTTAGGAAGGTTCTGTGGAAATTATAAGAGTATAGAATATCTCAATTAACCCTCTAACTTCCATATAGCCTTTCTAATATGAATAAAATAATCCAATAATAACCGCAGAAAAAAGGCGTCATTGTATCTCCTAAGGAATAATGGCCAGAATAAAGTGCAAAGAGCGTCCTTAAAAAATATCTTTCAGTGATGTCAAAACAATTTTAAGAGCCACCATCAGCATCTTAATCTCCCGCAATTCTAATTTAACATCATCCTCTTCCAACTCTCTGTAGCGGCCAAAGTCAATCAGTCTAACGAAAAATATCTTCCAGTGATGTGAAAATAATTTTAAGCGCCACCATCAGCATCTTAATCTCCCGCAATTCTAATTTAACATCATCCTCTTCCAACTCTCTGCAGCGGCCAAAGTCAATCAGTCTAACGTGGTACTGTCCCGGGCCACCACACACTATAATATTATCACCGTGGATGTCCCCGTGGGCGTGTCCGGTCTTGTGCACAGCCTCAATCAAGAGCATGATTTCCTGGGCAAGTTTGGCGCGGTCCTCGCTAGAGCCAACTTGAGCAGCGAACTTGCAAAGAGTGTAGCCGGTGCAGTACTCCATTATAAGCACTAAGCCATCCTCACTAGCAGCCAGTAGCTTAGGTGCCCCACCTGCACCATCAACTATGCACAAGGCCTTGGCTTCTGTCAAGAAATCGTCTTTGAATTCGTCACTAACGTCCCAAGCTTTCTTCATACAGGCTTCAACCCCCTTGTAGGTCACCCGATAAGTCCTCCCAGACATACCTCGACCCAGAAATTCATGGACCTCTGTGTCAGCCATGATCTCATCCTGGGTACGAATGAGGTTATCCACACCACTCATGGTCGCCAAGTAGTTATATGCCGTCATCATTAAAAA
The DNA here is from genome assembly GCA_032716605.1 of Paralithodes platypus. Classification (NCBI taxonomy): domain Eukaryota; kingdom Metazoa; phylum Arthropoda; class Malacostraca; order Decapoda; family Lithodidae; genus Paralithodes; species Paralithodes platypus. The sequence goes on along the minus strand of CM064564.1, from coordinate 10,646,820 downwards.
AATATATATTAGTTTATAATAATAGGCTACGTTGATCGAAAATTAGAAGCCTAAAAAGTGCGCTGTAGTGTGAATAAATCTGTTATAATAGTTTTAGAATCGTAATACAGTACTGTAATTATAATTGAAATTATTATTGTTACTGCAGAAATTAGTTTTCTCTGATAAAGTACACTTCAAAGAAAACGACAATAAATGACTAACTAATATATTGACAAATGTTTGCTCTCAAGCAACACTTATATCACACACACACTTTGAGGGAGTGGTTTTTTTTTCTGGTCCCCTTTCCCCCCATGCTTAGCCCCATTAGTTTTGAAATTTTAAGATATTCGCCCTATTTGTCCATTAGTTTGGCCATTTATGGTGGGGTCACACATTCACGTATATTGCTCCCGTCAGCTCCCGTCTGTTGTAAACTAAGGTATATTGGTAGTTGGCAACCGATTGCATAAAACGTAATGGCATAATACGCAAAACGTAAATGAAATTACGGCCAGTCGGGGGGGTACTCACGCATGGCGCGAGTAGAAACGATTAGCCCACGTGGGTCGGGAATGTTGTGGGTGCGGCCAAGGCCGCGCGGTTGTTGATTCGAGTTGAATCAAGAACGTGGCTCGCCCTCACGTATGTCACGACCGACCTGGCCACCACGGCCGTCTGACCGGAGCAGCCTTGTCAGACGTAGCAGCTACCCCGTCGGACGAGAGCTGCTCTCGTCAAATCGTAGAAAGTTCCAGTCGAACGTGGAAGTATACGTTAGTTAGGCCGCATCTGGCAGAACCGCCGCACTGCGGGTTGGCGGGAAGACGCGGCATGTTGTACGAGGGGACAACGGGACCAGCGAGGGACCCTCCAGTCACACCTCTCACCACACCGGAGCAGCAACCAACAAACCAACCCTGCCACCCTCTGCACCCTGCCGAAAACAAATCGTAGCAGCGAAACGACTGCACCTATGGCTTTCATATTTTTACCACATGTACCTTACCCTTTAGGCTACCCACCACAAAAATCCCAAATCCCTCCTCCCATCCACTCGCTGACTGTCGGTCCCGTCAGAAGGAAAAAAAAAGGAAAATCTGTGGCGGCGAAACGACTGCACCAATCGGTTCCATATTTGTGTGACAAGTCTCTTACCCTTCTGCCTTCCCCCCACCACACCCCCAACCGCCTCCCACCACCCACTTCTAGCGTATCCGTACGAAGAAAAGGAAAAAAAAGGAAAATCCGTGGTGGCGAAACTACCTCACCAATCGGCTTCATATGTGTAACACAAGTCAATTACCCTTCTACCTTCCCCCAACCAACCCCAAAACCACCCTCCCACCCATACATTCCGATACCATAAAAGTCTCTGTAGTCTATAGTGTCTTTTCAGCTACTTTCGGGACCATCGGGGACCTGATTTCTGGCGAGGGGAGTGTTTTTTTTACCATTTCTCTCCCAACTTAATAGATTTAGCCAAAAAAAAAAAAAAAAAAATCTGGCACTGGCAGAAGCACACCGTCAAAATTGGCTGGCACTCAGCGGGTAACTCCTCCAGGATGAATTCCTCGATGTTGTTCATGGTGCCGATGAAGGACTGGGAATGGGAATGGTGTGGCCATTCCTGCCCTTTTGTAGTTCCCAGATTCCAACCCAGACCTACATGGTTGACAAAGACTGTCTTTGTCTGTGTTTGGTCAGACGGGGTGTGCCTACGATTGGCCAGAACCGGTCCAGGTACGACCTAACAAATCCCAAGACGTGCGGCCTCAGCTACGCCGGTCTTGAGGGGGCGTGGCATGGGCGTGGCCTGTGTTCCCGCAAATCGTGCAGCCCATGAGGTCGAACGGGGCTATGCTTACGCACGTCGCAAACACGTACGTAGTTCAATACGACTCCATTACGTCTGACGTAACACTGGCCCCGTTACGCTACGTCTGTCGGGAAGTGCAATAAACGTGGAAGAACGGGCGTTCAACGGCAGAAACTACTCGCGTCTTTACATAAATTGGCGATACGCCGGACGGGAGCAATATACGTGAATGTGTGACCCCACCATTAAACATATGTTTGCCCCGTTTATTTGTCAAATTTAAGACCTTTCTTGCCATTTAGGTGTTAATAGTTTCCTGGCGAGCGAAAGCGAGTATTTAAGCTAAATAATAGTTTAGTTCTTATACATATACAGTAATGTCATAATAGAACACTGGTCAGGTCTAATATATAAAATATATAACTATATTTTGCACTGCAAACTGGATGAGAGATATAATCATAGCCTATACTTAATGGAATATTAGTAATTGTTTGAGAAAGGTAATGTATAGTTCAAGCATTGAGAATATTACAAAATTAAGTAGTAAGACTATATCGCCGTTTGAAATTGACCGCGCCTTAGCCTATAATTCCAATATTTGCCGCTAGAGGGTAGGCCTACTGGCGGCGCCACAGCTGAGCAGCCATGCTGCTTCAAAAGTAAAAAAATAAGAACCTAAGAAAATGGGAGTTTGCAGAAAGCCGATTGGCCTAAGCAACTTGCAAGGCAGATCCCTGAACACAAGGATCGGTGAGAGATTGGAGAATTTGGCGACCCTAATACATTGCAGTACAGGTAAGTTTATCTAGGCTAATAATCACCCACGATGTTTGACATCAACTTACGTGCAAACACGAGTTCCAAATATTTGCCTTCTCTGTTTTGTGTGTTTTTTTTTTCAAGGAATAGGCTAATACATATATAGCCTATGTAGTAACAACAAACATGGATAAATCTACAGTTAGGCTATAGGCTACTACCCCTATTTTGTCGCTATTCTGTTGGTATTAGGCTAATGGGTTAATATTATTAGTAGTAGGCTAGACTTAGTATGGTTTCATGATGCGCGGAAATGTAGGCTATATTTGACTTGAAATAGATAGCCTACATTGAAGTATTACAAACCTTCGCGAACCCATAAACACGGAACGTGAGCTGGGTTTAGATCGTCGCGCACCCATAAACAGGGAACATGAGCTAGGTTTAGACCGGTCACGAGACAGGTTAGTTTTCGGTTAGGTTAAGTTAGCCTAGGTTAGGTTAGGCTAGGCTAATGTTAAAAATACTAAAATGTGACGGTCCTCGGTATTAGGCTAAACAACACTGTAGGCTAGGCTATCAAATAAAAAATAAAAAACAAGGTACGATTTTAGTTACTGGACACCTATTTGACAGGTACCACCGAGGATTTAATACATATTTGTTTTCGGTTTCCACGCATCTAACACCAAGCTACACCTTTTTCTGGTCCGGTAATAGCCTAGTATTGAAAACGATATAGGCCTAATAACTTTTTAAATGTGGTTTTCGACGAGAATAAAACGGCGCGTTTGGGCCGAAAATCGGCGGCGGGTGGAGTCCGTCGTCGCTTCGGATCGTCGCGGTTTGTTTACCCAGGACGCTCGAGGTTACTACGGCCAGCTGTTTTACTTGCCCCCTGCTGGCCACATAGATGACGATTATTATAATTCACGGAGGGGTTAGGGGGGGCAGAGCCCCCCCTCAACCCTGTCCTGTATCCCACGGCCTATAACGCAAGTCTTTATAAAAAAATGGGTCAATATTTACGAGTCACACCACAGCTGGAATCTCATTTCTAATGGTAGTTTTGGGTTCCTATCATTCTATGTTTCATTACTATATACTTTTTATCCACCGGAAAATATTATTTTTTCTTGTTTTTTTATTTTTATTTTTATTTTTTATTTTTTTTTTAGCATTAACCTAACCTAAAAACCTAACCTAACCTAACCTAAATGTATTTGGGGGCTATTAGGTTAGGTTAGGTTAGGTTTTTTTGGTTAGGTTAATGCTAAAAAAAAAAAAAAAGCCAAGAAAAAAAAATATTTTCCGGTGGATAAAAAGTATATAGCAATGAAGCATAGAATGGTAGGAACCCAAAACTACCGTTAAAAATGAGATCCCAGCTGTGGTGTGACTCGTAAATATTGACCAAAAAATGGACCCAACAACTGGTTATATAAGCTTAGCCATTTGAAGTCGACCGCCAAGGCGGGACCGGGGAAAGTCACTCCGAGCGTAAAGTAAACAAAGCGACGCTACTTCCACGAACGCAACCGAGTTGTCTTTATATTTCGTCTCATATTATCATTATTAAAGTGTCCCCATTGCTTTTTTAGTGTTTCGTACACCAGAAAAGGGTGTAGCTTGGTGTTGGATTCGTGGAAACCGAAAAAAATATGTATTAAATCGTTGGAGGTACCTGTCAAATAGGTGTCCAGTAACTAAAATCGTACCAAAAACAACAAAAAATTAGGCCTAGGCCTACCTGAAAAACTCTCTGGTTGGTGATAAATTTTTATCAAAATAAGTTTTTTTCCAGTTTCCGCGTCTGCTGAACCATCCAAAAACACGCTAAAAGGAGTGTTTTGAAGGGGGGAGGTGGTGGGGGAGGGGTAGTATAACTGTAGATTTACCATTAGAATCTCCGGAAAAACTGTTTTCAATTACTGTGAAAAAGTTAATATTTACCTCCTGTTATCCACAGCCAAAGCTGAAGATTGCGGAGTAAATACCGTAGACTTCATTCAAGTTTTTTTTGGTGACCGTCAATCTTTTATTAATTAAATACCAAACCAGCGGGGGTGTGGGGGCAGCAGCCCCCACCTAATATACTAGGTTAGGTTAGGTAAGGTTGTTAGGTTAGGCTAATATTACCCCTTATTTTTGTCTTTTACCCCTCTATTTCCCTGTACTGTACTTCATAGCCCTCCCCACTATCGGGGGCCGTATCTTAAGATGGTAAGATCCTGTGTAGCCGGAGGAACTGTTTTTCAGATGCCTATTTACTAAGAAGCATTGAACAATATCTTTAACCTAACCTAACCAAGGCTATATACTAGGCTAGGCCTATATATTAATGTAAAATTTAAAAAAATACATTACCAAATTATTGAGATATATGTACAGGTCCACCCGCTACACAGGATTATACCCTTAAGATTGTTGGATTTACCTTGAATTTACCTTGAAGCGGAGAAAACTTTTTTCCGGAGATTCTAATTAATGACAACCACTGTATAATGATGAAAACTAGCTAAAACCAAAAAAAAAAATCACTAAATAAAAGTTGGCCAGTTTCCTTGATATTTTCCGGGTAATGAAAAACAAAACGGAATTATTCTATAATTGCACCTATACGAGCTAAACAAATTATTATTGTATTTAACAGGAAGGTACGACGAGGTAAGTGATATGGTATAGGTGGCAATATGCGGAAATGGATTATAAGGGCATTCCGCCCTTAATAATGATGAAAACTAGCTAAAACCAAAACAAAAAATCACTAAATAAAAGTTGGCCAGTTTCCTTGATATTTTCCGGGTAATGAAAAACAAAACGGAATTATTCTATAATTGCACCTATACGAGCTAAACAAATTATTATTGTATTTAACAGGAAGGTACAACGAGGTAAGTGATATGGTATAGGTGGCAATATGCGGAAATGGATTATAAGGGCATTCCCCCCCCCCCCCCCCTGACCCCTTACGAAAATCTACGGTTACTCACTCCTCCCCAACTGGATTTCTAGGTTTTACCCAACCAGCAGGGGTGTGGGGGCAGCAGCCCCCACCCATAATACTAGGATAGGTTAGGTAAGGTTGTTAGGTTAGGCTAATGTTTCTCTGAAACATTGTAAAATCTGTGTCACATCTAGCTTGATAGACTTTTGTCAGAGGGGGCAGAATGCCCTTATAATCCATTTCCGCATATTGCCACCTATACCACATCACTTACCTCGTCGTACCTTCCTGTTATATACAATAATAATGTTTTTAGCTCGTATAGGTGCAATTATAGAAATTTACGGGATGGATGTAGTTACCGGGTGTACCACTACCGACAGCCAGACCTATGAGAGTTCCGTATAGAGCTCAGTGGTCTGGTTAATCTGCTCTACATAACTAACCACTACCGACATACAACTTAAATTATCTATAAATACTTATAATAAAATAAATACAGTAAGATTAGGAGTAGTGGGCGTACCACTACCAACATACAGCATAACTCATCTATAAAACATTAACCTAACCAAACAACCTAACCTAACCTAGTATTCATGTAGTACTGTACTAGGTTAGGTTAGGTTAGGTTAGGTTAGGTTAGGTTAGGTTAGGTTAGGTTAGGTTAGGTTAGGTTAGGTCAGGTCAGGTCAGGTCAGGTTAGGTTAATATTTTATAGATTATTTATGCTGTATGTCGGTAGTGGTACGCCCACTACTCCTAATCTTACCATAAATACTTATAAATCTATAATACATCAGAATAGAAAGTCCAATTGGGAAGAGTGATCATGGATGTATACATTTTTTTTGCGATATTGAATCGCAAGAAATTAACAATAAAAGAACTGTACTAATGTATGAAAAGGCTAATTTCAATATTTTGAGACACAAGCTGGATATTGACTGGAAGGTTTTCCTTGAACGCAAAAATATAGATATTATGTGGCAAAGATTCAAAAAGAAATTACAGGATGTAGTAGACGAATGTGTCCCTAAAAGAGATTTTAAAACTAAGGAAAAGGCACAAATGAGGACCAATGAGCGCCTACCAATGAACAGAAAACTTTGGAGAATGATAAAACGAAAAAAGAGACTATGGGCAAATTTGAAAGAAATGTCCAATGAAGAAGCACCAAATCAAGAACTATATCTCAGAGTAAAAAATGATTACAGAAGATTAAACAATCAAGTGAGAAGAGAAACACAAAGAGCGACAATGAACGAAGAAAGGAATATAGCACAGCATGTAAAGACTAACCCCAAACTATTTTAGAAATACGTACAGTCAAAGACCAAAACTAGTGCTAACATTCCAGAACTGTTTTCAAACAAAGAAAAAACATCCAGAACTAATAACGATAAAGATAAAGCCGATGTGCTGGCAAGCTATTTTAACCAAGTTTTCACCAGGGAACCTGATGGTGGGGTACCGTTACCTGACCCTGTGAGAGCGAACATTCCTGAAATGGATCCCATACAAATATCAGAAATACAAATTAAACAACTTATAAGTAAATTAAATAGAAATAAGTCACCTGGACCTGATGGTTTGCATCCACGTATAATCAAGGAAGGAATGGACCAATTAGTTACACCATTGAAAATAATATTTGAATATTCCCTCGACACGGGTGAGATACCAGAAGACTGGAAGATTGCAAATATAACGGCAATTTACAAGAAGGGAAATAGGGCTGACCCAGGGAATTATAGGCCGATCAGTTTAACAAGTATCATCTGCAAGATATTTGAATCCATTATCAGAGAAAACATAATGGATCATATGCACAAATTTAAGCTTTTTAGCCCTAAGCAGTTTGGTTTCCTATCAGGTCGTTCTACTGTTTTACAACTCATTAACCCTTATTTAGCGGCGAGCAACATAAGTCGAGTTAAATAAAGCTGGACTATGTGGCGGCGCTCGACATAACTCGAGTGGCAATTTCAGCACGTAATGTGGCTGAGAGAGAGAGACAAGTGGTGGCAGGAGACTAGCGAGCGTATGACTGCTCCAGACCACCGCGGCGAACCTACTGACACAAATCTCAGCTCCCTCCTCCCTCTCTCACTCGCTACATACTCAATTATGTACTGAAAGTACCGAATTACCTGCTTTTTGCACTCGCGTTGCACGGTTATTGCAAGAAAACTATCCATCATACAAGGATCGTTATGGTGTCATTCGAAAGCTCTGTTTATGCCCTTTCAGGGATAGGTACTTGTTTTACGTTCTGGGGTCTTATTTAGGCATGAAAATGATCACGTAAACAGCCCTATTTTGGCTAAAAACACCCCGCTGTGCGGTACACATAAATAAACCGCATAGGCCGCTCGTAAGGTGTTAAAGTTATTGACCAATAGATGGATATACTGGAAAATGGAGACTTCGTGGATATATCATATTTTGATTTCATGAAGGCATTTGATAGAGTTCCTCACAAAAGACTGCTTGCAAAGTTAGAGAGTTATAACATCACACATAAAATTCTGGTATGGGTAAGGGCTTTTCTTAAGAACAGGAGGCAGAGAGTCATCGTAATTGGACAAGCATCGGAGTGGACAGAGGTGATGAGCGGTGTGCCACAGGGATCAGTGTTGGGGCCAATGCTTTTTGTGATTTTCATCAATGACTTGTCAGAGGTAATGAAAAATGGTAGTGAAATATATGTACAGTAAAAGTCCGTTAATCCGACGACCGATGATTCGAATCTCCCAATAGGCTAGTCCGAATTTTTCAATTTGAGGCCAAATCCGAATTCACCCGATGGTCCGAATTTCAAGAAGTCCCAAAGTCCCCTTTTTGAGGCATTAGTCCACTCAAATGACACATAATGGAGCACACACATATCATATGTTCATGAATTCACTTTAAAAGTTTACCATTGTCATTGTAGCCTATTACCTACTTCAAAACATTCAGATTAATGGTCAAAGGAAGCTACTGATATAAACGTAAACACCTTCTTCTTCTTCTTCCACATCGTCTGCTAGAGAGTTTGTTTTGCTCTTGAACGCATCCTTGGGACGCTCCGATGCGCTACTGGCTTGCACCGCATTTTCTGCAAGCGCATTTTCAGTCTTGAGCTTGAAAACGCACCTTTGGACGTATTAGTCTTGAGCTTGAAAACGCACCTTTGGACGTTCCGATACGCTACTATTTATAGTTCAGTGATCGGAGCGTCCCAAGGGTGCTTTCAAGACAACAAGACAAGGGTGCTTTCAATACAATATAATATAACAGAGCACGTCACAAAAGGAAAATCACAAAAGGAAAATTACAAGAACCTCTCGGGGAAGTGCCGTTGTTAAGGCATTACTTCCCGAACCACATCTGATCTTCAAGAGCAAGACAAACTCGCTAGTAGACGGAAGAAGAAGAAGACGTTTATATCAGCAGATTCCTTTGACCATTAATCTGAATGTTTTGAAGTAGGTAATAGGCTACAATGACAATGGTAAACTTTTGAAGTGATTTCATGAACATATGATATGTGTGTGTGCACCATTGTGTCATTTGGGTGGCCTAATGTCTCAATGTTTTCGTCATACACAGGTGACAGGTTCATAGGGGTAAAGTCCGATAATCCGAAAAATCCACTAATCCGAACGAGGGCCGGTCCGCTGCCCTTCGGATTAACGGAAGTTTACTGTATATGCTGATGATACAAAAATATTCCATACAATTAAAGATGAAAATGACTGTCATAAAATGCAAGAGGACATAAATAACATGAAATTATGGTCAGAAAAGTGGCTACTGGAATTTCATCCTGAAAAATGTAAGCAGATGAGAATTGGTAGATCGGATGTTGAAGGAGCAAGTTATACTTTATGTGGGGAAATGAGAAAGGTTGAAACAGAGAAAGATATTGGTGTAGTAATTGATAACAAATTAACATTCTCGGATCACTTGGCTGAAAAAATAAATAAATCTAACCAAATTGTTGGACTAATTAGACGGACATTCCTGACGCTGGACCAAGAGATGTTCAAGTCTCTTTATGTGGCATTAGTTAGGCCGCATTTAGAATATGCAAATCAGGTGTGGTGTCCATTCCTGATAAAGGATATTGATGCGGTGGAGAATGTACAGCGTAGGGCAACCAAACTGATTCCGGAATTTAGAAACTTGAGTTATGAGGAAAGGCTGAGGAAAATAGATTTACCAACTCTAGCGTACCGAAGGACTAGGGGTGATATGATTGAGACATATAAAATCCTATGTGGTGTGTACGACCCAAATGTGTGCGAGGACATCTTCACCCTCAGACAGGATTCAAGAACAAGAGGACACACCAAGAAGATCTACAAACCAAGAACCAGCAACAGAAAAAAAAAAAAAAAAAAAAAAAAAATCTTATCTTTCTGTTGCAGAGTAGTGAATTGTTGGAATGATCTACCAGAACATGTGGTTGCCTCAGAATCTGTAAACAAATTTGAAAAAAGGTTGGATCAAATGTGGCATAACCAAGAAATAACATTTAATTACAAAGAACACATAGAAAGAGCAAATAATACATCGACCACCACCCCGGTACTGGCTAGTAAGTTTAATATAGAGCTGGAGACAGGCTGAATAAGCCTCTTCCAGATCATCGTCTGTGAGTATCTGTGAGAGGTGGAGCGCACCCTTGTGAAGATGGGCTCGTCTGGCACTTTTTGTAGTTCGACATCGAGAGCTCTCTTGAAGCTGTCCAACGAGACACCTCTCCTGTCTCTTACTCGCCGCGGGAGTTTGTTGAAGAAACGTACTCCTCTATGTGATAACCAGCCCTCTTGCAGAGAGCCCATAGCACCCCGATTTTTCATCTTGGGGATATCACATTCCCAGCCTCTCCTATCACTGAATTTCATTGCTATTGGGGTATATAGATTTGGTACAAAACCCTCTGCGATTTTCCATTTTTTTTTTTTTTTTTTCTTCTTCTTCTTCTTCTATATTCCAACTTACTTCCTCTCGGGCATAGGCTGAGAGCCTTAACATTCACCGCTTTACAATGAACAGTGAAGCCTGTGAGGTCTTGTTCCAGTCTAGGGAGTGAGACATGTGAAGCACGTAGAGTACAACGAGCACCTGCCATCTTGCCTTCACATGAGGCACGGTGCTCACTCAGGGCCCGAAACGACCCCATCTCTGAAGCCACCTCGTTCCCGTGCTTCACTGTCTCACCCCCTACACTCGGACTCTCACACTTACACACACAACACCACCTGTTGAGCAGATAACTCACCAGTATACGTATATATTATTAAGTATCGTTCCCTTCTACGTTCCAACGAATACAGCTTTAGTGATTTTAAACGATCCTAATAGTGTAACTGTTTTACTGAGTTTATGTGTGAGGTTGTTGTTCCCCAAGCTGCCTGGCCGAACAGCCCCAAGGCCCCGAGTAAGGCCAAGGCCATAAACGAGCGACCCCACAGAACCCTCCCTGCCGACCACAATAAAGCCTGGGTGACCGAAGCCACTCCATGGCGGGGAGCTGAGAGGGTGCGTAAACGCCCGGGAAACCAAAGCCCCACCTAGGGCCCTGTGCCCCTCAGCAATTATGAAGAGAAAGTTGAGGGGCAAAGGAATAATGTGACGCTTTAGCTTCCAATCTTGGTAGATTGGGAGGTCAATCCACGTCAATATATAAGTAAAAGGAACAGTCGAGTAAGCTATGGGTATGGCAGAGATCGCTCAGGTCTCACTCTGATAGACCAGCCCATCGCCATCGCCATGTGTGAGGTGAAGTTCCTTTGTACACTTTCTAAGTCCTTAATTTCACCTGCTTTGTATGGGGATGTTAATACGTTACAGTATTCTAGCCGCGGTAGCACCAGGGATTTGAAGAGTGTTATCATAGGCAATTCACCGCGAGTTTTAAATGTACGTAGAATCCAACCTGTTAGCCGAGCCGTTTCGCAGCTGCAACTTTGACCTGGTTATGTTCTTTGAATCCCATATTTTCAGACATTATCACCCTATAGATATTCTTTAGTTAGATGGTTCAGTGGACTGTATAATAATATCATATAATAGTTTATATCACCTGAAGACTGGAACCAGTGCTGTAGAACTTAGTTGACCTGTTGAGCCGTTATGATGTTACAAGATGGTGTGTGAAACAGGTGATAGGATAGAGTTGATGAATAAAGAAGGGGGCCACTATACTTAATGATTGATGGGAATGATGATTAATGATCTATGGATTAGTATGGATAGATGGAGAATTGATGAGCTAAGTACTATCACTAATGGGGCGAAAGGTGAGGTGAAAACACAAGAGCGTAGGCAGACGGTCTGGTAGTTGTGGCGGCTAGGGAGAGAGTGCAGGACCCTCACAATATTCGCGAGAGGTCCGCCAATATCACGCATGCGCAAATGGGTAGGTATATATCTTCCCACCCAATTATAATTGCCTAAGTTCATAGGAATGATAGACTACCCAATATCCAATATAGAACATAATTATTAACTTCTTAATTATTCTATATAACCATTGATCCCACAAACTTAATACCAAATACCTAATGTAATACTTAAAGTAAGACTGTCCATATCAGAGTTTGGACACATCCCAAGGTCTTTCACATTGTCTTTACGATCTATTATGTGATTGGATTCTGTTATGTAACTTGTGGTCTCTTTAACGAAATCCTCATCGTATCGTATTAATTGAAATTTGTCTTCATTAAACTGCATTGTTATTTTCTCTGGTCCACTGGAACACCTTATTTATGTCCTCTTGCAGCCGGCCCGTGTCTTCCTGTGTCTTTACTATCATACTCAGTTTCGTGTCATCCGCAAAGGAGAATACTGTACTGTGTCTTGTGTTGGCATCTATGTCACTTATTAGAATGAGGAAAAGAAGGGGCGCTAGTAGTGTTCCTTGGGGAACTGAGCTTTTGACGTCTGAAGGCTCAGATGTTACTTGGCTTACTGCTACTGATTGTTTTCGGTTCACGAGGAAGTTGTACAGTCGACCCTCGATATAACGGACCTCGATACAACGGATTTCGGATTTAACGGACTATGTCCGTTAGGTGGCGAACACATATTAACCCGTTGAGACCCAGCGTCGCACGTGTTGCGTCGGCAGTCTTTGATCACCAACTCCCAGCGACGCATCACGTGCGTCCGACATATAAAAAACACTTACGTGGCTCGTAAGGTAGGAAATGGCGGGAGAATAGGAGGGGGAAGTACCGTAGTGTGTGGGGGAGCCGGGCCAGTAGGTGTGAGCGGGCCGAGACAGCCGCGCGGCTGGTGGTGGTGGGCTTAGTGGGGATAGTTTACACCCCTAGTTTACCGCCACTTTGAACCTTCATTACTCCGGTCGTACGGGAGCTAGAGGCTTGAGATTTATGTGAGATACTCCTTAGGATGTATGCCGTACAATGCCATACTCAGTTTTTACCCTAGTGCTCCCGGGCGGGTGGTCATGCGGGGGAGACGAACTATTGAAACCCCCCCCCCCGCCCCCCAAATGACCGAAATGATTTTTTTTTCATTTGTGTGTTCATTTCTCACCATTCTCTTCCATTTTGGCTCAACACATTTTTTTGAAGCTCCCCCCCCCCCCCCCCCCCCCCCCCCCCCCCCCCCAAAAAAAAAATGTCAGAGGTGATTTTTTTTTGTTTTTTTTTCATTTCTCATCCTTGTCTTCCATTTTAGCAAACAAAAAAAATAAGTGAAAATGGCTTGGGACTGGGGTGAACAAAATATTATAACTAGCCGGGGCTCAACGGGTTAAGAAAAACAACTTTATTTGTATCATTGAATTGTTTCTTCTATCTACTGTTTACCTATATTGTTTTATTCTCTTCTATCTAATTAGGTTGAACTTATATATAGAAAGATTTTAATATATAGAAAGTTTAAAAATTTTGATTATTTTGGCATATTTGGGCAAAAACAGAAGTCTGGAGGGAATTTTCCAGTAACGGACTTTTTCCAGTAACGGACAAGCGTTCCCCCCTATTAGTCCGTTAAATCGAGGGTCGACTGTACTGTATATCCACCTTCCGATTTTACCTGTTATCCCTTTTGCTTTAAGTTTGTGTGCAATAATACCGTGATCACAGCCTCGTCCCTCATTTGTTGAAAAAGGCAAAATTTGTGACCATACAACTACAATAGTTTATCGTATTAACCTTTATACAAGACGATAATCAAACCAAATTACTGTATATCAAAGCAATAACTGAAAAATATATAATACTAATATATTAGGCTACGATTCAGTAAAGAGGAGGGGCCGTTTTCAAGGTTAATGGTACGAGTTTGCTAGGCAAGTGAGTATGAGTTGACTTGTTCCGCCAGGTACGAGTTGTCCAGCGCCCCCATTCAAGACAGCTAGAGCAGCTTTAGGCCTAGGCTATTTACCAAGTTGGTAATTTTTTTGAAAAGACTCGCAGCGTTGTTATACATAATTTATTAGGGAAAGTGAAGCTCTATGGAATCCTTATAATATACTCACATAGATTCCACTGTGGAAGAATAGTTTTGATAGTTAACTGTAGTTTTGATGTAAATACTACCGCAACTACGAATCTTGTTTCCGAGACCTAGTATATTAACCTAACCAAACAACCTAACCTAACCTAACCCTAGACCCAGTACCGTTCAAACGTGGGATACAACACTAGCCCTTGCATGCCAGCTATTGTGGGTTCATATATTAGACATACAGTAACATCTTTGTAGAACATAACACTTTACCGTAGAGAGTGTACTCCATTCCGAACACTTTTTGTAAACATGAACACATTCGTAGCGGAGCTCTAGAAGATTGCGGGACTTAGTTTGTTTACGCGCGGGACTATTTATATCGACAAAATCGAGTTACAAAACTTATCAAAACTATTCTACCACAACGGAATCTATGTGAGTACAGTATATTATAAGGATTCCATAGAGCTTCACTTTCCCTTATAAATTATGTATAATAACGCTGCGAGTCTATTCGCGATAATTATCACCAAGTTTTCTTCAAAACAAAATTCGGTACCGTTCAACAATACTACATCGGCATTATTTACCATGTTTGTTTGTGTTTTCTTGAAGGAATAGTCTAGGCTAATATCTACAGGTATTAGTTTAACAGAAAGGGGTAAAGGGGTTTTATTACATCTTGACAAGCTTGTAAGCGAGGGTTTGAGTTTGTCTTTAACCTACAGGCGGGGACTACCTAACCTAAGTGAGGAGTCCGTTCTGCGGCCGTACCCCCTCTCAGGTCCACGGAAGCAGATCTGGATGGTGACGGTTTTACTGTCATCACTGCCTGTTTCGCCGTCTTCACTGCTGCTCTCACTGTCGCCCTTATTATACAAATCAACTATGGCAGCCCTCAGGTACATATATACAGTATATATATATATATATATATATAATATTATACATTTAACAGAAAGGATATACAGTAGGCGGGTAGAATGTAGAGTTCGGGCGTACCGCCAGCCTTGTGTACAGTACGCGGACCTGCGTCGGCACGCTTGCCATCATGTTCCCGTCTATTTTGACTGCCTTTGGATACAATAATATGTTGAGGAGGGCTTTGCCCCCCTCAACCCCCATGACATATTGTCATCATCATACATATTGCCAGCAGGGGGGCAAATAAGTTAAATAACCGAAAAGAATCGTCGTCAAAATAGACACGAAGTTAACCGCGGCGATCGCCCCATGTAAACAATGACGACCGTACGCCCGGAATCTACATCCATCCCCTGTAGGCTACTGTACAAATATTTAATAGCCTAGTTACAACTTTAAATCTTCTTTGTTCCAACTTATTACCCCTTATGTTACCCCTGCTTCACTTTGGCTTTTAGAGATCTCACAATCTTGCGGGTACTGCTACATAACTATTTAATTTACACTCAAATGTTTTCAGCCATAGATTTTTAAAAGCCAGAGTGAAGCAGGGGTAACACCCTGGCCTCGCATCAGAAAGACTGGGGTTTGAATCCCTTCTGATAACTAGTTGATAATACTGAAGGGTGTACTGAGTGATGAGTTCGCAGTCCGTGTTGGAGTCCATCAGGGTTCAGTGTTAAGCCCCCTCCTCTTTATTATGGTCTTGGAGGCGCTGTCTAGAGTTTTTAGAGGCGGACTCCCGTTGGAACTGTTTTATGCAGACGATTTAGTCCTAATAGCTGACAGTATGCAGGATGCCGAGGCCAAATTCAGAGAGTGGAGAGAGGGCATGGCGAGCAAGGGTTTAAGAGTCGATATTAACAAAACCAAGGTTATGCATTGTAGATTGAGACGAGGCAATGTGGAAAAGAGCGGTGCATACCCATGTGCAGTGTGTGGAAAGGGAGTGGGCGTTAACTCAATTCAATGTAGCATCTGTCGATGTTGGGTACACCATGGGAGTAAGCGCTGTAGTAGAATAAAGGGGCCCCTGCCGAAGGATAAGTCAGAAATAGAGAAATTTGAGTGCGTAGTGTGCAAAGGCGAGCTTGTGTTAAGTGATGATCCTGTGGCTGTGAATTTTGGAAATGAGTCTGTGGAGCTGGTGAACAAGTTTTGTTACCTAGGAGATACCATCTCTACCGGTGGTGGGGCCGAGGCTGCCACTTTGCTAGAATTAGGTGTGGCTGGGGGAAGTTTAGAGAATTGATGCCAATCCTGACCATGAAAAGAATGCCTCTCCCTCTGAAGGGAAAGGTGTATGCCTCATGTGTTAGAAGTGCAATGACGTATGCCTCAGAAACATGGGCCGTTAAAGTAGAGGATGTCAACAGAATGGAGCGTAATGAGATGAGAATGGTGAGATGGATGTGTGGGGCCAGGCTACAGGATAGAATAACAAATGTTGAGCTGAGGAGACGTTTAGGTATAAAGAGTATTAGCGAGGTGATGCGTACAAGTAGACTAGGATAGTATGGACATGTGGAGAGAATGGATGAACAAAATTGGGTGAAAAAATGCAGGTCTGTGATTGTGGAGGGAGCTGCACCAAGGGGTGGACCGAGGAAGACCTGGGATCGGACTATACGCGCCGATCTCAAATCCAAGAACTTGACAAGTGAAGCAGCCCTTAACAGGGTTGCTTGGAACGCCGCCATTAGGACAAGAGACTGAAACTGCACTTATGTGTGGAACACTCCGTCTTAAAATTTTATGTATGTATGTATGTACTGATAGGCATAGTACCGGTATTTTCTTTACTATTCAAGTACACTATGGCAAGTGGGGATACTCATCATTCGCATTCTGTGGCCAGTGTGTTAGTCAGAGAACGCCCCTTTGCTGGAAAGTGTATCAGGTTAGTGACCAGTTACACTTATTAGCATCACATCAGGGTGGTTGACAATATACCCAAGGGGGGCGCCAGTAAGGATGTACAGCCCTGTCGTTTGGTGCAGAGTACTGCTCCCAACAGTTTCATATGGTCCCTGGAGGTGGAAATGTGTTTGGTTACCAGTGATCACTTGTGTCTATCATGAATGCATTAATCTATCACCTATGTTCACCTATGTGGAGTTCGCCACTCTTGCTAGTGGCACCGAAGAGCGCACCGCCCTTTGTTGTTGTTTGAGAATTGGTGCAGCAGACTATTCGAAGAGGTGGAGTGCACCCTTGTGAAGATGGGCTCATCTGGCACTTTTTGTAGTTCGACATCGAGAGCTCTCTTGAAGCTGTCTAACGAGACACCTCTCATGTCTCTCACTCGCCGCGGGAGTTTGTTGAAGAGACGTGCTCCTCTATGTGATAACCAGCCCTCTCGCAGAGAGCCCATAGCCCCCCGATTTATCATCTTTGGGATATCGCATTCCCAGCCTCTCCTATCATTGAATTTCATTGTTATTGGTGTATGTAGATTTGGTACAAAACCCTCTGCGATTTTCCAGGTATATATTATTAAGTATCGTTCCCTTCTACGTTCCAACGAATACAGTTTGAGTGATTTTAAGCAATCCCAATACTGTAGTGTAACTGTTTTACTGAGTTTATATGTGAGGGAAGTTCCTTTGTACACTTTCTGAGTCATTAATTTCACCTAATTTGTATGGGGATGTTAATACGTTACAGTATTCTAGCCGCGGTAGCACCAGGGATTTGAAGAGTGTTATCATAGGCAATTCACCGCGAGTTCTAAATGTTCGTAGAATCCAACCTGTTAGCCGTTTTGCAGCTGCAACTTTGACCTGGTAATGTTCTTTGAATCCCATATTTTCAGACATTATCACCCCAAGGTCTTTCACATTGTCTTTACGTTCTATTATGTGATTGGATTCTGTTATGTAACTTGTGCTCTTTTTAACGAAATCCTTATCTCCGTATCGTATTAATTGAAATTTGTCTTCATTAAATTGCATGTTATTTTCCCTGGTCCACTGGAACACCTTATTCATGTCCTCTTGCAGCCGGCCCGTGTCTTCCTGTGTCTTTATTATCATACTCAGTTTCGTGTCATCCGCAAAGGAGCATACTATACTGTGTCTTGTGTTGGCATCTATGTCACTTATTAGAATGAGGAAAAGAAGGGGTGCTAGTACTGTTCCTTGGGGAACTGAGCTTTTGACGTCTGAAGGCTCAGATGTTACTTGGCTTACTGCTACTGATTGTTTTCGGTTCACTAGGAAGTTGTATATCCACCTTCCGATTTTACCTGTTATCCCTTTTGCTTTAAGTTTGTGTGCAATAATACCGTGATCACATTTATCAAATGCCTTAGCAAAATCGGTGTAGATGACGTCCACGTTTTTCTTTTCTTCTAGGGATTTAAGAATTCTGGTGTAGTGTTCCAATAGTTGCGAGAGACATGATCTTCCTGCTCTGAACCCATATTGACCAGTGATGTGTAGTTAATTTTTTTCCATAAATGTTGAGATTTTGCCTCGCAGGACTCGCTCTAAAATTTGAATGATGTGGGAAGTCAGAGCTTCTGGGCGATAGTTTTTTGGTAGTGCTTTATTCCCTCCTTTATGCAAAGGGTCAATTATTGCGTTTTTCAAACTATCCGGTATTTCTCCAGTGTCTAGACTCCTCCACATTATAGCCAGGGGTTTTGAGAGGTTTTCCTTACATTTCTTTATTAGGATTGAACTCCACGAGTCCGGGCCTGGTGCCGAGTGGGATGGCATGTTGACGATGGCTTCTGCTATATCTTTTGGTCCGAAATTAATGTCCAGAATCTGGGGAGTTTCCGTGGGGGGATTATTCATGAAAATTCATTTTGGTCTCTGATTGCCTTTGTTTCGTCAGGCTTACTGAAGGCTTTTTCATACTGTAGACGTAATAGTTCACTCATTTCCTTTTTGTCCCCTGTGAATGACCCATCATCTTTACTTAGTGGGCCGATGTTTGATGTGGTTTTAGTTTTATGTTTAGCGTATGAAAAGAAGTACTTGGAGTTTTCCTTTATGCTTGCAATAGCTTTGTTCTCCTCTTCTATTTGTTGTAGCTGCCAAAGCAGGACAAATATTCACTGAAGTGCAGTAAACAGACTAAGCAGGTTATAGACATATGTTTGTGTTTCCAGGTGCAGCCCCACGGAGCAGTTGCCACGGATGTATTCGAGTGCAGCCGGGTGGGTGTGGAGGTGCTGAGAGCTGGGGGGAGTGCAGTGGATGCTGGGGTGGCTGCACTATTTTGCGTCACTGTACATCACCTGCATGTGGTTGGGCCTGGCTGGTTAGTACAGTATATCATTAGGCATTGCTTCTTCTTCTTCTTCAGTATATATCATTCGATTTTGTTTTTTTCTTTGAAGAGTACAGTAATCTGGAAACTTCAATTTTAGAGTTTGCAATAGTACAGTACTCTGAGAACACCATTAACAATTTCCTAAACAAACTTTAAATACAAATTAATTATGCAATGGGTATTATGTTGGTGTTGCTGGGTAGCAGTTTGCTGGCTGCTGGTGTGGTTGCACTATTTCATTATACTGTACTTCATCCTCGTGGGGTCGGACCAGGCGGGTTAGTACAGTACAGTATATCATTAGTTACTTCTTATTCTACATTACATATCAATCATTCCTCTTGCCTACATTACATATCACTCATTTCTATTGCCTACATTACTGCAGTACTGTATATTCTAAGCAATTTAAGCTGTACAGTAGTAGTAGTCGTTCCCTAGGCTGCCTGGACGAACAGCCCCGAGAAACTACAGTACTGTTGTTGTTGTTGTTGTTCCCCAAGCTGCCTGGCCGAACAGCCCCAAGGCCCCGAGCAATGCCAAAGCCATAACCGAGCGCCCCCACAGAACCCTCCCTGCCGACCACAATAAAGCCTGGGTGACCAAAGCCACTCCATGGCGGGGAGCTGAGGAGGGTGCGGAAACGCCTGGGAAACCAAAGCCCCACCCAGGGCACTGTGCCCCTCAGCAATTATGAAGAGAAAGTTGAGGGGCAAAGGAAAAATGTGCCGCTTTGGCTTCCAATCTTGGGAGATTGTGAGGTCAATCCACGTTAGAGACGCCGTCACTCGAGACCTAGAAAATATATAAGTAATAGGAACAGTCAGAGTAAGCTATGGGTATGGCAGAGATCGCTCAGTTCTCACTCTGATAGACCAGCCCATTACCACATGACTAGAACCCAATCCTCTCAGCATCAGCTAGGAAAGGCCCTAGAAAGCCGCCTTTGGCGGGGGGATAGCTCCCCTATTTCAACCCCTTTCAGGGTTGGGCACCCGCCCACTACAGTACTGTACTGTAGGCTGGTCGATTAAATTCTTCTCAATGTTGAATTTCCGATATCCCCTAGGAGGCCCCCACTAATGGATGGCCATCACAATATTAAAATGTAAAACTTGCAAACTAAACAAACCAAAATTGGGACAAGGACAATATAAAGTCAAATTAAATTATCAAAATCGCTATGTGGAAACAACGCTTACTAAAATGAAAATTATTAAATAAAAGAACACAATCCACCACATAGGGTGTACATCACTACATGAGCAAGTTAATCTGTTTCCCAAGCAAACCAATCGCACATATAACAACGCACTATCGTCACGTTAAAGGAAGTAGTCAAGTTTGGGAAGTCCGGGACGTTCTGGCAAATTTTACTAAACTCTGCATGAATAAAGAAACTACATGTTAAATGTCAAAATATTATTTAAAATCAAATTTGCAACATGACAAGACATTAACAATAGTAAAAAATACAAATATTGATAAGATATCTATACTATTACAAAATAATATATAAAATACAGTACAGCACTCACTAACGATAGTGCTATCGGGTAGGTACCTGTAAGCATAGCATGCTTCAAGTGACCCCTATCAATAACTACCCTACAAATAACCTACATTTATAGCACAAATAAACTAAGGAAATCGCAAAAGTAAGCAATTGATACTATCGACAATGAATACATATAAATAAAGAGAAATAATTGCAAAATATGAAGTAACAACAGATTTAAACAAAGAGTACTCTTTTAACAAGAACAATAAATTTAAAAAATCATCAATATTAATAATAATAATAATAATAGAAAAAGAAAAAGAAAAAGATAAACAATAAATACAGACAAAAAGTAAGCAGAGGTTATACAAGAAACTTCAAGTTAAAAATGCTTGATTAAAATTATTGATGTCAAATTTTAGAATACAGTCACAATAATTGACCCTAAAAAGATTAAATTTATGGAACAATTTACTTGCCTCAAAACCTCTGTCCACTAAGAGTCTGTATAGTAACCTAGCTCTAGCCCAAAAGTCATCTACTTTAGTGCAGATTTTACAAAATCTTATTAATTGGGAATAAAAACAATTATAAGTGATTTTACTATCGATATTACTACTAGGGAAAGGAAAGTTTATTACGTTAAAATTAAAATCATCAACTTTGTGATATACTTTAAGTATGCACTGTTCATTAACATATAAAAGTTTTTTATTTACATATACATTTCCACATTTTTCTCCCAAACCATCAATGTTAATCCACTAATACCTATCTTTCTCTCTTGACTTTTGTGTAGCATTCTTAGCATTTTGTTTGAACACATTCTCCACACGTGGCCATACTACTGTAAAGTATGTTTCTTTATTTATTCAACTACTTTGCATTCAATGCCCAGAGCTCCCTTTCATTATAAAGGACTCATGCTCTTCACTTTTGCTTCAACGAGGGCTGCCTGGAACGCCACCATTAGGATGGGAGACTGAAACCGCATCTCGTGTGGACCAATCCGTTTTAAATATAAAACAAATTATCATCCTGCTTTTGCTGGATACCATTCTGAGATACTGGAGAGGTTCTTAGTACTGTACTTCACTTCCATACAAAAGTGTTGGGAACAGCACACTGTTACTTATTGGCTGATTAACTTAATGACTGGCCATTTGTTTTGTGATAGTGAAAGGAAATATGATTCTTTATTTGTGTGTTTTGATTATGATTATTGACTGGATAATTTGCATTACAGAAGTGGGGTGATGCTGGAGCATGATCACAAGACCAACCAGACTGTTGTGATTGACTATGACCGCTGTGCCATCCGCCCACCGCCCCGATGCTCCCCCACCACCTCTTACAGGTACCTATAGTTAGTATATTAGTTTGTACTGATATACAGTTCAGCAATTCTGGTATCACTGTAAATTATTTTGCAGCCTTATGTACTTTATTTTTTTCCTCCAGGAATATAGTGTCTTATTGTTTTTTTTTTATCATGTTTTGAGTGGAGAATTTGTATTACCTTACCCTACCCTAACCTAACTTAGTGTCCAAAGTCGGGGCTGCCACCCCCACATCCCTGCTAACTATCCTAACTGGCAGGTTTTGTCATTACTCTTACCTAACTTAATCTTCGTTGGGGTAAAGGAGACTTGACTTTAGTTTTGGCAATAGCAGGCGCGGGACTTTATTTTTGGTAAGGGGTTCTCAAAGTAGTTGATAACACAAAATCTCCATGTGGATCAGAGTGAGAAAATTATGGTGAGTCCATATGTTCCCATTGTCCCTACTAAATTGTTTCTAATGATGCCGTGAAAGGAATTTTCAAAAGATAACCGCAATTCTTGCGGTACCTAATCCTTCGGGCCAGCCCCATAAGAGTTCAACAGTAGTACGGAGCTCACATGGTCTGGTTAAACTAATGAGAAAACAAAAATACATTTATGGCTCAAAATATGTTCTAGATTAGCTATACAGTTGTTGTTGTTGTTCTCCAGGTTGTCTGACCTAACAGTCCCAAGGTCCCGAGCAAGGCCTAGGCCATAACCAAGCTCCCCCACAGAACCTTCCCAGTTTTACCACTAAGAATGCTAAGGTGACTGAAGCCACACCCAGGTGAGGGGCTGAGGAGGGTGCGAAAACACCCGGGACACCAAAGCCCCACCCAGGGCTCTGTGCCCCTCAACAGTTATAAAGGGAAAGTTAAGGGTCAAAGTTTTGGCTCATAATATAGTTCAAGGTTGTCATCAGTTTTTAAGCTAGTTATATAGTTCTAGGTTAGCAAGATTACACAAGGCAAATCTGTGGGACTGTGGGTATGTTCTCTCATTGTGTAAGACTGCAGTATTAATGTACTGGGTCTGCTGCAAGGGCTTGAGTATGGACACAACAAGTTTGGTTCTCTTTCATGGTCAATACAGTAAACTTCCGTTAATCCGAAGGGCAGCGGACCGGCCCTCGTTCGGATTAGTGGATTTTTCGGATTATCGGACTTTACCCCTATGAACCTGTGTATGACGAAAACATTGAGACATTAGGCCACCCAAATGACACAATGGTGCACACACACATATCATATGTTCATGAAATCACTTCAAAAGCTTACCATTGTCATTGTAGCCTATTACCTACTTCAAAACATTCAGATTAATGGTCAAAGGAATCTGCTGATATAAACGTCTTCTTCTGTCTACTAGCGAGTTTGTCTTGCTCTTGAAGATCAGATGTGGTTCGGGAAGTAATGCCTTAACAACGGCACTTCCCTGAGAGGTTCTTGTAATTTTCATTTTGTGATTTTCCTTTTGTGACGTGCTCTGTTATATTATATTGTATTGAAAGCACCCTTGTCTTAAAAGCACCCTTGGGACGCTCCGATCACTGAACTATAAATAGTAGCGTATCGGAACGTCCAAAGGTGCGTTTTCAAGCTCAAGACTAATACGTCCAAAGGTGCATTTTCAAGCTCAAGACTGAATGCGCTTGCAGAAAATGCGGTGCAAGCCAGTAGCGCATCGGAGCGTCCCAAGGATGCGTTCAAGAGCAAAACAAACTCTCTAGCAGACGATGTGGAAGAAGAAGAAGAAGGTGTTTACGTTTATATCAGTAGCTTCCTTTGACCATTAATCTGAATGTTTTGAAGTAGGTTGTTGTTGTTGTTGTTGTTCCCCAAGCTGCCTGGCCGAACAGCCCCAAGGCCCTGAGCAAGGCCAAGGCCACAACCGAGCGCCCCCACAGAACCCTCCCCGCCGACCACAATAAAGCCTGGGTGACCGAAGCCACTCCATGGCGGGGAGCTGAGGAGGGTGCGGAAACGCCCGGGAAACCAAAGCCCCACCCAGGGCCCTGTGTCCCTCAGCAATTATGAAGGGAAAGTTGAGGGGCAAGGGAAAAATGTGACGCTTTGGCTTCCAATCTTGGTAGATTGGGAGGTCAATCCACGTTAGAGACGCCGTCACTTGAGATCTAGAATATATAAGTAAAAGGAACAGTTAAGCTATGGGTATGGCAGAGCGTTCTCACTCTAATAGACCCGATCACCACATGACTAGAACCCAATCCTCTCAGCATCAGCTAGGAAAGGCCCTAGAAAGCCGCCTTTGGCGGGGGGATAGCTCCCCTATTTCAACCCTTTTCGGGGTTGGGCACCCGCCATTTGAAGTAGGTAATTGGCTACAATGACAATGGTAAACTTTTAAAGTGAATTCATGAACATATGATATGTGTGTGCTCCATTATGTGTCATTTGAGTGGCCTAATGCCTCAAAAAGGGGACTTTGGGACTTCTTGAAATTCGGACCATCGGGTGAATTCGGATTTGGCCTCAAATTGAAAAATTCGGACTATTGGGAGATTCGAATCATCGGTCGTCGGATTAACGGACTTTTACTGTACTTTGATAACTATATACAGTGTATATACAATCACACGTCCTTATAGGCTACATTATACCACGGGCCGTGGCATGGTCGGTAACGCATCTGACTATTGATCGACGGGTCTGCAGTTTTGGTCTCCTGTTGTGCCATTGGTAGGCGAAAAGAGTTTGGGCAGCTCGGTCTAGCAATTTGTGGTAAATGTCCAGTTAAAACCCTGTAGTAAAGGGCACACCCTAGCCCTGTCAATCAAGGGAGTGTATGACGTTAAAAATTGCATCATCACACTTTTTAAAGTTCCTGTAGAGCCTTCTCATTTTCAGTCTTTGTTTCTTATTTTAGTTGTAAGATATATTGATTTGCCAACTTCAATGAACTAAGCATTAATATGGTGGGTTGATCAGAAAGCTTTGTCATAGTTTATTAATATACTAATTTATTGTTATTTTTTAACCAACTGCCTTACATTTCTATATCTGACAGTATCCAGGTCTTTGAAATATGAATCTTATAAATAATTATGAATGAATTTAAGGATATGACTGATTATTATGATACTAGATTAAATGATATGAGAGCCTTAATAATTTTACGATGTGTATGATTATTATTGTCATCAACTGTGCAGGAGGAGGCAGTATCGGAGTGCCGGGTCTGCTGCGAGGGCTGGAGTACGCACACCACAAGTTTGGTCGACTCTCTTGGCCAACACTCATACAACCCAGCATCAAGATTACTCGGTTAGTTACTCGTTTGTCGAGCTCATATGGTTTTATAATTTATGACTTGCAAAATAAACAAACCAAAACTTGAACGAACACATTAAACATAAATTTTTTTTTTTAGAAAACTACATCGCTATGTGGAAACGTTTAAATTATCTATCTATCTATATGCTCAGGCCCAATCCCTACTTTTCCAATTTGTTTTTATTTTTTTCCTTTATTTTATTAATATATACCGTATATATATATATATTTTTTTTTTTTTTCTTGTGGGTGGCCGACTCAAGACAGAGCAAGAACAGGAAAACACAAAACACAAGACAAAACAACGTACAAACACAGACAAAACACAAAATTCACACACATCTAGGCCACCCAGGAGAATACCCAGAGACCAGGGTCACCAAGGTCGCTCCAGCACTCCCCCGGCCCCCGACCACCCGGAGAGGCTCCGATCTCGGCAGGCAGACATGCAGCGGAGCCAAAGCCACAAGCCCACAAAATAATAATTTATAAATTAAAATGTAAAACGGCAAGAATGTTAAGTTCGGGCGTACTGCCACCCTTGTTTACACTACACGTAGTGGCATCGGACCTTTGCCATCATGTTCTCGTCTATTTTGACTGCTTTGCCCCCCCTCACCCCCCATGACATATTGTCATCATCATATATATTGCCAGCAGGGGGCAAATTACCGATAAACATCGCTGTCAAAATAGACGCGAACTTAACCACGGCGATCGACACATGTAAACATGACGGCGGCGGGGGAGGCGTCGGACCTTTGCAATCATGTTCCCGTCTATTTTGAATGCCATTGGATACAATAAAATGTCCCCCCCCCCCGCCCCTCCCCATGACATATTGTCATCTTCATAATACAGTCAGTCCCCCTAATACACGTATCTACAGTCCACGTTTACTCTATTCCGTGCCGAGGGGTAAAACAGGTACTCAAAATCCCTAAAACACGTATTGACCCCACAAAACACGAATCACGGTTGAAGAGTGGTGTAAAAATGCTGTTTTTTGTATTCCGCGCCACCCCCCCTCCCTACTCCGCGCGCACACCCTGTACTCTATGCCCTCGGCGGCGGGAAGACGGTGACTTCACGATGGCATTGTGGGAGACGCTTCCTCCCACAATGTAATCGTGACGTCAAAATCAATACTAATTGGACAACCAAGCATACACAATAATAGAAACATAAACAAGTCATTCCTTACATTAAAATTAAATGCTATAAGTAGGTGAGAAGAGTGGGGGCTCCGAGGCAGACGCCCCCCCCTGCCTAGGCCTAGGCTATATGAACTCGCCCTGTCGCGGGGGTCTGCCTCGGAGCCCCCACTCTTCTCACCTACTTATAGAATTTAATTTTAATGTAAGGAATGACTTGTTTATGTGTCTATTATTGTGTATGCTTGGTTGCCCAATTAGTATTGATTTTGAGCAAAAATTACCGTCAAATTTTGTTCATCCATTCTCTCCACATGTCCATACTATCCTAGTCTACTTGTACGCATCACCTCGCTAATACTCTTTATACCTAAACGTCTCCTCAGCTCAACATTTGTTATTCTATCCTGTAGCCTGGCCCCACACATCCATCTCACCATGCTCATCTCATTCTGTTCCATTCTGTTGACATCCTCTACTTTAACGGCCCATGTTTCTGAGGCATACGTCATTGCACTTCGAGGGGAGAGAGGCATTCTTTTCATGGTCAGAATTGGCAGTAGTTCTCTGAACTTCCCCCAGCCACATCCAATTCTAGCGACAGTGGCAGCCTCGGCCCCACCACCGGCAGAGATGGTATCTCTTAGGTAACAAAACTTGTCCACCAGCTCCAATGACTCATTTCCAAAATTCACAGTAGTACTACTGGAGCTGTAGGCCTTTTAGGAATAATTCAAAGCTAAGTCAGTGCATATTCATATAAACTTTGATGCAAGTTTCACCTTCCAATAAAGACATATATTTTAATCCTAAATTTTAAAATAGTGTCTTAACCAGTATGCTGGTGTAGTGGAGAGCATCTTCGAGTCTCACCCATTGGTCCCAAGATCCAGCTTAGATCATGGAATGATTTTCATAGCACTTCATGGTGTTAATGTCTCCCTTGAGTAAGGAGATAGGGAGTTTGGTATAGATTATCAGCCATAGCCTGGCTGACCCACAACCTTGACCAGGGTGATTTTCCACATGAGTCCCATTGGGTATATACTGTAGTGTGTTACCGGTACATCATCAGACTCTTCCTTGTGGACACGACTCAACTAATAAAATTAAACTTTTGTGTTGCAGGTTTCTACAGAATAGACTTGAGTGCTGAGGAGATGTCTATCCTGCATAGTGGAGGCTCAGAGGTGCACGTGCGAGACTTTAAGAACTATCAGGTCAGCCCTCTTTGAAATTTTAGTTAGGCTTTGTTTGTTTTGCAAATTTTACATTTTGATTAAATAATTTTATAACAAAGAAGCATATTGTTAACATCTTAGCAGTGACTGGATAACTCGACTATTAGATCTCAACAGGTGGCAATTTTAACCTGTACCGGTACTGTTTGTTTAGATTAGTTTAAGTTTGATTAAGACTGTTATTGGCTAACTTTCGATGATATTACTCTGTTTTGAAATTCAAGTGATAAAGTTTTTCTCAACTAAACCTTTGACATACACAGCTTCATACTAAATTTAATAAAATCATCTAATGGTAGCTAAAATTGCAATCAATATAAATATATTCAGAATACTCTTAGATTAGAGATAACAGCTGAAATTGTGCTTGTTCGATCTAAAGCTCGTCAATATAGAGTATTTCACAAAGTTTTGTTGATGTAATTCTGGGTTTACTATACTAAAAATTATATGCAGAAGTACAATAATAACCATAGATCATTGTACAACCACGATAACGCTGTCAAATTTTCGATTACATCTGCTCTGATAAGAAATAATAACATTTTGCAGTTCATAGCTCTTTTCGGCGCTACCACATGCGTATGTAAACAAAATATTGATGTTTTGTAGTTCTGTACAGTATAAATGTTGAATATAAGAATTGTGCTTCTACATTTAGCATAATGATGGTGAGAATAGTCATAGAATGTGTTATTTGTACTAAAGATGTTCAAAGTTAAATAACTATTCTACAGTATCTCCCATCATAAATAATTGCCACTACACCTCAGCTATAGCTATAACATACAGTAGATTGATATTATGAAATAAATCACCTCTTTCAGGTATACGAAAGGCCAGGGATTGAACTAGGGGTGCAGAACATGTCCATCTTCACGGTCCCGGCTCCCTTCGGAGGCCCTCAGTTACTGACGGCTTTACAACTGCTCCACAACTCTCACATCTCTCACATCAACCACCACGCATCTCCGTCATTCGTCTACCACGCCTTCATCGAGGCCCTCCGCAGAAGTTACGCTCAATATATTGAACTTGGTTCGTTTTTATGTTTATAGTATTTTCAAATGCCTGGTTTCCCCTTGAGAATCCTCTATTAAAGAATAGTTCTAATAAGTAACACCCCATTCTTAACATTAATCATTCATAACAAACCTCAATGTACTTTAATAAACTAATGAAAGCATATGGTACTCCCGGAATTCGAACTCGGGACACCACACCCAGAACTCTGCCAGAAATGCTTCTTGATTTTGTATATATACAGTATGTGTACAGTACAGCTTTACTGTATTTGTTTCTAATGTTATGACCTATATTATCATCTTCAGTTTACATGAATGAAGCTCTATAAAGAACTTGACTTAGTCCCTGCTATCATAGGCATCACACAAGAGTATCGAGTCCTTTGTAAGAATTAGAGAGAGAGAACACATCAGACAGGTTGATATATCTTGGTTTCTAATATGATGCCCAACATTTCTTCTTCAGGTTACACAGATGAAGCCTCTCTGAAGAACCTAACTGAGACCCTGCTGTCCCAAATGTCCCACGAGAGTATTGGCATCTCAGTAAGCCAGGCCAACCCTCGGCTACCTCGCCTGCCAGACCAGCCCGCCGCCCCAGTCTCCGTCATTGATACCGGCGACCAATATGTCACCATCGTTGCGTACGTTAAGATGTCACCATTGCTTTGTATCTTGCCATTGTATTAAATAAGTTATTTGTTCATTCCTAATTTCCTCTTAACATATATGGTACGATAGAAGGTTCTTTATTTATGTCAGTCATGTGTTTAACAGTCATCAGTCTTATTACCTAGTCACCATCTTCCTCCTGTCACCATTGTTGTGTACAGTATGTTGTCACTTGTATTTCACCAGGTATTTGTAATTATCCTATTCTAGCTTACCTTGTATTTTTTGTTGTTTAACTCTACTGCTGGCCATATGCTTATACCTGGTAGCTTTAGTCGCTTAACATGATAAAGCTAGGTGGTCATACTCCAGACTGCAAGTATGTAAATCAATAAGACAGGTGTGTAACAACCAGCTCGTTAGTAGTCCTACTGTGCCTGGTTTTCTCTCGTTAGCTCGTTGTAGCTTCAATATCTGAGCTGCATCGCCACTGTCTCGCTGTCTTATCTCAAAATCTCGGACAACTCTCTCTCTCAAAAGCTTTTTATTGAGCTTATCACTCACCTATTTGTCATCGTTCCAATTATTTATTCATGCCCTTTCTGACTAAAACTTATCATCAGACGATATATTCAGTCTGTAGACCATATGTTCTGTGTGCAAGTTGTGTATTAATTCTGTAGATTGTATATTCTTTCTGCAGACCATATATTTTCTTTGGTCTTTATTTTGCAAGTTTTACATTATAATTGACCACATATTGATTCTGTTAACTGTTTATCTACATTATAATTGACCACATATCGATTCTGTTGACCGTTTATTTACATTATAATTTACCATATATTCATTCTGTTAACTGTTTATTTTCTGAACAGGGGTCTTGGGTCGTACTTTGGGTCGCGGTTGATGACCCGCCATGGTATCCTGTTCAACAACCATCTGGCTAACCTCCTACCCTCCCCCCCAGCCACTGCACACCGCATCTCAAGACCCTTCACCACCTACACCCCCGTCATTATCACGGACGCCAAGCAGGTGTGTCATATCCTTTTTTTTTTTTTTTTTCTATGTGAGTGAGGGAGGCAAAAGGCAGAACTGCCTATAGCGAGTGCCTCCCCCATAGTTGAAAGAGTGACAGGGCCAAAATCAAGGGACGTTCGAGCCAAAATGCCTGGACACACGGAGTTTGAAGCAATTTAAGTCATAGGAAGAGGGAAAGACTGATTCTGGGAGAGAGTTCCAGAGCTCAGCTGTTGAGTAGAAGAAAGTTTGAGAGTAACGTTTCACTTTTGGGTTGGAGAGTTGCACAGAGTAAGGGTGGGATTGAGTTGCAAGACGGGTACCACGTGCCCTACGTAAAGGAGGTGGTATACACTGGGAAAGCTCTGAGGAACACTGATTATTATAGTAGCGATAGAATAGCGAGAGAGATGCAACATTACGGCGGAGAGAGAGATTGTAGAGAGTTGGTGAGTGGATGGGAGTTAATGATACGAAAGGCCTTCCTTTCAACTTTGTCTAGGAGAGCGGTGTGAGAGGAACCTCCCCACACATGTGAACAATACTCAATACAAGGATGCACTGCAATGCAAGAAGCTGTGCAGGGGAAAGGAACCCCCTAAGGCAGTTGAGCACACCCAGCTTCTGGGAGGCTGCCTTAGCAAGACTGGTAATATGGTCCTTCCAACTGAGAGCAGAAGAAAAAGAGACACCAAGAATATTGAGAGAAGATGAAGGATTGATTTTTGTATTGTTGAAGAATAAGGGATAGTCCGCTGGGAGTTCCTTACGGGTAGATAGATGGAGAAATTGGGTTTTGGAAGCATTAAAGGTAACAAGATTTTCTCTGCCCCAATTGGAGATAGTATTTAGATCAGAATTTAAGAGTTCTATGGCTTCATTACGTTTGTCTTTAGATCAGAATTTAAGAGTTCTATGGCTTCATTACGTTTGTCGTTGAGAGATTGCTGGCTGGGGCGTTCTGAAAAACTAATGGAGTAGTGTAAGGTTGAGTCGTCTGCGTATGAATGGATGGGAATTAAAGTACAGTTGAGGAGATCATTTATAAAAATTAGAAAGAGAATAGGAGATAGGACAGAGCCCTGAGGAACACTTTAACTACCTTAGTGAATTGTGACTTTTCTGATTGATTTGTACGGTGGTTGTATAGCTGTAATGTAACTAATTGTTGACTTGTATTATCTAGGTGTGTGGTGCGAGAACAGTACTGGCCAGCGGTGGTGTAGGGGCGTTTGTGCAGGTGGTGTCACAGCTGATATTCCAGCACCGCACCCTCATGGATTCCATTGAGCAGCCCAGGATCATTGTCAAGCCCTGGCTCAACCCAGTCTTTGTTGAAGGTTAGTTTGTTTTTATTTAAGCACTATGCAGTATATAGAAAAATATATGTCTAGAATCACTATGTCATTATTCCGGGTATCATTCTTGTATTATTAAGCAAACAGCAGGAACGAAGGTTGTTGTTGTTGTTGCTGTTCCCCAGGCTGTCTGGCCGAACAGCCCCATGGTCCCGAGCAAGGCCATAAACGAGTGCCCCCACAAAATCCTCCCTGCTTACCACTAATAAAGCCCGGGTGACCGAAGCCACTCCGAGGCAGGGAGCTGAGGAGGGTGCGGAAACGGCCGGGAAATCAAAGCCCCACCCTAGCCCCCTCAGTAATTATGAAGGGAAAGTTGAGGGGCAAAGGAAAAATGTAATGCTTTGGTTCCCAATCTGCCAACCTCTAGGTTGGCAGTAGGGAGGTCAATCCACGGAAAAGACGCCGTCACTTGAGATCTAGAAAATATATAAGTAAAAGGAACAGTCAGAGTAAGCAATGGGTATGGCAGAGATTGCTCAGCTCTCACTCTGATAGACCAGCCCATCACCACATGACTAGAACCCAAATCTCTCAGCATAGCTAGGAAAGGCCCTAGAAAGCCGCCTTTGGCGGGGGGATAGCTCCCCTAAATCAACTCCTTTCGGGGTTGGGCACCCGCCCTCGCAGGAAGGAAGGTTGCAGACACCAGTAGTTCAGGGAGGTACTCATGGGAAGAGCCTTAGGTGGAGTATAAAGATTGCTAGGCACCCTGTTTCACCACCATGTCTCATTTGCTGTTTTTTTTTCTTTATCTCTGTGCCTCAGTTACACAAAGAGCAATTCTAGCTTGATCTTAAGATACACACATGTGGCGACTCCACCGCCTGCCACTTTGGTGGTGCAATCAACTTCTGTAGCAGTGGACTACTGGTTCCTATCTTCAGAACATTCCTATGCTCGGTATTCTTCTGGCCAGGGCCCCCACGGGGTTAAAGAAAATAGCAAACAGTGGTGGAACTGCCATTCGGATGACGGGCTGCTCTGGATCTGGTACAGTACTTCAGTACTAATGATCTTAATCCACTTACTGGAAATTGCACTCTGGAGAGGGGCCGTTGGGGCATGTTTGGGAGCCTGGAGGTAGTTTCTGCCATCATGCCATGGCCATCTGTTTTGATGAGTTTCTTCTGAAAGCAAGGTATCGAGTGATGATGAGATAACTAGACTAAGTACCAACAAATCTGTGTTCAACTATAAAACTTCCCATTTCTCCTCTTTCAACATTATCATATGATTAGAATTTTATTGTCTTTCATGTATGAAAAGTAGTACAGTATATTTAACATACCGGTATGTGTATGGTACGGTAGCGATAGCTTCTAAACATGTGAAATATCTACAGTATGTATAATATACATGACACTTAACCTTTTCGCACACAAGGACGCGGATTGCGCCCTTTCTCGGATACTTAAAAACCTTTGTGACCATCAGGGATGTTTAGAAAAATTTAGTTTAGTTATTTCAACCTCTGCAGTTCTCTTTGAGTGAGCTGTGGGCAGAAGACTAATTTTTGGGAAGTAATTATGAGATTAGATTTTAGTTTCTGAGAACGAAATGGCAACTCCTGGTGCATGAAAGGGCAGCCTGTACACTTTAAGTGAGTGAATTCTCCTTAATCAACTGGGATGGCTTAAACTAGAACAGAGTACACAGTATATAAGGTTTTATTTAGTAAGTTACAATTAGCGTGATAATTATGTATACATAGGAGACACAAACTTAAATGGTTACTGGTAAATTAATAAAGGGCATGGAGTGTTAAAGGAAAGCTAGCTAAGTATTCTGTATAAGTAATATGGTGTTGTACAGAGGTGATATACAGCAATCAAATACTGTATTGTACAGTATTATTATGATTATTATGATTATTATTGATATTGATATTATTATTACTTTATTTTATTTTTTATTTTTATGTTCCAACTCTACCTTCGGACTTATGCCATTTCTAAATAACTATCGAGTCAACGAAGTCGTTCATAAGACACTTAACATTCGGGCTTCTTGGTGTTTATGGGGTTGCGAGCATGACAAATCTTTCTGTTCTTCACCTGTGACCTCTTCTTATGCTCTTTTTGTTTGGTGACTCAGGTAGGGGCGAAATAAAGGGAAGGAGGACAGTTAAGGCTGGCTGGGTATTCCCTGGGGAACTGGAGGGAGTGAAGTAGTGGCTGGGGGCAGGGCTTGTGACGTCAGTCGGCTGAAGAGAATTATATTCCGGGGGGGGACTTGTGTTATTCTTCCTTGGTGTCGATGGTGTCTGGTGGATTACAGCAAGACATGTTTGGGCTTCTTTGATGGTTGAGTTGGGCATAGCAATTACTACTATCTGTATAGATATTGTAGTATAATATCTAACACAGTACAGTACTGCAAATATATTTGTACTAACACTGCTGTAGTTGTCAAAAGTCTAAGTACCTTTCCATCTTTGCTAAGTGAAGTAAAAACAAGGCTATTGAAAGTGTAAACATGTGAACAACTGTAACTCAACTGGATACTCAAAAAAATATTGTGCCTTTTCTCCCCCTGATCGTCGGATCATGAATAACGACATGGTAATTTTTGTGCCATTAACACTAAAAAGACAAGTCATAAATAGGTATAATTATTTATGATAGTGTGAATTTCCTGTGTTTGAGCAAGTTATGATGTGGATAAGGCTTTAGTATTTCATTGGTTGGTTACACCTGTCATTTAGCCTTCACTTATGGCATCTTTTGCGTATCCGGGACCTGTTCTCCTTCCTGCACCCACTAATATGATAAAAGTTGTTCAGGTGTTCGTGCTTTTAATAGTATAGGCTTTAAAATCACTCAGAGCAAAGATGAGCAGAAATTTTGGCTTTTGATAGTATATTTATGAGCCATAACAAGTATGCTGTGCACTTATTACCCATCTAAATCTGTGTACAGTACCTCTAAAATCCAAGTTTTGAAGATATTTTAGTATTGTATATTTAAATACCTATCTATCTATATACTTCAGCACATACCCCATCTTTATTTAGTTTTTATTATTTTTTTACCAGTAATCATTAACTCTGTCAGTGGTCAGTATTATTACAATCCTTGTGATAATAGTAATCCTTGCACGGTTGATTTCCTGGCAACATTCTACTGTACCTCCAAAGTCAACTAGGTGTGGAACACGTGTCAGCAGAGGTTCTATTTTTTTTTCTTTCTAGTTGTTGTTGTTGTTGTTGTTGTTCCCTAAGCTGCCTGGCCGAACAGCCCCGAGTCCCTGAGAAAGGCCATGGCCACGATCGGGCTTTCCCACAGAGCTCTCATTGAGTGTAGATTATGTTGTTGGCGTAAGTGGTTGTGTGAAATGCAGTCTTCTATGATGTGTTTAATGGTATGGGGTGCTGTGTTACATCCCGGGCAGGCGTCGACAACGGAGTCATCCAGTCTCTTCTGATAGCTCAGGAGAGCTGGATGGTGTCCGCATCTCAGCCTGGCCAGGTGGACTCTGTCCTTGCGAGGAAGGGAGGATTCAGAAGGATGGATTTCGGGAGGTCGTGCATGCAGCTGCGTGTTGTCTGTGAGTGTGGATGGATCGGTGAGAGATATGAGTATGGATGTGCTTCTGGAAGTTGGTTCGGGGTGGGCAGGGAGGGAGAGAGGACAATAATTGTGTGTGATACCGTGTGCTGGGTGTTGTTTTGATATTTCTTGGTGTCTGTGGGTGTGTTGCCATGTAGTTTAGTGGGTGGTCTTGGTTCGTGGAGGCTGCTGCCAGGAATTGAGTACCTCTCATGTCCAGATGGTCTTTGACTTTGAGGATTTTGGTTTCTTGATGTAGGTGATCTGTGGGTGCAGTAGCTGTGCAGCCTGTAATGATCTTCAGGGCTTTGTTTTGAATAGTCTGTAAGGTCTTATGATGTGTTTCAGCTAGGTTAGAAGCCCAGGCTGGGCTTGCGTATTCCATCACTGATCTTATGTATTCTAGTAGTTGTTGTTGTTGTTGTTGTTCCCCAGGCTGCCTGGCCGAATAGCCCCAAGGTCCTGAGCAAGGCCAAGGCCATAAACGAGCGCCCCCACAAAACCCTTCCTGCTTACCTTGCTGTTTTTCTAGTTGCTGTATTTCCCGTGAAGGGGTGGCCATGAACAGTAGGCGTTTATCACAAATTATAGTTGCCCGGGCTTGACATTTACCAATAAGATTTTGACAGAGCGGGTTTAATAATAATAATAATAATAATAATAGTTCTTAAAGCTAGCGCATGCTAAGCTAGCTAAGGATAGCTCAATAAGGCCGATTAGGCGTATTTCCATTGGGGTCCTGTACTACTACCCCATCCCTTTGTTCATGAGGGATGGTAACGACTCAGTGCTTGTGAAAAATCTTTAATGCGCCGAGCGTGGGCGCGAACCCGGGCCTTCTGGGTGGAAGTCCGAGACGCTAGTCACTACACCAAGCGAGCCGCTACCCCTTTGATAAGCAGCTCACGCTTTACTGACTATGTCATTATAGGTACACAAGAAAAAATGCAGCAGGATGGCTAAAGCCCTGTTGAGTAAAGAGTAAGGTGTAGTATTTAAGGGAGAACTTCTGTTGAATGAATGACCTGTCTGAAAACTAGTCGATTTTGGCAGTGTGACTGGAGCATGTGATAAAGTATTGTTACATGAGTGATACAATTTCTGATGAAGGTGGGGTCAAAGCAAGAGTTAGATGCGGCTGGGGAAAGTTCAGAGAGCTTTTACCATTTTTACTATGAGAGGACTCCCCGCCGTTGGGGAGCCACCTTGTCGTGGTGGCGGGGCTCGAAGCGGGGTCGCTGTCATCCACTCTTCGGAGCAGGGATTACAGTGGCGTCGTGGACGAAGTCCCCCCCGTCGTCTTTGGGATAAGCGGAACCTTCCGGTGACGGCGTTTTTCTGGTTCCCGATTTTGACCTCGCTTTGCGGAGGGTTTCCTCCTCCTTTTTCACTAAATTGTGCCGGCTGGGCTCAAGACGCCTTCCCTTGCTGAGTGGGGAGTTCTGACTCCTACCCGTTTACAGGGGCAGTGGCAGCTAGCTCACTGCACGTGGGGGTTGGTACCGGGGGCGGCGGCGCGGTCGCCCGTGCTGTCGCTCCATGGACCGCCCATCAGTGAGGCCCGGTCTGGGGGTCCGGTCTACCTTCCTGGTGGGTTTCCTGGCTTCTGTCCGGCTGCCCTCCATTACGTACAGATTGGGGATGTTTGCAAGTCATTTTGCCCTCAGTCCCAGTATAGCGGTTTTGCCTAAGCTAGGCCTCTCTGTACGTAGTGGTGCTATCCCCCCTTGTCTAGGGGGGTAGGGTATGGGGATGAAACCCCCTAGGACCTGCCCCTGTTTGTGCCGTCGGTGTGGGGGTCGGAGCTTCCTGACTCGCGACGGGGGGCTCTGTTAGCTCTTATGGTACGCTCTTTATTTTTGCTTTGTTTCTGATTTTTCTTTTCTTTTTCTTTCTTTTTCTTCCCCTTGGTTAGTTTTTCTTTCCTTTTTCGTTTTCCGACCAACCGAAATTAGAATAGTAAAAACAACTTGGGTCATCATGGTCTGTCCATGCAACCCCACTACCCCGGACCAAGCTAAGGCGCACCCTGTCCCTGTCCCCGTCCCACGCAATCTCACGGACTCTCCACCTGACCTTTCTCAACTCTCTGGGGCTTCCGCCCTAGACGCATCCGTACCTACTAGTACCGTACCAGCTCAAACCTCTGACTCTCTCCTCATTGACCGCTCTCCGGCGCCTTCCTCGGCTTCGACTTTGGTAGACGTGGAGTGTGTCACCTCTCTTTCCGATTCTTCATTAGTTCTGCCTGCTCTTTCTTCTACAGCTTCCTCTTCCATATCCCTCCCCGCTCCGCCAGTTCAGCCCTCTTCTCTTCCGTCGTTTGCTATCCCTTCTACTGCATCTGCCACTCTTCCTACCTCCATTGCTTCCTCATCTCACATCATCACTTTCGAACCATATTCTCCTTCTTTTTCTTCTTCTTCAGTTCCTTCTCCTTCGGTTCCATCTACTTCAGTTTCTTCTCCTTCAGTTGCTTCTTCTGCTCGCCCTCGTTCTTCTATTCTTCCTCTCTCCGATCCGATCTCTTTGCCCCTGCCGATTTTGTTAAATTCTTTTCTGTCCCCGCCTCAGCCCCTCTTGCCGGAGATGACCTGTTCCACCTCAGTCTCCTTCAGAAGGTGGGCAAGGATGTCACTTTCCACTCTCGTCATGATCATTCCCGTCTAGTTACAGTGCAAAACGAGAGTCAGGCTGCTGCTATGGCGGCCTTTGCAGACCCCAACGGTACTCCCATCCCTGCTTTTAAAGACCAAAGAATGAACTCGTGCACAGGTACTGTCCTGATCCCTTCTTATATCCAACTCGGTGATCGGGACTTCAAAGATTGCGCCGCCCTTATTGGGAAGGCCGTTGTTGCCCAAGACCATGTTGTAATTAATATTGTCTGTTACACCATCCAACCTCGCCACAATCGCCGCTATCCCTCTAATGTCGCTAAAATAACGTTCGATGGTAATATTCTCCCTTCTCACGTTATTGTCGGTGGTACTCGCCTCGACGTCTTAGAATCCCTTCCCCGCCCTCAGCAGTGCAAGGGTTGCTGGCGTTTTGGCCATCCCGTGAAATACTGTCGCTCTCTCAACCCCGACTACCCTACATGCCCGTACTGTGC
Source organism: Paralithodes platypus (assembly GCA_032716605.1). Taxonomy (NCBI): domain Eukaryota; kingdom Metazoa; phylum Arthropoda; class Malacostraca; order Decapoda; family Lithodidae; genus Paralithodes; species Paralithodes platypus. Next base: position 10,608,423 of record CM064564.1, on the reverse strand, counting down.
GCAACCTGGCCATATTGCTGATGAATGCCCGTCTACGACCCCCTGCTGCCTCAACTGTAAAGCCTCCCATCCTGCCTATTCCCATGATTGCCCCGTTTACAAATTTGAATCTGAAGTTACAATTCTTAAAGCAAAACAAGGCCTTACTCACTCTGCTGCCCGTAAGGAAGCTCTTCGCCTGGGCTTCTCCCCTCGTCCGATTTCTGCACTTATCTCTCACCCTCCCGTCTCTTCTTCCACTCCCTCCGTTCCGCTTCCCTTGTCCTCGTCCTCCTCTTCCTCTACTTCCTCTGTTCCGCTCTCTGTCCCTTCTTCCCTTACTTCTATGCCTTCGGTTTCTTCTGTCTCCACTACTTCTATTACTGTCTCTTCGTTTTCTATCCCTTTGTCTAACTCTTTCTCTGTGCTTGACTCTTCTACTCCTACTTCCGTTTCCACTCCTTCCACTTCCTCTACTCGCCCTCGCCCCTCTTCTGGTTTGGCTCAACGCCCCACCCGCCAGCGGTCCCATCCCAAGCCTTCCTCTAGTTCTTCTCCTCCTCCCTCGTCTCGTGGTTCCCTTTCCTTCCGGTCTCCTGTCTCTACCAAACAGATTTCCAAAATTCCTTCCCGTACCTCCCGTTCTCCCTCTCCCCACTCCTCTTCTAAACGCAGGGACTTCCACCGTAATGTCCGGAGTCCGAGTCCCGGTGAGAAGAAGAAAAAGAGGTTGCCTCCTTCCTTCCTCCACCTCTCCATCTCTTTCTTCTTCTTCCTGCCTTCGCCCTCCCTCTGACTTAAACATGTCCTTTGAGTCCATTCCCAAGATTCAAGACTTTCTCGATTCTTCTCGTCCCCCGCCTCTTACCGTTTCAGCTGACATTCATCCCGTCCCCTCTTTTTTTTTCTTTTTTTTTTTCTATATGATTGAGGGAGGCAAAAGGCATAACTGCCTATAGCGAGTGCCTCCCCCATAGTTGAAAGAGTGACAGTGCCAAAATCAAGGGACGTTCGAGCCAAAATGCCTGGACACACGGAGTTTGAAGCAATTTAAGTCATAGGAAGAGGGAAAGACTGATTCTGGGAGAGAGTTCCAGAGCTCAGATGTTGAGTAGAAGAAAGTTTGAGAGTAACGTTTCACTCTTGGGTTGGAGAGTTGCACAGAGTAGGGGTGGGATTGAGTTGCAAGACGGGTACCACGTGCCCTACGTAAAGGAGGTGGTATGCACTGGGATAGTTCTGAGGAACACTGATTATTATAGTAGCGATAGAATAGCGAGAGAGATGCAACATTGCGGCGGAGAGAGAGAGATTGCAGAGAGTTGGTGAGTGGACGGGAGTTAATGATACGAAAGGCCTTCCTTTCAACTTTGTCTAGGAGAGCGGTGTGAGAGGAACCTCCCCACACATGTGAACAATACTCAATACAAGGGCGCACTATGCCCCTGTACAGAGCAAGAAGCTGTGCAGGGGAAAAGAACCCCCTAAGGCGGTTGAGCACACCCAGCTTCTGGGAGGCTGCCTTAGCAAGACTGGTAATATGGTCCTTCCAAATGAGAGCAGAAGAAAAGAGACACCAAGAATATTGAGAGAAGATAAAGGGTTGATTTTTGTATTGTTGAAGAATAAGGGATAGTCCACTGGGAGATCCTGACGGGTAGATAGATGGAGAAATTGGGTTTTGGAAGCATTAAAGTTAACAAGGTTTTCTCTGCCCCAATTGGAAATAGTATTTAGATCAGAATTTAAGAGTTCTATGGCTTCATTACGTTTGTCGTTGAGGGATTGCTGGCTGGGGCGTTCTGAAAAACTAATGGAGTAGTGTAAGGTTGAGTCGTCTGCGTATGAATGGATGGGAATTAAGGTACAGTTAAGGAGATCATTTATAAAAATTAGAAAGAGAATAGGAGATAGGACAGAGCCCTGAGGAACACCAGAGTTTATAGGGTGAGGAAGTGAACAATGGCCGTCCACAACCGCAGCTATGGAACGGCCGGAAAGGAAATTAGAGACAAAGGCACAGATGGAGGGATAGAAACCGAAGGAGGGTAGTTTAGAAATTAAAGATTTATGCCAGACTCTATCGAAGGCTTTCGATATGTCTAGTGCAATAGAAAAAGTCTCACCGAAGTCCCGAAAGGAGGATGACCAAGAGTTAGTAAGATATGAAAGAAGATCACCAGTAGAGCGACCCTTAAGGAAGCCATACTGGCGATCTGAGAGCAGATTATGAGAAGAGAAATGCTTAAGAAATTTGGAAGCAAGAATAGTTACACTGCCCCTTACCCCTCAACCACCTCCTCCTTCCCCTGTCCCCCCCTCTTCCGTCTCTACCTCTTCCCAACCTTCTTCTCTTCCTTCTGTCTCTCTTTTGTTCTCTGCCCTTCCCTCCTCTCACTCTGGCCCTCCTCTTTCTTCTTCTCTTTCGCTGTCTAGCCTCCCTATGCCCCCCGATTTTCGGTCCTCCCCTCTGCCTCCTTCTCTTCTGTCTCCCCGTTAACCCATCCACCTCTTCATTGTTGTACATAAGTGTGTATTTTTCCCTTTATCATTATTTGTATTTTTCTGTCTCCCCGTTCGCCCATCCGTCTCTTCATTGTTGTGCATAAGTGTGTATTCTTCCCTTTCTTTTTTTGTTGGCTTTTGCCTCCTTTTAATTCTCCACGTTATCCTCCTTCACCTTTTCTTAGTTGTACATAAGTGTGTGTTTTACCTTTATTGTTATTTGTGTATATTTCTTTCCTTCTATGTGTGTCCTTCCTCTTTTTCTGTGCGTTCTTATTTTCGGTGGCTTTTGCCTCCTTTTATGGTTTTCTTTTGTCTGTTTTCGTTGTTTTTTTCGTCCTTTAGTCTCCTCTTAGTTTCTTTTTTCTTTTTGTTTTATTATGTCCATTTTGCAGTGGAATCTTCGTAGTCTTAATGCTCAAAGGATTGACTTACGTTTTCTTCTTTCTCTTCACTCCCCTAAGGTCGTTTGTCTTCAGGAGCCTCGTCTTTTCTCTCCTCCTGTTCCCTTTCCTCATTACTCTTTTTATAGTTCTCCCCACTCTCTCCATGATACTTGTCTTCTTATTCATCGTTCTGTCCCTTTTGAAGAGCTGTCCTTTTCTACTCATTTCCCTTGCACCTTTGCTAGAGTCTATCTTGACCGCTGGTTAACAGTGGTTTCTGTGTATTTGTCGCCTTCTCTTCCCATCGATTTTACCGAATTCTCCGAGATTTTATCTAAGTTGCCCACTCCATTCTTAGTCCTTGGTGATTTTAATGGTCGGCACACCTTGTGGGGTGACAATGTTATTTCACCCCGGGGTCGTCGGCTTGAACCTTTTTTCTCTGACCGTAATCTTTTTATCCTTAATTCTGGTGCTCCTACTCATTTTGATGCTCGGACTCGTACGTTTTACTGTATCGATCTTTCCCTGTGTTCCCCTTCAGTTTCCCTTGATTTTCATTGGTCAGTTCTCGAGAATTCTCACAATTCCGACCATTTTCCCATTCTCCTTTCTCTGACTACCTACTCTCCTACTCCTAACTCCCCTCGTTGGTGCTTCCAGCGGGCGGACTGGTCTTCTTTCGCTTCCCTTACTGTTCCTTCTTTGCTTCCTCCTCCTTTCTCATCGGTCCATGTCATGCTCTCGTTTTTTCTGGATCTGGTTTTCGGTGCTGCTTTGACGTCCATTCCCCGGACGTCTCGCCCTTTCTCGTCTAAATGCGTCCCTTGGTGATCTCCTGAGTGTTCCAGGGCCCTCCGGGTTAAACGGGCGGCTTGGAAAAGTTTTCGCCGTAAGCGTCTCACCCCCTGCTTCTCAGGAGTCATTTTTCTCTTTCGCCGTGCCTCTGCTCTTTTCCGCCGTACTACCAAAGCCGCTAAACGCCGGAGTTGGGAGTCCTATGTTTCTTCTATTACGTCTCGCACTCCTGTCGCTTCGGTTTGGAAACGTATTCGTAAGATCTCTGGTAAACATCTTCCCTTCCGTGCTCCAGTCCTCCGCATTGGTGGTGTTTCTGTGGCAGACTCCGAAACAATTGCTAATCGATTGGGCTCGTACTTTAGCTCAGTTAGCAGTGGTTCTCACCTCTCTGCTGAGTTTCACGTCGCTTAAAGTCGTTGCGGAAAGTACTCCAATTACTTTTAGTCTTTCCTCTGACGAATCCTATAATGCTCCTTTTTTCCTCACCTGAGTTACGCACCGCTCTCCGTGCCTGTAAGAACACTTCTGAGGGTCCTGATGGTATCCATTATCTCATGCTCAAACATCTTTCCTCGCAAGCTCTGGTCTTCTTGTTAGCTCTCTATAACAAGATTTGGTCTTCTGGTGTTTTCCCTCCCTCTTGGAGTACTGCCCTGACCATACCTTTTCTTAAACCTGGCAAGTCTGGGTTCTCCCCACAGGACTATCGCCCTATTGTCCTTACCAGTTGCCTGTGTAAACTCTTTGAACGTATGATTAACGCTCGTCTCATGTGGATTCTTGAGTCGCGCCATTTGTTGTCTTCTTCCCAGTTCGGGTTCAGACGTGCTCGTAGTTCGCTTGGAATCTTATATCAGGACAGCTTTTGCTCGTCGTCAAACTGTCATTGTTGTTTTTTCGATCTCGAAAAAGCCTATGATTCTACCTGGAAGTTCCACATTTTGCGTCAGCTCCGTTCTTGTGGCATTTACGGTAATCTAGGAGTCTTTATTCAGAATTTTCTTTCTTCTCGGTCCTTTCGTGTCAGAGTCGCTTCCCACTTATCTCGTCTTTACCCTCAGTTGGAAGGTGTCCCTCAGGGTTGTGTCCTGAGTACCATCCTTTTTCTCGTTGCTATCAACAGTATCGTGTCTTCTCTTCCTGTCGGGGTTCGGTCTTTCTTGTATGTCGATGACTTTGCGATTTACGCAGCCGACTCAGATATTGCCACTTTACATCTTCTTATCCAATCCGCTATTCTGGCTGTTTCTTCATGGGCAACCCGCCACGGGTTCCGTTTTTTCCACCTCCAAATCCTGCGCGATGACCTTTACTCGTTGCCATTCTATTCCTCATCCTCCTCTTACTCTTTATGGTACTGCCCTCCCTTATCGTTCCTCTACTACTTTTTTGGGTCTTACTTTTGATTCTCGTCTTAATTGGTCCGCTCATGTTTCTTCTCTCAAGGTTGCTGCCTTACTCCGCCTCCGCCTTCTTCAGTCCTTGTCCCACCTCACTTGGGGTGCTGATCGAGCGCTTCTTCTTCATACGGTTCTTGTCCTCTCTAAGTTGGATTATGGCTGTCAAGTTTACTCTTCAGCCTCTGATTCTGTTCTCCATGCTCTTGATTCTGTTCATCACTCTGGTCTTCGTCTTGCCCTTGGTGCTTTTCGTTCCTCTCCTGTTGAAAGCCTCTATGCTGAGTCTGGTTTCCCTTCTCTTTATCGCCGTCGGGCTCTCCTGTCCCTTCGTTCTTACGCTCGCCTTCAACAATTCCCATCTTCACATCGTTCCCTTCCCCCTTCGGTCGTTGCTACTTTTTCGTCTCGCCCCCGTCTTGGTTCTCCGTTTTCTGTCCGCATGCTCTCGCTGCTCGCATCGTGCTCTTTCCCTGTTTCTAACGTCCTCCCTTTCCACTTTTGCTCTTTTCCCCCCTGGCTTTTCCCTCGTCCTTCGGTTTGCCCTTCCATCCTCCCTTGTTCCAAGTCCTCTACTTCTCCCCTCGTTCTTCGGTCTCGTTTCTTAGATCACCTCTCTCTTCACGCTACAACCACTCCTGTGTTTACTGATGGCTCTAAGACGTCGGTAGGCGTGGGGTTTGCCGTCCTTTTTCCCACTTGCTCGTATCAATATTCTTTACCTCCCGTTGCCAGTATTTTATCTGCTGAACTTTATGCTATTTTTTTTTGCCCTCCGTTTTATGTGTTCCTTCCCCTCCTCGTCCTTTACTTTGTTCTCTGATTCTCTCAGTGCTCTACTTATCTTACAGTCCTCCCCTGCTCTACACCCTTTAGTTCTTTCCATTAATAAAGGAAGGAGTAGTATGTGGAGGAGCTTCCAGTGACAGTCTCAAGTAGTTTGGGTTCACTCTTATCTTGTAATAAAGGAAGGAGTAGTATGTGGAGGAGCTTCCAGTGACAGTCTCAAGCAGTTTGGGTTCGCTCTTATCTTGTAATAAAGGAAGGAGTAGTATGTGGAAGAGCTTCCAGTGACAGTCTCAAGCAGTTTGGGTTCACTCTTATCTTGTAATAAAGGAAGGAGTAGTATGTGGAGGAGCTTCCAGTGACAGTCTCAAGTAGTTTGGGTTCACTCTTATCTTGTAATAAAGGAAGGAGTAGTATGTGGAGGAGCTTCCAGTGACAGTCTCAAGCAGTTTTGGGTTCACTCTTATCTTGTAATAAAGGTAGGAGTAGTATGTGGAGGAGCTTCCAGTGACAGTCTCAAGTAGTTTGGGTTCACTCTTATCTTGTATTAAGGAAGGAGTAGTATGTGAAGGAGCTTCCAGTGACAGTCTCAAGCAGTTTGGGTTCACTCTTATCTTGTAATAAAGGAGGAGTAGTATGTGGAGGAGCTTCCAGTGACAGTCTCAAGCAGTTTGGGTTCACTCTTATCTTTAATTATTAACCTAACAAGTGCGCATGGGGGTAATTGGAAACGTCCCCCTGTGCTGACGTATTTGAGGTGTTTCCGTCACTAAATATTCATTGCACCATTAATAGCATTAATACTTATCCATATGTGCCTATTATGGGTTGATTATAAAGGTATTAACCTGAAACAACAATAAAACGAGTTGAAAACAGCGTTTGGATGGTCAAAATCGGAGATATAGCCCGCGAGTTTGTATAATGTATGGTGAGGCAAGCTGCTTTCCTCGCCAATTTCCCCAAGGCCACTGAGACCCAGTCGATCGATACTCTCTCTCTCTCTCTTGCACTCGCTTGCCATCAGTGATGACAACACCCTGCTTGCAACTCCTAATGTTAGCACGAAATATACCTCAGAATAAGGGAATAACAGGGAAAATCGGTGATAACTGAAGGAGAGGAGAAAGTGGGGAAGGAGGGGAGGTAGAGACTGAGATTTTGAATGGCCCAGGGCCAAAAAAAATAAAAAAATAAAAATAATGTTTTTTTTTTTTTTTGTTTCGATGTCAAAAGTTTATTTATTTATTTTTCACTCACTCTTCGAGTCTCCCCGCAGTCCGCCGGGGAACTCTTAAGAGTCTCCCCGCAGTTCCCGGGTTAATGGGGAATTTGGAAATTACTTCACTGTTGTTTACTTATTTACTGTATATATTTAAATTTAATTGGATTAGAATGTAAAACTTGCAAATCAAACCAAAACTGCACAATATAAAGACAAACGAACTTATCAAAGTCACTGTGTAAACATTTAAGTATTGAAGATTTAGCAAAATAATTGTATGAACAAAAATAAAACACCACATAGATTATGATTGCTAGAGTACAAGATGCTGGGCTATTCTGAGGGTTATATGTACAGTAATTATGGGTACAAAAAATGGTTCCCAAAAATACAATAATCCCATTCCTAAGTTTTTTACCACTCTCCATCTCCTCTCTTTATCTGAGGATTCCTGATTCTCTCTCTCTCTCTCTTTCTCTCTGTATGTTTGTTTATCTATGTAGCATATTATCTAATGGTTTATGATCCACCTGGGCCCATCTTTAAGGTAATGGCTAGCTGCTATGTACTACAAAGTCAGGCACAATATTGTACTGTTAATACTGCCTGTGACATGACAATACGTTTAATATTTGTATATACTTTGATTAATCCCTTCGTACCGACGACCTCTTTTTTGTATTCATTCTAGCTCTACTTAGACAATTTTTTATAGCTTAAGTAGGATATGTGGTATTAAAAGGGTAAATTAAGGTAGTTCGAAGCCTATGAATTGCTGGAGGCTCTTAAGCTGAATAAAATAGTCCAGTAGTTGCCAGAATAGAACCAAAGGACGTCCCCTTACTGAAGGGGTTAACTATGCCTGTTTCTGTATAGGCCTAATTAAAGAATATTGATAGGAAACATTTGCAAGCCAGTGTACAGTAACCCTTTCACGTTCTTATGACGCAGAGGTTGCCAGATTAGCAATAACAAATAACTACCCTAGCCCCTAGGTCTATTTCGCGCTTTGTCAGTTAATTAATTTAATTTTGAGTGTCCTCGCTAGTACTTCAAGCTTAGAAAACACCCCCTATACCCCTTTTCAAGATATATGTGTACATTTTTTCGGTAGCAAAATGTACCGGCCATAGGCCGGTTCCTTCTAAAATTTGAGGCTTGCTATCGTTTGCCAGGAAAAAATCGACACGAAAGGTCTTAATGTTGACAAAAAAAAAAGCGGCGAAAGGTCTCAAAATTGTCAAACTAACGGAACGAATGTCTTAAAACATCAAAACTAATATGCTAAACATGAAGGATAAGATGGTCCAGAAAAAGCGAGTCCTACCCCTTTAATTTCCATTCTATAATGTAGCACTAGTATTCGGTGTGAGTGTCCATCCCCGGACTGCCACATGTGATTGTCAATTTCATTAATCGATTTTAGAAGTAGAGTTGGTTGGTGGAGAGTACATAATAATATATTCTGGTTCAGGAGTAACTTATAGAGCGCCTTCCTTAGTGGTTAAGTGCCCCATTAGTTGTTCTTTCCATTCACCTATACATAGCCCCCGATAGTGCAGTTGGAGTGAATGTTCATGCTTAGATTGTATGCAGTATTCGAAACTGCATAATAAATCGTAGGCTTGTACATAATTCTTTAACTGTCTTCGTGGTGCAATGCATAGAGTGCTTATTTTCGGTGTGAGTGTCCTGGATTCGAATCCCCGGACTGCCACATGTGATTGTCAATTTCATTAATTGATTTTAGAGAAAAAAATAAGTAGAGTTGGTTGGTGGAGAGTACAAAGGAGTACAACGGAAATCAAGCAACAACAGGTCTAGTGACCCTTCTAGGCTGCTTGTCCTCCAAAAACACTGAGGATCAAGTGTCCAAACAGTGGTTTAGAGTGGGTAAGGGAACATTGGAAAAGGAACTACTGCCCTGGAACTAATGTCCGTGGCAGGACTAGGAAGTTAGTAGGGACATATGGGTTAGTAACTGAGGGGAGGATAAAATAAAGTTATTCATTTACAAACGCAGTCAGTCGCGGGTTTGATGCGAGATATTTGTCTAGGCGGAGTTTAAATGAATCAACGGTGCTGCAGTCTATAACGTCTCGGGGAAGCCCATTCCACAAGTTGACAACTCGATTGAAGAAGAAATTCTTAGATTCGTGTGAGTTAAAAGATTTACCAATAATTTTGCAACCGTTTCCCTACGTGTAATTAGATTGGTCGATAGTGAAGTACTTACTACAGTTCATATTGTCGATGCCTTTGATGATTTTGAACACTTGAATTAAGTCACCTCTTAATCTGCGCTGGGTTAAAGGAAATAGATTTAATTCTCTAAGACGCTCTTCGTATGGTTTGTTCTTTAGGCTAGGTATCATTTTGGTAACTCTACGTTGAACTCGTTCTAGCTTGTTTGTCTTTTTGGTAATAAGGGCACCAGCATTGAACGCAGTATTCCAGAAGAGGGCGGACTAAGGAATTGTAAAGGGTTAGGATAACGTCTTTGGATTTATGCTCAAATGACCTGCCTATAAGCCCATTATTTCGTTTCCCGTCTTAACAACTTCTGACCCTTGTTGCCACAATCCTCGGGTTTTTAGGTAACTCGGATAGTGTTACTACTATCCACTCCCAGAATCCGGGTTTTCTCTGTTTTACATTCTTAAGCTGGGTGCCATTCATCGAATATTTTTGCTTCATCTCATTTAGGTATCCGGTATGTAGTAGCTTTAACATTTATCGTTCAATTGAAACTCGTTTGCCCAAATTTTGTGGCCCAATGTGACCAATTTATCTAGATTCGTTGTTGCATAGTCGTCAACTTGTTCTTTTTGAGAGTACCTATTTTGCAATTTTTGTTTTGATCGTTCCAGCAAATTTGAGATTTTACAGGTGAGGACCCCCCATCGTCTATGTCGTTGATGTAAATTAGAAAGAGAATTGGTCCTAGTACCGATTCCTGGGGTACAACCCCGCTACTTACATTGGTTTCATGTAGATGCCTTACTTAACCGTTTATGACTAACTAACTTTGCCTTCTGTTTCTGCAGCCAATTTTCTAATCCATTTCAACACACCGTCTTGTATTCCAATGGCGCTTTTAGGTTTAGCAGTAAACGTTTGTGGGGAACTTTGTCAAAAGGCCTTTTGAAAATCAAGGTATATAATATCTACAGCTTTACTTTCAATCGTAGAGGTTTGAGGATATCGTGGAAGAAAGTCTACGAGGTTTGTTAAACAGGAACGTTTTTTAACGAAGTCCCGTGTTGAGTATCTTTAAGTATGTTATTTTCCTCTAAGTGATTTACGATTCTGTCCTCTTATGACCGTTTCTAGCATTTTTACATACAACTGAGGTTAAGCTCATTGGACGATAGTTACTGGGTAGGGATTTGCTGCCTTTTTTTGAATATCTGTGTTACTTTGGCTATCTTCCACTGATCAGTCATAGTTCCAGAATGCAAGTATAGTGAATGTCAGTGGTTTGGAGAGCTCATCCTGAGCTTCCTTTCGAACTCTAGGCGCTATTGTATCAGGTCCAGAGCGTTTCTTTCCCTGGGATTTATCTAAACAATTCAATACTTCTCTCTCTGCAAACGTTGATATTGCTTAGAACATCTGAATTATCAATCTGAATCGGCGATGGTGTAGGGATCTCACTGAGTGTCTTTCTGTTGTAAAAACTAATGCAAAGAAGGTATTGAGGGCATTACTCATTTGTACTTCTTCTTTGGTGTATTCTCCATTTTCATCGACTACTGGTCCAACAGTTTAAGTCAACTACTTTTTTTCGTCTGATATAACTATAGAATTCTTTCGGGTTTGTTTTACTTTGATTCGCAATATGTAACTCTATGGTCATTTTACTTGTGCTTAATTAACTTGTTTGGCTTTGCGTCGTAGCTCTACAAATTTCACGCCTTCTTCGTCATTTTGTGAGGATTTTAATCTATCATTAGCAAATTTTTTTAGTCAAGCATGCAGTTTTGAATAATCTTTATTCCACCATTTGGGCATTATTATTATGGCCTGGACGCCGTATTTTCGCTGGAATGCAGTCCTTGCACTGCTTTTAGGTAAGTGGTGTTCGAATAACTTCCAAAGATGTATTTATGTCATTATTGTTGATTAAAAAGCTCCAGTCAGTTTCTTTAAACATAGCGCTAAGTAGTGGATTGTGTTCTTTTATTTAATAATTTTTCATTTTAGTAAGCGATGTGTTTTCCAACATAGCGATTTTGATAATTTAATTTGACTTTATCTTTGTGCCTTTTCCCAATTTTTGTTGGGTTAGTTTGCAAGTTTTTACATTTTAATCTAGTTTTATGAAAGTTTATTGCTTCATTGTAAATTAGGGAACTTTTTCGATTGCTACATTTTGGTTCGTTACTAGTAAAGTTTAAAGTGAAAGTTATCCGTACGATGGTCGCTGTTTACTGAATTCAATCACCAACATCCAAATTCTCTATTAATTCTTCTTTTGTTGCAAGTACAATGTCAAGAACGTTATTACCACGGTTTTCGGTGTTCGAACAAATTGATAAAGCGAACTCTCTTGCAAGTTCGAATAACAAGTCCCTGTCCGGAGTGTGAAGTAAGAGTATCGCGCCCACTTTGGTCACAGGTAAATTAGAGTCGCCAAAAATTACGGTATCTTTTGAGTTACTTACATCTGCAATTTGGTCGTAAATTTCTCGGTCAGTTTGCAACTGATTGAGCTGGAGGTCTGTATATTAACGCAAGTATTATTTTTGGGGGTAACCTTTATTAATTCTTTATTAGCACAAAAAGTGTGTCGACGGTCACAATTTGAGGTTTTGACAAGAGGGTAGGGTTAAGACTTTCTTTTGATCTCAAGTAAACCCACACCTCTCCTTTTCGATTTATTCGGCTTTTCTTAAACAGTACATAACCGGGAAGTGAATACTCTGCTAAAAAGTCTCTACTCTTGCTGTATTGAGCCAAGATTCTGTTATGCCACTCACATCATAATTTTCTGTCAACATTAGCTCGCTCTAAATCTGCAAATTTGCTTGCGTATGCTACGAGCGTTTTTTTTTTTTTTTTTTTTTTCTTTATTCATATCCAACTTACTTCCTCTCGGTCATAGGCGGAGAGCCTTAACATTCACCGCTTTACAATGAACCGTGAAGCCCGAGAGGTCTTGTTCCAGTCTAGGGAGTGAGACATGTGAAGCACGTAGAGTACAACGCGCCCCTGCCAGCTTGCCCTCCCATGAGGCCCGGTGCCCACTCATGGCCCGAAACGACCCCATCTCTGAAAGCCAGCTCGTTCCCCCGTGCTTCACTGTCTCACCCCCATACACTCGGACTCTCACGACTTACGACTACACACAACGCCACCTGTTTGAGCAGATAAACTCACCATGCATTGCCCCCCTATCGCATATTTTGAACTATGGGACTATTCATACAGTGCTATTTAATCAGTGAACAATGAGGGTATTTTATTGACGTTTCGTTGTGTCTTTGTGGTAAGCCACTGATACTAGGTCCAGCACAAAATTCCATCCCAATAATATCTTCCCCTTGATACATCGGGATTTGAACCCGGGACCTTTTGGATTACCAGGCCCAGTGGCAAGACCACTCCCCCACACCTCCCATAGAAAACCTTTAAATTTGTTATTTTAGAACTCACGTAACGATCTTTAAACACCCAGGGAATTGCCCGGGAGACTCTTAAGAGTTCCCCCGGCGAACTGCTGGTAGACTCTTAGGAGTCGGAGAAAAAAAAAATCAACTTTTGACACAATATATATATTTTTTTTTTATTTTATTTTTTTTTTTTTTTTTTTGGCCCCTGGGCCATGCAAAATCTCAGACCATACCTCCCCTCCTTCCCCCCACTTTCCCCTCTCTCCCTTCATTTAATCACCTATTTTCCCTGTTATTCCCTTGAGTCTGAGGTATATTTTCGTGCTAACATTAGGAAATCCGGTTGCAGGGTGGGGTCATCACTGATAGGCCGGCGCATGCAAGAGAGAGAGAGAGAGAGGTATCGATCGACCTGGGGTTGGGGGGGGGGGGGGGGTGTTCCTCAGTGGCCTTGGGGGAAATTGGCGGGAAAGCCAGCTTGCCTCACCCATACATTATACACTACCACTCGCGGGCTAGCTCCCTGATTTTGACCATGCCAAACGCTGTTTTCACGTCGTTTTATTGTTGTTTCAGCTTTATACCTTTATAAATCAACCCATAATTGCCGACATATGGATAAGTACTTCATGCTATTAATGTTACAATGAATATATTTAGTGACGGACACACCTCACATACATGCGCACAGGGAGAGGTGTCTAATTACCCCCATGCGCACGTGTTAGTAGTTTATAATATTGTTGTTGTTCCTTTGTCGCGATCGAACATTGCTGTTCATGGCTGTCCTCGGTCCTCGCGTGTCTTCGGTCCTTATCGCATGGTGGTCCTGCGTTTTCCTCTGTTTTTTGCTTACATAAGATTCAGGTTATTATTGAGTTGGGCCTATAATTGGGCCATTGTAATTGTGATTGGGTGTTACAGGGATCTGCCCTTGTATGGGCCGATCGGCATTTGGCAGACCCCGCATGTTTCTTTTTCTTACATTCTTAGAGGGGTCCTTCTCAATCAATTGGAGTGATGCTACACATCGCAATTGAAAAGGCTTGGTGAGAAGGAAATTTATCCTTTCAAAAAATATCGGCCTGGCTAGGTTTTTGAACCCGGGTCAGTAGGCCTATGCCATACTACCGCTCTACCACTGTATGCCTACTACGCTTGGTACGTACAATAAGGAAACAACCTTAGTTCTTTTTGGAAAAAAAACCCAGCTAGGTGATAGTCTCGTTGGAGGCTATGGCCGTACAACACATGGGGAGTTTATTAGACCTACGCCCAATGGAGTATTTTACAGATCCCCAGACCGTACGTCAACTAGGCGTAGTTCTGTGGTTGCGGGATTTTTGGTTACAGGGTATTTACTTTTGGTTACAGGGTAACAACAATAGACGCGTTTAAGCTATCTGCAAATATTCGTAGTAAACTGTCTGATATCATCTAAGAACTCTTTGCAGATTTATGACATATTGACAGTTTGTCCCGGCTATCATTAGATGATTTTATAAACAATTTAGGAAGGTTCTGTGGAAATTATAAGAGTATAGACTCAATCTCAATTAACCCTCTAACTCTTCCATATAGCCTTTCTAATATGAAATAAAATAATCCACAATAATAACTGCAGAAAAAAGGCGTCATTGGTTATCATCCTAAGGAATAAATGGCCAGAATAAAGTGTGCAAAGAGTGTCCTTAAAAAATATCGTTTCAGTGCTGTCAATTTTTTTTTAAGGAAGCGCCACCATCAGCATCGTAATCCCCCCCCGCAATTCTACATTTAACATCATCCTCTCCAAACTCTCTGCAGCGGCCAAAGGCAAATCAGTCAAATAGACGAAAAATATCTTCCAGTGATGTTAAAATAAGTTTAAGCGCCACCATCAGCATCGTAATCTCCCGCAAATCTAATTTAAACATCAATCCCTCTTCCAACTCTCTGCAAGAGCGGCCCAAAAGTATATTCAGTCCTAAAACTTGTTACTTTCCCGGGCTGGCACCACACACGATAATATTATCACTGGGTGGATGCCCCAGTGGGCGTGTCCGGGGTCTTGTGCACAGCCTCAATCGCGAGCATAGATTTTCCTGGGCAAGTTTTGCGGCTGGTCCTCGCTAGAACCGAACTTGAGCAGCGAAATTGCAAAGAGTGTAGCCGGTGCAGTAACTCACATTATAAGCACTAAGCCATCCTCACTAGCAGCCCAGTAGCTTA
>CM064564.1:10579818-10593418 GCA_032716605.1 Paralithodes platypus | reverse complement strand
ATATATATATATATATTTATAGGGTCTTTAGGTACAGTACCGGTACCGTAAAAATATTAGGCATTCCTTTACACAATTATATGCCGCCGTATTAATAATCTGACTATTTTGGAATGTTGGATTGTGGGAACAAGAGATAATAAATTTAGTGAATGTGGTGAAAGTGAAAGTGAGATCGCCCCTTCCTTTTAATATGGTGTTCATCAGATGATTTTATTGAGCTTGGGAAGGAAGTGTGGGAGTCAAGGGAATAGTTAATTGTTATTTTTACCCATTGATTTCTGCAGGGCCTTCCCAAGTTTAGTCAAATTAAAATGGTCCTAAATCTATTCTATTGTCATCTGTGTCTAGGCGATTCCGTGCAGGTTGGGAAGAACGTGTCGGAGTCAGAGGGTTATTGGAGATATAGGCCTATTCTACCCCTTTGATACCTACAGTTTCTTCCTAAGCTGAGACACATTCCCTTAATGATATGCAGAATAAATTAATAAAGCGCCATCGTACAAAGAGGGTTAATTATTTTCAGACAAGCTAACAATGTTGCCGCTGTCTACATGATGTGAATAATTGGAATGTAGGATTGTGAATAAATCTTGTGAATGTGGTGAAGCATGAATGAATCGGTGACTCACAAACAGGGCGTCAAACAAAGCCAAGTCCATTATGTCTAGTCTTTGTGTTGTATATGTACCGTAACGATAACTTTTAGGTTCATAGTTCACATTATGTCTTTGGAAGTGGTAAAATGGCCCAAGCTATACTATTTCGTGTTGGTTTCTTTGCATTCATTCACATATTCATTCGAGTCTTCAAACAAAATTGCTCCGGTTTGACACCCTGATGCACACAAAGAATGTTTCCAGCAAATTTTATCTACCGGTACCGTACAAACCTGGTGTGGCAAAGTCTCAATTATAAGTTTTACAATAAACATGTCACCTAATTACATGACCCAAGTCCAGTTGTCGATAATAATACCAATATGCTCATAAATGCTTCCCTTAATATAGCTACCGGTACCGGTACTAATTAACAGCGAATATTTGATGGGTTTTTGTCTGCTTTCTTGGGGTTCACAATTTTCCAGTCATCATTATGGAAATTAGGTTGGCTACCGTACCGGATAGTCTGCTAATTAAACGAGTAGCCTACGGTAATAATTTAATTAGGCCTAATGCTATTAGTGGACTGGTAGGGTACTGTAGGGTACTTACCATATATTATAATATGTGTGATTTTTTTTTATTGAAATTATAGAACTATAGTTAAAAACATTTCAATTCGACTTCTACTTCTACTACTACTACTACTACCTACGGCACTGCTAAACTTAAGTACCGGTATAGTATTGATGCTACCAGTACTACTCTAGTAGTAGCACCATTGATATTACTTAAATATAAAGTACCGTACGTAGTCACAAGCATAAATACTATAACACTAACCGAATAACGTTCGCCCCTTCGTTTCGAAAGCAGTTAAACTTTGTTTTCAAACCCACAACAATTTATGTATTTCATTCTAGTTACCGGTCCCGTCAAACGATTGTAGGCCTATTCATCTTAACATAAACCTCTCATAAAGAAGGAGTTGACGTCATCTGGTTGATGTCGCAACATTTATGCTTGTGAGTCGTGACTGTACATCATAACATATTTTAATAATATACAATGAAAAATACTTATTGTCAGTCAGAAATTACGTTTTCGCAACCAATTTGGATAATCCAGAGTTGACAAGCGTTTCTCAAGCATAGTCATCCTGATTAGTCATTACATAAGGCATTTACTAAGAGTATCTGTTGATTCCTAAAGGGTAGAATCAACATGAGCATCATATGAAAAACGTCTATCAACATTATGCATTGTTCCAAATTGGTTGTGAAATCGTAATTTTCGACTAAGAATAATAATAACAATAACACCAATAATAATATTAAAGTGTCTTACCTTCACTTAGCGCCGTGGTGTTACAGATATGCATGAACAAAATCACTATATACATCACTGTTTTTCTTTCTTTTCTTCTTCTTCCTCCTCCCCCTCCTCCTCTCCCTTCATTCATCCCCATCTTCCTGTCTCCTGTGTGTCCAGACTTCATCGTTCTTTTTCATTCATGTTCACGTGTATAATTCCCTTGTTTCTTTTCATTTCGTTCACTGTCACTTTAGAATCATAAGCTTTGGACGGTTTGTTGGTTTTTCTCTTATATCTGGATTTTACTATACATGGTGTTTTTTCATCACTTATTTATTTACTTATTGATGTATTTATTCACTTGTAATTTTTCAACACGGTGGAATTCTGTTTGTATTATTTATCTGTTGGAGGTAAATTATGTTAGTAAAATGCTTTCCCTCATGTTCTTGCACCTCTCTCTCTCTCTCTTTTACACTGGATTAAAATGCTTGGTGAATAGGCCTACATAGGCTACTCAGGATAATATAGGCTACCTGGTATAAATTGTTAAAGGGTAAAGGGGAGTAATGTGTCCAATCCATATCCCCTATTTCAAAGCTCAACCAAGTTAGTACCGGTATAGATGTTTAGTGGTCATTGTCTATATTTGTAAGCATAAGATTGACATTTAGTTTGAACCCTCTCTCTCTCTCTCTCTCTCTCTGCGGAAGCCAGTAACCTTATAGCCACCCATTTAAAGAAATACGAGACCAAACTGGAAAAGATACGGGTGAGGAGAGGGCCACACAGACGACACAGGTTTGGCGGTCCATACTAGGCGGTCCGGTCTAGGTTTGGTTGCTAGGAAGTGGAAGGCAAGGGTAGACAAACAGAAGGCTCTCTCCTCATCCACCAAACCCATGAGAGAGAGAGAGAGATTGTGTATGGGGTGGGGTAATAGACCTATAAGCTACGGTAAATACCGGTATACGGTAATACTAATAACCGAAGTAGGCTATGTACCGGTTTCTAATGAAAACTATAATAGCCTATATTGTTTAGTAGTAATATTAATGGTGATGTGTATAACAGCGATACTAATACCGTAACTAATATCTACGTGATATTGAAGATGGTAATATTAATGACCTACATAATACCAATCAAATACTGACGATAATGGTACGGTAGCCTAATAGGAATACTAATTTATATTCGTAATTTACGCATATAAAGTACCGGTACGTTAATTACATTATGTGATATAATGGCATAACATATAATATACCGTACACAACCAGGTTAATGAACACAACAGATTACCGTACCGTGGCATTTAACCCTTTAATCTATATGTTATTAATTTCACCACAACACCAAACACCTCCAATGAAATTAATGAAAGCATACGTGTGATCCACCGGGATTCGAACCTAACTTTGAGGATATGTCTAATAAGCGCAATAAATCGTCAGGAAGTTTCATCAATAATATAAGTACCGGTATAGGCTAGAATGTCTTTGTCGCTTGAAGAGAGGATGAGGCCATTCCCTTATCCTATGACTTGAAGAGAGGATGAGGCCATTCCCTTATCCTATGACTTGAAGAGAGGATGAGGCCATTCCCTTTTCCTATGACTTGAAGAGAGGATGAGGCCATTCCCTTATCCTATGACTTGAAGAGAGGATGACGCCATTTCCTTATCCTATGACTTGAAGAGAGGATGAGGCCATTCCCTTATCCTATGACTTGAAGCGAGGATGAGGCCATTCCCTTATCCTATGACTTAAACTACCGGTACTGCATGCTCCGTGGGTCCGAACATTTTGACTCTAGCTTCCCGGTACTTTGAATTCGGCTCCTGTCACTCTTTCAATTTTGGAGGGGGACGCTTGTTACAGGCAGCTTTGCTTTTTGTCTCCTTCATCATCATAATAATAATAATAATAATCTGGTCTTTTACTTTTCGCGACTAGCATATAGCATAAAACAAACAATACTAATAATACTAACCATTTTTTAATCGCCAATGAAAATCAGTAAAATGTCAGAATGTTAGAGACTGTGACATGTGAATGGTTTACAAAATAGACAAATAAGAGTTTCTACCTTTGGTAAAAGTTAGCTTTACGGGTACGGTAGCCTAAAATAATGATCGGACAAGGCCACCAATTTACCAACCAAAGCTAAGTTAAAGGCTACACGTTACGTCACTATCTTCATCCCACCTAATATGAACCAAACAACAAACATTAACAGTGACACAACACCACAAACACACCATTATGACAAGTGCCTGAGAAACCATGGGATAATGTAAGTGAATTAAAGACCGGTAGAGGATGATGCAAGTTACTGCTACTCTAAACACACACACACGCGCAGTATGATCGTTCAACGGAATTGTACTTTACTTTGGCTGGATATCGGTAAATCAAGTCAGTTTTTTATGTCCGTGCTCAAGCGCGGACCTCAAGGGCTTACTCATGTCGTTGTTGTTGTTGTTAGGGCGACGCTTATTAACAAATACTCTCGGTTATTACTGAACCTGATTTATTGATCTTTCACATGCATATATTGAGTTTAGAGGTGAAGTTGGTTGGTGGAAGAAACATAATAATAATCTGATATATCCTCTACGCCGTAACGGAGCTTTTTTTTGTTTTGTATCACCCTGTACGTCGCGCCACACGCCTGAGTTAACCCTTCTTGTACAAGCGACGTCTGTTATATTTTATTCTAGCTATATTTAGGCGATTGTATGCAGCTTAAGAAAGATATGTGGTATTAAAATGGGTTAAGGGAGATCATTCGAAGCCTATTTATTGCTAGAGGCCCTTTTTGAAACTGAATAAAATCGTCTAATACTAAACAAGAGTGAATACGAGAAAGAATACATAAACCTTTACGCGAATTTGCATTGTTTTGACCATGTGATCAATTCCAAGGACATGATAAAAACTGTGAAGCAGGACTATGACGCGTTCTGGCAGTTTATTATGGCGATCAGAAAACGATTTTGTAAAATTAGGAAGGGAAGGCCTATATGAAAGTTAGAGGGTTAATTGAGCCAGTCTTTACCATTTTTATCCCACAGAGCCTTCCTAAGCTGCATACAAACGTCAAATGATAGCCAGAATAAACAGCAGCGTTGATAGTCAAAGAGAGAGAGAGAGAGAGAGATGTGTGTGTGAATTAGAGAAAGTATAGGACAGACAATAAGCCACCTGTCGTACTCCATACCTTACCTGCCTACCGCTTTCGCTCTCTCTCAGCAAACATTTTCTAGACTGCTGGGTTCATTCATCTAACAACATTTATTGCCGACCCAATAGTTGGAGGGTTTTGGTGGGTGGGGAGAAAGCCTACTGCTTTACTGTTCTTGTCATACACCCTAGCATATAATAGCCTAGTACCGGTAGGCCTACTCTATATTTTAATATATGGCCGGACTGCCCTCCCTTAATTGAAAACAAAATCTTCTAATATTAGCCAGAAGAAATTTGAACGGGTTAAAGCACATAGCCTACACAGTAAATGTTGATCTGATAATTCAAAACATACAAATTAAACACCGGTACCTGCCTATATATTGTTATCCACAGTAAAGAAACTACAAACACATAAAAAACCCGGGTTAAATGTTATTTTAATACCACGAATTTTGTTGATATATTTGAAGATAAATATTGAATCTATATGCTCTAAAGATCATAAGAAAATTTGGTTTAACCCTCGGCAAAACCTAATAAAAAAAGTATGGTACTAAAATTTCTTTTTCGTAACAAGGTTGTCAATACGGTACTTTCAGTCATCGATAGCTCTAAAGATCATATGAAAATGTGTTAAACCCTCGGAAAAACCTAATATAAAAGTATGGTACTAAAATTTAATTTTCGTAACAAGGTTGTCAATTTCCCGTTATCAATGTACAATCAAGCTGAAGATTGCAGAGTAAACACCAATAACTTCATCGACTTTTCTTTCACCTTCGTATAATCGACATTTTTTATTAAGGGATTAGTACTCAATCAGCGGGGGTGTGGGGGCGGCAGCCCCCACTCATAATACTAGGTTAGGTTAGGTAAGGTTGTTAGGTTAGGCAAATGTCTTTTCAAATCACTGGGGGAGCGAGCGTGTCTCAACATCGATCGATAGGCCTAATGGGGAAAATAGGTTTTCCCGAGATTTCTAATTAATTACAAACACTATATATTGATGCAAATGACCAATTTTGTTTATAAAAAACACTCGGAAAATTCGTGGTATTAAAATTAAAAAAATCCAAAACCCGCACACATACAGCCACACAGAGACGCGCGCACACACACACACTGAGACTAAATGCAGACACAGGTTATATATTTTCCAACCCTCCATAAAAAGTGTAGATATTGAGCACTACTTTCACCTTGCCTACAGCCATTCAGAAGCTACTCCAAGCATGTCTATACCAGGTAGGCTACCGGTACTTATCTCACACACACACACACACACACACACACACACACACACCCTCGCGCTCTCTCTCTGAAGAACTTCCAAGCATGGTAACCACGAACACCTAACACCTCTCTCTCTCTTACTCTGTGTGTGTTATTATCTTTGATGTTTCTTTAACCTTTTCATGACGACGACGTTTCTTATTTTGTTTTAGTTAACACAATTATATTGAGCATAATTATAAACAACCTTTAGTTTGATTAAAGGGTTGTCTGAGATAGTTTGAAGCCTTAGAATTGCTCGAGATCCTTCCTAAATTGGTAAAATCGATTAGTAGCAAGAATATAATACAAAGAATGTCAACTGTAGAGAAGGGATTATACAGATACTTTTTGACAGTGTGTCATAGTCTCTAGCTCACTCGTAAGAATTACTGGAATCGTGGACCTCCTATGGTTTGCTTAATGTAGGCTAATTATAATTATCTGGATTGAGTTTTTAATACAAATAGTTTTCAATTAATAGTATATTATAGTTTTGTAGTTGATTTATAGACAATTTTACTCATTAATTAGTTTCCAGAGATATACTTCCATAGTTATAACTACCGGTACTGTACATGAAGCCCACAAATATTTATGAGTGGGCTAGAGACTATGGCATCAGAGTGTACATTACATACTGACCTATAGGCTACTCTGTTTCTTTTAAACTGACGGTAGGCCTAAATTGAAAAGTTCCCATCAAGATTGCTCAGTTATTTTGATAATTTTGTAGTGAAATATGGTCTTACTGTGGGTTTCAGAGGGCGTGTGGCATCGTTTTTCGGGAATAACTTATTAACAAACAGTTGGAACTTGGATCAGTATGATATTTTGCCAGAGTTTGTTTCACACCGTCCCCTAAGTTTCGTCAATATTGTGCATTGCCATAAGTAGAGAATTAAGCCACTTGTCCCTTAGTCATTAGGTTAAAGTCACACCTGAAAGACAAGGCTACTGTGGCGTACCTGTGTAAACTACCAAACCATTATTGCTCTTCCATCAAACACGGTCGTTATCAGCCACCACCTAACTCTACTATCACCTTTACATTCATGGTATGTCACTATCAAATACAAATGTGATATTTGATAGTGACATATAACATATATGTAAAAGCGATAGTAGGGTTGGGTGGTGGCTGATAACGACCGTGTTTGATGGAAGAGCAATAATGGTTTGGTAGTTTACACAGGTACGCCACGGTAGCCTTGTCCGTTTCCTTGTCATTCAGGTGTGACTTTAACCTCATGACACTAAGGGACAAGTGGCTTAATTCTCCACTTTAGGTAATGCACAATATTGACGAAAATTAGGGGACGGTGTGAAACAAGCTCTGGCAAAATATCATACTGATCCAACTGTTTGTTAAGAAGTTATTCCCGAAAAGCGATGCCACACGGCCTCTGAAACCCACAGTAGTTATATACAATTGGTCTAAATCTGAAGCAGACATAAACGTCTCTTATTTTTCTGTTAGTTCTCGAGAAATCAGGTATGGTACCGTACTAAGAAATTCAATTTACCGTCAGATGAAATGAAACGGAGTAGGCCTATGCACACATAGCCTATACCGTAATACGGTACATAAGCTATACACCGTTAACATAGGCCTATATATAAAATGCACGCCGGTATATGAATATTTGTCATGCAATACATACCCATACACTATACTCGGTTCCAAATAAATAAGCCAAAACTCTTGAACATTAACCTGTCTAACTCGCAAAAGACTGGAGTAATCGATAATCTTCAAGGACACTAGGCCTACATCCGCCTTATTCGAACCTAATATTTCTACCATTTAGGAAGGGTCAGACAGGAAATAGGTGTCGAAATATAGCCTACACCTCATTTGCTCTAGCTCTTTTAGAGTTACAGAGATTATTGTTCACGATTTCTGGCCTACATATTTGGAACAGGGTAGGCCTATAGGACTAGGACATTTATCAGAAAAACACGCATTTTCCTTTCCTACGCATTGAATCATTATTCACGTAACCACTCCCTTGTTTTCGAACAGTATTAAATAACCACTCGTCCACCTTCCTTCCTCCACTCTTTATCCACACTTTGTACAACTTTCTCCTGTTCTTAACTTAGCAAAACACACTGTAACACATCAATTCGTTTTTCAAAGCACAGTAAGTAAACGTGAACGGCATCGGTACTGTTTTATCTTCATCACACATTTGTACATAATATTCAAATTAATGTAGTATAAAAAAAATTGTTTAAGTTTCTCAGAGGAACTCACTCAAAACAAGAACGACACCCACACACCCACACCGATCGTAAGGCACTGACATGTGGATATTTAAACTTTCTCAGGAGTCAGGAGGCTGTTGGGAAAACTGTCGTACCGAAGTAAGAACAGCGACAAATTCCAGTCCTTTTCGCCGATTTGCAAGTCGCCTGCTATCTTGACACATATTTGTTTACGTTCATCATTGCATAGACGGAAATTAATTAACATGAATAAATTATTAATCTTTAAAATACTGCAATTGGGAACTGTAGCCTACTCTTCCGTCCGCCAGTCCCACCTGTTGCAGAAACGTCACGCGTATCAAAACGACAATTATTACAGTCACTTAACATAAGCATAATTATATATGATAAGAAGCCACTGGAGCTAATCGAGGACACAAAAAGCCTTAGACAATACCTTGTCTGAGAGTATTGCTAATCTCGAGCATTGCATATACAGTATACTGTATACAGTATATTATAACTTTGGATTGTATACTTTATAGAATATTATATGGTTACTATAATTTTGGTTAATTTGATTGTAGGCTACACATATACATGAAACTAATCTAGAAACATAATAACGTAGGCTACCGGTACCCTTTATAAATATAAATTGGTGGTAATAAACTAATTTAACGCAAGGATAAACAGGTAAATCCCTATCAATATACTCAATCATTCAAAATGCGCTATTCATGCATTTTATGTTTTAACCCTTTCAGTACCGGTGCCATCCTATGCTTTAAATTGTCAACTATTAGACGATTTTAGTCATTTTAAAAAAAGGCCTCCAGCAATTAACTGGCTTCAAACTATCTCGCTTAACCCTGTTTACTACCACCGATCCTTTTTAAGCTGCATACAATCATCTAAATATAGCTAGAATATAAGCAAATAGACGTCGCCGGTATCATCAGTATTTATGGTACCTTTAGTTAGGCTATATTATGATATAGTCTGTTATGTTAATTTATGATATACTGTGTTATGATATAGTCTGTTATGTTAATTTATGATATACTGTGTTATGATATAGTTATGTTAATTTATGATATACTGTGTTATGATATAGTTATGTTAATTTATGATATACTGCTATGATATA
The DNA here is from genome assembly GCA_032716605.1 of Paralithodes platypus. Classification (NCBI taxonomy): domain Eukaryota; kingdom Metazoa; phylum Arthropoda; class Malacostraca; order Decapoda; family Lithodidae; genus Paralithodes; species Paralithodes platypus. The sequence continues at coordinate 10,583,672 of CM064564.1, read as the reverse complement.
GTTATGTTAATTTATAATACACGTATGATATAGTTATGTTGTTAATTTATGATATACTGTGTTATGATATAGTTTGTTATGTTAATTTATGATATACTGTGTTATGATATAGTTTGTTATGTTACGTTATGATATACTGTGTTATGATATAGTTATGTTATGTTAATTTATGATATACTGTGTTATGATATACTGTGTTATGATATAGTTATGTTATGTTAATTTATGATATACTGTGTTATGATATAGTCTGTTATGTTAATTTATGATATACTGTGTTATGATATAGTTTGTTATGTTACGTTATGATATACTGTGTTATGATATACTGTGTTATGATATAGTTATGTTAATTTATGATATACTGTGTTATGATATACTGTGTTATGATATAGTTATGTTATGTTAATTTATGATATACTGTGTTATGATATACTGTGTTATGATATAGTTATGTTATGTTAATTTATGATATACTGTGTTATGATATACTGTGTTATGATATACTGTGTTATGATATAGTCGTTATGTTAATTTATGATATACTGTGTTATGATATACTGTGTTATGATATACTGTGTTATGATATAGTTTGTTATGTTACGTTATGATATACTGTGTTATGATATACTGTGTTATGATATAGTATGTTATGTTAATTTATGATATAGTTTGTTATGATATACTGTGTTATGATATACTGTGTTATGATATAGTCTGTTATGTTAATTTATGATATACTGTGTTATGATATACTGTGTTATGATATAGTTTGTTATGTTACGTTATGATATACTGTGTTATGATATACTGTGTTATGATATAGTATGTTATGTTAATTTATGATATAGTTTATGTTACGTTATGATATACTGTGTTATGATATAGTTTGCTATATTTATTGATGATATACTGTGTTACGGCATACTATTTTATATTAAGGGGGGATGGGCGTATTCATTTGCTCTTTTATGTATAGTTATATTATTATTATTTAGTTTCCTCCCTAGACCTCCATCAAGCTTAGAAAAGCCACCCTCCCAAAACCATCCTTCAAGATAAATTTGTACATTTTTCGATAGAAAAATTTCCCAGCCAGAGGCCGGTTCCTCTTAAATTACAGGCTCGCTATCGCTTGCCAGGAAAGAATCGACACCTAAATTACAGGCTCGCTATCGCTTGCCAGGAAAGAATCGACACCTAAATGACACGAACAGTCTTAATATTGACAAAGAAATGGGGGAAAAAAGGTCTTAAAATCGCCAAAATAATGGGCAGAACGTCATCAAATCTGAAAACTAATGAGGCAAAACATGAGGAAGAAGGGGAACCAGGAAAACGCCCCATCTCCCCTTAAGTTTGACCTATGTTGTCATGTCATAATATGCATTCCTGGGTTATATTTTGTGAGATTGTTATACTGAGCTGTGTTAAGATATATGTTTTCCTGTGTTATTGTGCTTTACTATGCTATCACCATTTACCATGATATACTAAGATGATTATGTTATATTATCTATAGTCTGATACTTTAAGGGGAGGTTTTTAGTTGGTTTCCAACTCCTCCAGCAATCTAAAAATGTCACCCCCTTGACCCCCTTTCAAGATAAATTTGTACATTTTTCGGTAGAAAAATTTCCCGGAAATTTCCCGGAAAATTTCCCGGAAAAATTTCCCTCTTAAATTACAGGCTCGCTATCGCTCGCCAGGATAAAATCGACACCTGAATGGCACGAAAGGTCTTAATAATGGAGTGAAAGTTCTTAAAATCGCTAAACTAATGGGGCGAACGTTTTATAATATCAAAAGCAATGGGGCTAAACATGAGGGAGAAAGGGGTCAAGAAAAAAATCCCTCAAGTGGAGATCTCCCCTTAAATTACGTCATGGTGGGTTATACTATGTGACGTTATAGTATTCAATGACTCCAGCATACAGTTATATACTGTATGTATGTTACGATGAACTGCAGGTAACTCGTCTTGTATCACGCCCTGCTTCCTCCATAACACCTCAGGAGTCAGTGCATGTCTTGTAGTCTGACTCCCAACCATTTCCTATAACGGGAAATATCAGGGAGGAGAGGCTCAGTCGTCTCTAGTTATATATCAGGGAGGAGAGGCTGCAGTCGTCTCTAGTTTATCAACTCATCAGGAGGAGAGGCTGCAGTCGTCTCTAGTTATATATCAGGGAGGAGAGGCTGCAGTCGTCTCTAGTTATATCAGGGAGGAGAGGCTCAGTCGTCTCTAGTTATATATCAGGGAGGAGAGGCTGCAGTCGTCTCTAGTTATATCAGGGAGGAGAGGCTCAGTCGTCTCTAGTTATATATCAGGGAGGAAGGGAGGAGAGGCTGCAGTCGTCTCTAGTTATATATCAGGGAGGAGAGGCTGCAGTCGTCTCTAGTTATATATCAGGGAGGAGAGGCTGCAGTCGTCTCTAGGTATATATCAGGGGGGGGAGGCTGCAGTCGTCTCTACTTATATATCAGGGAGGAGAGGCTGCAGTCGTCTCTTGTTATATCAGGAGGAGAGGCTGCAGTCGTCTCTAGTTATATATCAGGGAGGAGAGGCTGCAGTCGTCTCTAGTTATATATCAGGGAGGAGAGGCTGCAGTCGTCTCTAGTTATATATCAGGGAGGAGAGGCTGCAGTCGTCTCTAGTTATATCAGGGAGGAGAGGCTCAGTCGTCTCTAGTTATATATCAGGGAGGAGAGGCTGCAGTCGTCTCTAGTTATATCAGGGAGGAGAGGCTGCAGTCGTCTCTAGTTATATATCAGGGAGGGGAGGCTGCAGTCGTCTCTAGTTATATCAGGGGGGAGGGGCTGCAGTCGTCTCTAGTATATATCAGGGAGGCTGCAGTCGTCTCTAGTTATATCAGGGAGGAGAGGCTGCAGTCGTCTCTAGTTATATATATATATAGCTGCAGTCGTCTCTAGTTATATATCAGGGAGGAGAGGCTGCAGTCGTCTCTAGTTATATATCAGGGAGGAGAGGCTGCAGTCGTCTCTAGTTATATATCAGGGAGGAGAGGCTGCAGTCGTCTCTAGTTATATACTAATACACGTGGAGTCACTTTACCTATTTTAAACACGAATATATTATTTTGTTTTTATTATTATCATTATATATATACAGTATATATATATATATATATATATATATACCGGTATATACAGTATATATATATATATATATATATATATATATATATATATATATATTATAATTATATTTTTTATTTGTTTTAGTCTAAGGGTTAAATACAAATACATGGTCGCAAATGACAAAAGCGATCAGAGCACTCAATACTAATAAACCAAAATCATCCTATTAACTCCCAATACGTCGCACCAGATAGTGATACCATTAATGTACAGTCGAGGTTAATTAGTGTTGTCAGATATTTCACAAAGTTTCAGACACTGACTAATACTCTGAGGGATAAGCACTTTTCCCAGTAACTATAAAGATACCAATAACACTTTTTGAACGAACACCACTGGAATCTATGACAACACTTAATACCCCCTTAATGTACACTCGACCAAAACACAATCTTTACACTTACGCTCTAAACACTCTGGAAGTTGATCGAAATCTTGTGATAATACCTCACAGACGTATGTGCTTCACCCGGTTCATTCCGTTCACACGAGATTATATACAGCTCACCAGTGTACAGAGTGTTTCTTGATCGAGCGTACAGTATACATAGCTTTTACTGCGACTAGACTGATACTTTACGGCACTTAAGGGACCCCACCTCGCTTTTTTTTTCTCTTACTCTCCCTCTCTCTTTGGTTTGTATCCATTCGGCCCCATTCAGCCTACTGTTTTAAGACGTTTACCCCCATCC
>CM064564.1:10469818-10577318 GCA_032716605.1 Paralithodes platypus | reverse complement strand
CCAAAATATAACGAAAACAAACTTGCTCATGGAAAATTGACGGAAAAAGCGCTCGTGTGACAGCGGCTTTAGTGAGCTTATTCTACCTTTATAATTGCATAGAAATTATATTGTTGGTAAGATATAGTAAGCGATAAGATAATGACGTCATATAATAGGGCAGTGTATTGGGTCCTGTACTGTTTGTATTGATATTAGCCCCTTCTGTACCGGTGACGTCTGTTGTATCTTATTGTAGCTATATTTAGACGATTGTATACAGCTTAGGAAGGAGCTGTGGTAGTTAATAGGGTTGATTGAGAGAGTTTGAAGCCTTAAAATTACTAGAGATCCTTCCTAAACTGAATAAAATCGATTAGAAGTAGCCAGAATGAATTAAACAGGCTGTCGGCGGTATGCAAGGGGTTAATGATTTAGTTGCCGAGTTGGAATCTAAAGCTAGTCTGTTTGTTGATGATGCTAAGGTTTTTAGAATAATTGAGGGTGACAGTGATATTGAAGCTTTAAGAGGAGATATCCACTTGAGGGATTTTTTTCTTGACTCCTTTCTCCCTCATGTCTAGCCCCATTGTTTTCCTAATGTTAAGACGTTCGCCCCATTATTTTGACGATTTTAAGAACTTTCAACCCATTTCTGTCAATTTTAAGATCTTTCGTGTCATTTAGGGGTCAATTTTTTCCTGGCGAGCGATAGCGAGCCTGTAATTTAAGAGGAACCGGCCTTCGGCCGGAAATTTTTTCTACCGAAAAATGTACAAATTTAGCTTGAAAGAGGGTCTAGTCTCTAGAGGGTGTCATTTTAAGCTTGATGGAGGTCTAATGAAAAGGATGGCTGATTGGACTGACATATGGCTTTTATCCTTCAATATTGGACTGACATATGGCTTTTATCCTTCAATATTGGACTGACATATGGCTTTTATCCTTCAATATTGGACTGACATATGGCTTTTATCCTTCATATTGGACTGACATATGGCTTTTATCCTTCAATATTGGACTGACATATGGCTTTTATCCTTCAATATTGGACTGACATATGGCTTTTATCCTTCAATATTGGACTGACATATGGCTTTTATCCTTCAATATTGGACTGACATATGGCTTTTATCCTTCAATATTGGACTGACATATGGCTTTTATCCTTCAATATTGGACTGACATATGGCTTTTATCCTTCAATATTGGACTGACATATGGCTTTATCCTTCAATATTGGACTGACATATGGCTTTTATCCTTCAATATTGGACTGACATATGGCTTTTATCCTTCAATATTGGACTGACATATGGCTTTTATCCTTCAAAATACAGAAGTGTAAGGTGATGCTTGTTGGTAAGAGTTTCGTTTTCAAATACATAAAAATGATTGTCGGTTACTTGGAAAGGTTGGGTTATTGGTAGTTCTTCGGGTAACGATAATTTACTGCTTGATAACGATTTTAAAGCATTTATCGTTATTATTCGGATATAGTGTACTGATAATATATATTCATAGCGCTATTCAATTGTGACATATAAGCTGATTATAGCCTCAGAGGTGAAGCATTGGCAAACACTGACTTGGAAAAAGACTTGGGGGTGCACATGTCGTCAGACCTAAAGCCAGCACAGCATATACTGCAAGTAAAATAGTCGCAAAAGAAAACAGCAGATTGGGTATTATCAAAATAAATGTTGAATGGCTGAAATTTTCTTGGCTCTACTATCCTTGGTTAGACTATTGTTAGAATATGCAGTTCAGTGTTGGTCACCTTTTTTAATTGAAGATATAGAGCACTTGGAAAAAGTTCAGCATAGAGGAACTAGGATGATCCCAGAATTTGCAGGCCTACCATACGAGGAACGGTGTCAACAGTTAGGTATTCAAACCTTAAGGGGGGTGACCTGTTTTTGTTCTGTTCTTTTCTATCTTTCTCTGGTTTGTATCAATTTGGCCCCATTCAGCCTACTGTTTTAAGACGTTTATCCCCATCCAAGTGTCAATTTTTTACTGGTGAGCGGTAGCGAGCCAGCATATTTTTTATTTTTGTTAGACAGCAGGCTAAATTTGTACATCTTTCGATAGAAAAATGTCTCCGGCGAAGCCGGATTTCTTTATATAATGCTGGCTCGCTATCGCTCGCCAGGAAGACATCGACACCTAGATGGGGATAAACGTCTTAAAATAATTGGCTGAATGGGGCCGAATGGATACAAGCCAGAGAAAGAGAGAAAAGGACAGAAATAACAAAAAGCAGGTCACCCCCCTTAAAGGATAGAAGAATTAGAGGTGATATGATTCAGACATTTAAATTTGTGCATGGCTTTGAGAAAATTGATCATACAAAGTTCTTCAAACTTAGTTCAAACTTTCTTAGAGGACACAGTCTCAAATTGGAACGCTTGAGCCATTGCAGAACTAACTTAAGAGGTAACACTTTCTTTATAAGTGTAATAAAGCGTTGGAATGCCCTGTCCGAGTGGGTAGTTACATCGGACACTATTTCAAGCATTAAGGGGGGATGGGCCGGTTTTCTGGACCACTTTCTCCCTCAAGTTTAGCCCCATTAGTTTTCAGATGTTAAGATGTTTGCCCCATTAATTAGTCGATTTTAAGACCTTTCGCCCCATTTCTTCGTCAATATTTAGACCTTTCGTGCTATTTAGGTGTCGATTTTTTCCCTGGCGAACGATAGTGATCCTGTAATGTTGGAAGAACCGGCCTTTGGCCGGCAAATTTTTCTACCAAAAAATGTACAAATTAATCTAGAAGGGGGATCTAATTGATGTTTTTTTTAAATTTGATTGAGGTCTAGGGAGGTAACTAGAAAAATAATGAAGACATGCAAAAATCGCCTAAAAAGTGAACCATCTCCCCTTAACCCCTTCTGTACCGGCGACGTCTTTTTAACTTTATTCTGGTTACTATTAGTCTTAGACGATTTTATTCAGTTTTAAAAGGACCTCCAGCAATTAACAGGCTTTAAACTATCTCACTTAACCCTTTTTACTACCTCAGATCCTTCTTAAACTGCACAAAATCGTCTAAACAGCTATAATAAAACGAAAATACCGCGCCGGTAAAGAAGGGGTTAAGAAATACTATGATAAACATATTGAGAGTCTTTAACTTGAAATAACTAAATATTGGAGGTGGGGTTCTATACAAGATTTCTTCTTACTCCCCCACTAAATACGATTAGGTAAGCACGATTAAGTAAACCTAGTGCGATAATTACAAACTAAATTAGTTAGTGCCTTAAAATAATGTTCTTTTATTAGTGTTCGGTGAAGAAAACTAATAAATAATAGGTAACTAATTCATTTGAAAAGAACTTCCCGTCAAGTGACATATTAACTCTTTAATGTATTCTGAATAATAATAGAAGAGATTATACATAATGGTATACTTAAAGGGCAATTATAGAACTTTCAATAGTTAGAGGTAATTAGAGCTTGCATTAGAAAGTAAACCAAATAGAAGTGCCGTTTTGCCCAAAATCAAACGGCATACCCAACTCTGAAAAGGGTTACAAACATCACTGCTATTACCACCATCATCACTACTACTGTCACCACCAATTATTCTACTGTCACCATCATCACTACTACTATCATCAGCATTACTACAATTACAAATCATTACTAGTCATCATGCATCATCACTACTACTGTTACCATCGTCATTACCATCATCACTACTGTCATCAGTATCACTACAACTATCACTATCACTTTACAATCATCACTAATGCTATCACCATCATCACTGCTACTGTCAATATCATCACTACTACTGTCACCAGCGTCCTTATACCATCATCACCACTGTCATCATTATCAATGCAACTATCACCATTATCACCATCCTTAATACCACTAGCACCATCACTATTACCATCATCACCAGTACTGTCATCATCAGTACTATCACCATCATCACTACTACTATCACCATCATCACTGCTACTGTCAATATCATCACTACTACTGTCACCAGCGTCCCTATGCATCATCATCACTACTGTCATCATTATCAATGCAACTATCACCATTATCACTACTATTATCACCATCCTTAATACCACTAGCCCCATCACTATTACCATCATCACCAGTACTATCACCATCATAACTACTACTATCACCATCATCACTGCTACTATCACCAATAGTCATCATGGTCCATCATTAACTTTCTTCCCGCTCTTGTTGGTTTCCCGTTTTCCTTAATCTTTTCCTTCCTTCTTTCTTGTTGTCATCTTCCCGTTCTCGTTTGTTTCCCATTTTTCTTTCTCTCTTTTTCTTGCTGTTCCTTATGTCCCTTTTGTGTTCTTGTCTGGTTTCCTCTCCTCTCTCGAGATCCCGTATTTCAATAAGATTACTGGATCTAGAATATGCATTAAAAGAAAAGAAAGGGCTCCGGCCAAGTGGACATTTTTCTACTGAAAAAAATATACAATTTTAGCTTAAGGGGATGGCCTAGGGGACTTTGTGTAGTTTAAATGGGGGGTCTGAGGAGGCAATTAATGTTTACCTTGAAGGAAAACTAATAAAACAGATGATTTAAAATGGCAAACAAATCAAAACGGTCAATAACAACAAAACAAAAACACCACAACCCTTCCTCATTCCCTAATAGAGAACATATATGAAAAACAATGGGCTCGTGTTATCTGAAAACAATGGGCTCGTGTTATCTGAAAACAATGGGCTCGTGTTATCTGAAAACAATGGGCTCGTGTTATCTGAAAACAATGGGCTCGTGTTATCTGAAAACAATGGGCTCGTGTTATCTGAAAACAATGGGCTCGTGTTATCTGAGAAAGTTTAGTACCCTAGAGGTTCTTCCAAAGTTTAAGTAAGGGGGGTCATCTGTTTTCTTTTTCATCTTTCTCTCCTTTTCTCTCTTTCTCTGGCTTGTATCCATTCGGCCCCATTCAGCCTACTGTTTTAAGACGTTTATCCCCAACCAGGTGTCGATTTCTTCCTGGCGAGCGATAGCGAGCCAGCATTGTATGGAAAAATCCGGCTTCGCCAGAGACATTTTCTACCGAAAAATTTACAAATTTAGCCTGCTGTCAAAAACAAACAAAATATGCTGGCTCGCTACCGCTTGCCTGAACAAAATCGACACCTGGATGGTGAGTAAACGTCTTAAAATAGTAGGCTGTATAGGGCCGAATAGTTACAACCCAGAGAGAGAGTGAGAGAAAGAGAAATAAACGAGGTGGGCTCCCTTAACCCCTTCTTTACCGCGACGTCTTTTTAACTTTATTCTGACTACTAATAGACGATCTTATTCAGTTTAAGAAGGGCCTCCAACAATTAAAGGCTTCGAACTATCTCACTCAACCCTTTTTACTACCACAGATCCTTCTTAAACTGCACAAAATCGTCTAAATAAAGCTAGAATAAACTAAAAAAAAGACTCCCGGGTACAGAATGGGTTAATGTTATTTAGGGTACTCTGTAAACACATGAAAGGTATTAAAAGGGTTTGGCTGGTCGAGTGGCCAAGGTCAACCAGGGGATTAATTAGCCTTTTAGGTGTCGATATTTTCCTGGTGAGCGAAAGTGAGCCATTTTATGTATGGAAATCAATTTAGTCCCATTGACTTACAACAATAATTGGCTATAAACCGTTAATTGATCAGATTAATTAACCCCTTCTGTACCGCAAAGCATTTTTAATTTTATTCTGGCTACTATTAGACGATTTTGTGCAGTTTTTGAAGGATCTGCGTTAGTAAGAATGGTTCAGTGAGATAGTTCGAAGCCTGTTAATTGCTAGAGGCCATTTCTAAACGGACTAAAATCGTCTAATAGTAGCAAGAATAAAGTTAAAGAGACGTCTCCGGTACTGTACAGTAAGGGGTTAACTGCTGCACTACCATTTATATGTCTAATTCAATCATTCAATTCCCTTCCATACTTAAAATCATGTGGTGTATACAAGTTCATGTGGCCGACTTTACATTCCGTGAGAGTGAAAGACAAATTGTTCATTGGCCTTTAATTCAATATATTTATGGATCAATATATCTTGGTCTAGTGGCAATATTGAACTTATTCATGTGAGGTGGGTATTGCAGTCACGTATTTATAGTGAGTAAGGTACCTTCTCTTTCTCTCTCTCGCTCTTATTCATGTGAGGTGAGTATTGCAGTCACGTATTTATAGTGAGTAAGGTACCTTCTCTTTCTCTCTCTCGCTCTTATTCATGTGAGGTGAGTATTGCAGTCACGTATTTATAGTGAGTAAGGTACCTTCTCTTTCTCTCTCTCGCTCTTATTCATGTGAGGTGAGTATTGCAGTCACGTATTTATAGTGAGTAACGTACCTTCTCTTTTTCTCTCGCTCTTATTCATGTGAGGTGAGTATTGCAGTCACGTATTTATAGTGAGTAAGGTACCTTCTCTCTCTCTCTCTCTCTCTCTCCTAGCCTTGTGTTAGGGTACCCCTAAAATGTTAACCAAGGAAGACAGCGTAGGTCACCAACTAAAATAAATCAATAGGAGATAGAACATGGCTTGCTATGAGTTACATATTTTAGTATAACTCTCTCTCTCTCTCTCGCTCTCTCTGTATACACAACTGACTGTACAAGTAGCTGGTACAGTTGGTCAAGGATGAAAGTATACAGTTTTGCGTCTGCTATAGCCACACATAGTTTGTCATGTTGGCAGCCCTGGTAGCCATATCTCAGAGCCCGCCCACCTTATACAGGGTGTTTAAAAACGTGTTCCTGGACTTAGTTGTCAGACGGAAATATGAATATATTGCTCTATAATCTTTGACGTGAATATCACTTCGGAGATATTAAACACTTAATGTTATTGATAGATATACAAGAAATGCGAGATTGAAAACGAAAATCAAAACGTCTACCTATATACGATATTTCAGTGGAATACAGGTCCATTTTCACACGTGGTAATATGTGGCTAATAATGTAGGGTATGGTGATATCAATGTTGCAGTTGGTTTGCAGGTGTTCTGCTGATAAAAATAAAAATAATAATAATAAATAAATACATAAATAAAAATCACAAGTAAAGCCTCATTATGCTTCGAGGACTGACTCATAAAGCAATGGCGCTCGCAAGATGAGTAAAATTGCTGGGTCATTACCCTATTGAACACACAGGCTTCCTTACGTCCACGTTTAGGAATTAGATTTTTGTGTATCTAAAGTAGACGAATATGGAGTGGCTATAAAAGATATTACGATATACACTTAACATTATAACATTCATAATAAATAATGAGTAGAAAGAGGAATCTAATAATACTTGTTAATTAATAAGTAGGTAAATACTGATATTTCACTTTCATCCCCAAGACTGGATTATATGTGATCCAAAGGGCAATGAAACGGAGGCGAGCGCCGCAGCTACGCGCTGTTCCAGCGTATGCCCCCAGCTTTGTTTTGCTATCTCCATAACAGTATTTAGTCACCCTGAAGGTTTATGAATAATTCTCTAACTTTTGATATTTATGGAAACGCTTTTTCGAAGCACTCCGTATATTAATTAATGTATCAATATAATAAACCCCATGTGTGTTGGGATGGTTTGGGCTAGTGGAAAGGCTGTCATGGCTGCCAACATTACAAACCATGTGTGGCTATAGCAGACGAAAAACTGTATACTTTCATCCTTGACCAACTGTACATTCCTTTATGACTGTACAACTGACTGTACAAGTAGCTGGTACATTCCTTTATGACTGTACAACTGACTGTACAAGTAGCTGGTACATTCCTTTATGACTGTACAACTGACTGTACAAGTAGCTGGTACATTCCTTTATGACTGTACAACTGACTGTACAAGTATCTGGTACATTCCTTTATGACTGTACAACTGACTGTACAAGTATCTGGTACATTCCTTTATGACTGTACAACTGACTGTACAAGTAGCTGGTACATTCCTTTATAACTGTACAACTGACTGTACAAGTATCTGGTACATTCCTTTATGACTGTACAACTGACTGTACAAGTATCTGGTACATTCCTTTATGACTGTACAACTGACTGTACAAGTAGCTGGTACATTCCTTTATGACTGTACAACTGACTGTACAAGTATCTGGTACATTCCTTTATGACTGTACAACTGACTGTACAAGTATCTGGTACATTCCTTTATGACTGTACAGTGTACAACTGACTGTACAAGTAGCTGGTACATTCCTTTATGACTGTACAACTGACTGTACAAGTAGCTGGTACATTCCTTTATAACTGTACAACTGACTGTACAAGTAGCTGGTACATTCCTTTATGACTGTACAACTGACTGTACAAGTAGCTGGTACATTCCTTTATAACTGTACAACTGACTGTACAAGTAGCTGGTACATTCCTTTATGACTGTACAACTGACTGTACAAGTAGCTGGTACATTCCTTTATGACTGTACAACTGACTGTACAAGTAGCTGGTACATTCCTTTATAACTGTACAACTGACTGTACAAGTAGCTGGTACATTCCTTTATGACTGTACAACTGACTGTACAAGTAGCTGGTACATTCCTTTATAACTGTACAACTGACTGTACAAGTAGCTGGTACATTCCTTTATGACTGTACAACTGACTGTACAAGTAGCTGGTACATTCCTTTATGACTGTACAACTGACTGTACAAGTATCTGGTACATTCCTTTATAACTGTACAACTGACTGTACAAGTAGCTGGTACATTCCTTTATGATAAATTTCAAACAGTGTGTTTAAAATGAATATTTATAAATATTTTCCATATACTGTACGTACAGTAAATTAAGTGAAATTGTGAAGAGATGTTGCTGTACGTACCCATGTCCAGGAAGTTGTATTAGCCAATCGACGACTTGCGAGTTTCAGGCTATTAGGAAGTTGGAGCCGTGAACATCGATATTAAAGATAAATGCAATAATGATGTAAGGATAGAAAGTATGTTGAATGTAGTTCTGTGTATTTGATAATATACTAAAACCTTATTTTAGTTGGTAATTCTGCTAAATATCGATGGCCACAGCTCCAACTTCCTTATAGCCTGAAACTCGCAAGTGGTCAATTAGCAGCGTTCTTTACAATACTTTTAGGTGAATAGACTGAATAGTGATTAGACTGTACGTTGCTGTGTTTATAAATATATTATGTGAATTATAATTAAATATTATTATTAATAGTTTTAAGTATACTGTATATGTATTTTGAATAGCTGAAGATAAGCGATTCCCGAAACTAGCAACAATAAGGGCAAATGAAGTGTGTGTATATATATATATATATATATATATGTGTGTGTGAGTGTGTATGTGTGTGTGTGTTAGCATCAATACATGGTAGCAGTAAGCCAGGTTGTGTTTGGACTGTAGTGGATGTTCGCGTGTTTGGAGAGTCTCAGTCCATCATCAGGCAATACACGACAAATGAAAACACGCACGTAAGAAACATGGCATATGTACAGTCGGTCACCTTTCCGACTGGGCTACCTAATGGTAATTTCGCTGGGTGTTTCGCTCTGATATTACTAAGATCGCTCACTCCTCCCCACCTTGAATCTGTTGCATATTATGTACCATAGATGGCGTCGTTAGATTTGCTGGGAAGGAGAGGGATGGGTTACACGGAGAAGGGGGTGGGGTGGGGGGGGGGGGGGGGGGGGGGGGGGGGGGGTTATTGTGTAGGGAAGGTTGGAAGTGTGTAGGGTGGGGGAGGGGGGTTACGTGAATTGTTTCACCAGGTTTATGGTTACAGTTTTATCTCTTGATATTAATTAAGATGTAAATAGTTTTTGCTAGTGAAATCTGCCTTTAAGAAATATTTGTTTATGTGTAATTATTGTTTGCAAACCAATTTGTAGGGATTGCTAGATGTTTCTATCTATTTAGTAAGACAGCTCTTTCTCACTCATTCACTCACACTATCTATTTATCTATCTATCTATATCTATCCACATTATAGATTAGTCTTTTCCTTAGCTGATGTTCATTTGCTCTTCTTTGGGTTAATGTTGGTCTCTTAATTTTGGTTGAGGTCCCTGACTGACCCGTATTGTCGATTTGCGGCATTTGTTTTGGGGCTCCTCATACCTCTCTGTCTTATGCATTTGTTTCAAATACAGCATTATGTGTAGCATTGTGTTGTTATTTAAAATAAAATAATGTTTCTATGTATTGCATATCCATATCCATCTAGTCGTCATTAGTGAAATGCCCATACCAAAATACCAGCTTTCATAACTGGTCGCTTACACCAAAGAATCCTACACTGCTAGAGAAAAATGATGAGGTCATTCAGCAATAAAAGCAGTGTAATATATATTGATATAATTATGATATTCTCCAGATGTGTATTTTGTGTTTGAGAAGGGGGTTTGGAAAAGAAAATATATATATATATTACTAAAATACAGTAAACAAATATCAGACTTTGGAACTGGTAACCTACTTAAATAGAATCAAATACATGATTTGCTCGGAAATAAGTGCTACAAACCTCAAAGTCGTTATAACTTATAAGAAAAATAGGTCCTATTAAAATGTCATTGGAAAACGTATATACTTTCAAAGTAGCCCCAGAGAAGTTTTAGTGGTTTGCATTTCCCAATGTTGATATGTATGATAAAGGTGTTTGTTATTAGCATATACATTTGGATAGCAATGCAAATATAATTAAGCCGTTCAGAGAGAGAGCGAGAGGGAAAGGTAGAGACGAACTAAATGGACGAATACATCGAAGAGACTTATACACGAAAGCTTGACTCTAATATCTGTGGATAGAGTATTTATTAATCAAAAGAATAAGTATTCGGTAATGTTTACTCTATATATTCATCTAAACATATGAACAAAATTACCCGCAGAGCCACTTCACCTATGTAATGCAAATTTCCATTACAACCAACCCAATTCCTCCATATGACAATCAAAGGTTTGATGTTCTACACTTCCCTTTACCTAATAAATTGTTTCTCTGTGTATGAAAGAGACAAGAGGCAAAACTACTTATACACAATTTGACCTGCTATTGTCCCCCTTACCCCGGTCAGAACAGAATGATTAGTACAGAACCATATTCAAAGTGCACTGGAATGTAACTGCAGGACACGCAAAACTTGAAACAAAGTCATAAGGTGAGGGATAGACACATTTACGGAGTAAATTCCATACTTTACTTGTTGAGCTGAACAATTACAGGGAAATTTTAAGTTAACTGTTGGCTTTGAATGGTGGGCAGAACAGTGGTGGGAATGAGTTACAAAGCGGGTGGCCCTCTGTCTCTGCAGAGTGAGAGGTATACGCTGGAACAGCTGTGAAGAACACTGATTATAATAATGGCATAACAGTAACATACATGCAATTTTCACAATGTGGAGAGATTGTAGACAATATGGTGGAGAAGAGTAGAGATTACATGCCTTTGACTGCACCCTTTCAGAGGCATTTTTCATATGCGAACAATAACAATAACAATTTGGGTATATTATACAAATTGTAGGAGTTTATGTAACAAAATGAACGAACTTAGAGCACTCGTTAGCACAGAAAATATAGACATAATAGCGCTAACTGAAACGTGGATTAATACAGAATCTAGGCATTTTTTAGCAGAATTTGATATTCCAGGATATAGTTTGTTTAAATATGACCGAAGAAGTAGGAGGGGCGGGGGTATAGCAGTGTTTGTCAGGAGTACATTAAAAAGCTGTATTAAATCAGGTATTAGACTAAATAATGATAATGAAAGTGTTTGGGTAGAGGTTAACGAAGGTAGTGAGACCATAGTTATATAGACCGCCTAATATGAGTAGAAATGGCGGAAAATCGTTATGGGAGGAAATTAAAATAGCATCAAGGTTTAGCAATGTGTGCATTATGGGGGATTTTAATTTTCCGAACATTGATTGGCAGCACCAAATAGGCGACTCCGATTCAGTAGAGTTTATAGAGGTAGTACAAGATAGTTTTTTATTTCAATTCATAGATACGCCGACTAGAGGTATTAATATTCTTGATTTAGTTTTCAGTAACAATGAACATATGATAAATAATGTAGAGATTGGTGACCACCTAGGAAATAGCGATCATAAATCTATTTATTTTAATATACAATGGACAGGGAATGCTAAAGAGAATACGACACTTATCCCAGATTTCAGAAAAGCCGATTATGGTGGGCTAAGAAGAGACTTAAGGGTGGACCCTATTGTTAAGCGATTAAGTCAGGATATGCCAGAGTTAAACTTGCCACCTACATATAACCAGTTTATTGCTTCACTCCACAATGCACAAAATAAATATCCCTAAAAGAAGATTTAGATCGACGCAGAACCAACCAAAATGGATGACTAATAAGCTAATAGATCTTATAGGAAAAAAGAAAGGAATATATCGAAAAATAAAGAAAGGTGAAAATCATTTACATATATACTATCAGACTCTATCAAGACAGGTCAAAAAGGAAATCAGGAAAGCAAAAAGAAATTATGAAATAAGGATAGCCAGCGACTCAAAAAATAACCCTAAAGCTTTTTACCAACTATATAAATCTAAAGTTAGAGATGTAATAGGCCCCCTAAAAACTTCAATAGGAGAAATAACAGAAAATGATTTAGAAATGTGCAGTACATTAAATAGTCAGTTTCTTTCCGTTTTCACTAATGAAAATTTGGCACAGATTCCAGAAGTCAATATGGTATATAGTGATAGTATAGACAATATGTTAAGTACAGTTAGTATAAGTAGAAATGATGTGCTTAAGGAAATTGACAGACTGAAACCTCAAAATCGCCTGGTCCTGACGAGGTATATGCTAGAGTATTAAAAGAATGCAGAGATGAGTTAAGTAGTCCATTAGCATTTATATTTAACAAGTCATTAGAAACAGGTTTAGTTCCAGAAGCTTGGAAGCTTGCAAATGTAGTTCCGATCTTCAAAAAAGGTGATAAATCGATAGCATCCAATTACCGTCCCATTAGTCTCACATCAATCATAGGAAAGTTGCTAGAGTCTATTATTGCTAGGAAAATTAGAAGCCACTTAGTAAAATTTAACTTAATAAATTCTTCTCAGCATGGATTCACTCAGGGACGTTCGTGCCTTACTAATTTGCTTAGCTTTTTCTCAGAGGTATATGAAGCAGTAGATAGTGACAAGTCATATGATATTATATATTTAGATTTCAGTAAAGCTTTCGACAGAGTCCCTCATGAGAGATTGATGAGAAAGGTTGAGGCACATGGAATAGGAGGGTCGTTGTTGGGATGGATTAGGTCATGGCTAATTGGTAGGAAACAGAGAGTCAGCATAAATGGTACCAAGTCAGAGTGGGGAGCAGTCAAAAGTGGTGTCCCCCAGGGATCGGTATTAGGTCCCCTGTTGTTTCTTATATACATAAATGACCTAGATTTAGGTATAACTAGTAGGATAAGTAAATTCGCAGACGATACTAAAATGGGGAGATCAATTGATTCAGATAGCGATATAGAGTGCCTCCAAAGGGATCTAGATACCTTACATGAATGGTCAGTAAATTGGCAGATGAAGTTTAACATTGACAAATGCAAGGTATTAAAGATAGGGAAGATGCAAACAAATGTTAAATATAAACTAGCTAATTTAGAATTAGAAAATTCAGACTGCGAGAAAGATCTAGGTGTGTTTGTTAGCAATGATTTGAAGCCTAGAAAACAGTGTATAAGCGTTCGTAATAAGGCAAACAGGATTCTCGGGTTCATCTCTAGGAGTGTGAGTAACAGAACTGCTGATGTTATCTTAAAACTTTACTTGTCATTAGTGAGACCCCATATGGATTATGCTGTCCAATTTTGGTGTCCTTATTACAGAATGGACATAGATTCATTGGAGAGAATTCAGCGTAGAATGACAAAAATTATCCATAATATTAGAAATTTTCCGTATGAAGAAAGGTTGAAGAAATTAGGTTTACATTCGTTAGAGAGACGCAGAGTTAGAGGGGATATGATAGAGGTGTTCAAGTGGGTTAGTGGGATTAACAAAGGGGACATGACAAATGTACTAAAGCTCAGTGATAGCGAAAGAACTCGTACCAATGGTTTCAAATTAGATAAATTTCGTTTCAGAAAAGATATAGGCAAATATTGGTTTGGTAACAGAGTTGTAGATGGGTGGAATTAGGCTACCAAGTGATATAGTGGGATCAAGAACGATAGGGAGCTTTAAGAAAAAATTGGATAAGCATATGGACGAGAAGGGTTGGGTGTGAAGGGGGATCAGCCGGGTTGGGCCAATCAGCGCTCTGCAGACCCCGTAATCCTGCGTTAATCTCTAACCGGTTTGGTAAGATGATCCTCAGGGTATTAGAGTGTTGAGCCTATAATTGGGCTTTGTAATTGGGGTTGTGTGGGACAGGGATCTGCCTTGCTTAGGCCAATCGGCTTTCTGCAGACTCCCATTTTCTTATGTTCTTATGTTCTTAATACCTGATACGCTTACAACATTGTCCCTGTACGGAGAAAGAGGCTGTACGGGGATAAGGGTGTAACAGACGATTGAGCAAACCTAAAATCTGGGAAACTTTTTAATCAAGAATGCTAATATGATCTTTCAAAGACACACACACACACACACACACACACACACACACAGCCCGTAGCCTAGTAGGTAGAGCTCTCGTCTCACACACGAGGGGTCGGGGGTTCAATCCCAGACCGGCGGAGAATTGGGCTTGTCTCCTTTCATGTGTTAGCCTCAGTTCACCTAGCTGTAAATGTACCTGGAATAGTGGACGTTGTGACGTCCCATCTGGGTTGGCAAAATGGTACAAGGCGAGATGGGTATCATATGGTTCACCTAAGCTGATGGCTACCTAGCCTTCGGGAGACGGTACCGTCTATAGTGAGAGTGGTACCATACAGATCTACCCTAAGCCTTCGTTTCCAATGTCGCCAATTGGCTAAAATACAGACTACACACACATCCACAGCCATTCCAACAGTACATAAAACACTTAACATGCACTTCACGCAATACATTCCCAGTTAAGGAGGCGCGATAATAATGAGCTTAGCTCGCATTGCGTGGATTCCCCTTGACGAACAAGTAACTGAGTAACTTGTGTTTCGATAAACACCAATGTTTAACTGCATGCACGCGCATATTAGTATATATTATGGGCCATCTCGCTCTCTCTCTCTCTCTCTCTCTGTAGGAATATTGGTTTGGCAGGAGGGTCACAGGGACCGCACTTTCTACCAATTATTATCTTTCGCAACTAACTCAGCGCGTTACAGATTAGGAACTATTTAAGATATACTGAAATTTAGCAACCTGAAGAGACCATAATTATATCACAATTCGGTATAAAGAGGATGGCCGCAACCTCATCCACGTGGCAGCTGTATGTGTGTGTGTGTGTGTGTGTGTGTGTGTGTTGGGTTTAAATGCCGATATAACTATGTTAACGTTAAATATTACATGATTATGTCTATGCAAGGGTAATTATATAATATGTGCAGTAAAATGTATAAGTTAGATAAGAGATTGTCACCCTATATAATTATTAATAACTATATGTGTAACCATAAACCGAGTGCACTGTGAGTGATGGCAAATAATATCTGTAGGACGGTGACTCCGAGGACCATTAGTTTGTAAAACCCTGTTGGGTATTGTTAGGGTGTCCATTATGTGGGCTGCTGGATCACTATACTCTGTTTCAGCCACGCTGAGGTGAGAAAGGCTCACCTAGATGTCAATAAGTCTAGCTGATTGGCTCATGCGACCGTGTTCAATGTCTCGTATTTTAGTAATTATTAATTCTTAAAGTTTTAAATAATCATGGTCGCACAAGTCAATCAGCTGGAACTATTTACATCTACGTGGTCGCTGAAACAGTATAGTCATCAGTATAGAGTATAACAGACAGCACCTGGTCATGCTAATGCTACCACATAAAGTGTAACAGGCAGTCAGACATTTAGTAGCCAACCCTTCATTCCCGTTAAATAGATGGGGAGGATTAGCAAGGGACATTAGAAGGGGAACAATGATGACCGGGAGAAAATGAATACAATAAATACCTGCCAAAGCAAGTATCTTAACATTCGGAACAACATTCACCAGGCCTCAATACCATTGACTTCACCTCAGATGATATACACTTCCACAACAAAGTCTTCACATTTTCGGGGATGATGACCTTCCAGGTGTGTCAATTAAAAGGTTACAAATACCTTCATATGTTCTTCCTAACAAACCTCCTCCATTCATTCCTGTAACAACAATCGCATATAATATCCGTGTTAATAGTTCATGCATCGACCGACCGTGGTTCTCCTTTATTGTTTTAGCTACAATCATACATTTTATTGAGGCTATTGCTTGATATTTTCATTCAGCACTGGAGCCACGGCGGTCGAGTGGCAAGCACGCTCACGTGTGAATCTGCTTGACCTGGGTTCGATCCCAGCCAAGGCGGACATATTAAGTGGGTGTGAAACTCAGGTGTCTGAAGCAACTGCCAGCAGCATCTTCTCTGTATCCTCCTACTTTCTCTATCCTAGTTTCAAAGCCAAAGGCGGATGTTATACATACGTGCACAACAAACTCACTTACTCTCGTATTTCCGATTTTGGCTCCTCTGAATTCTCCACTTTATGGCTCAAACTTTTCTGTCATTCTCATATTAAATATTTATGTGATATCTGTCTTTCCCCTAACTCTACCGACTTTCCCAAATTGTTTGATTATCTAAACTCTAAAGTGGAACACATTCTAGCCATTTCTCCTTTCTCTGAATCACCATTTTAGGAGATTTCAACGTTCATCACCACCAATGGCTCTCCTCTAATTCTACTGACCAACTTGGTGAACAAGCCTACGTCTTTTCTATCCTAAATGACCTAGAGCAGTTGCTTCAGCAACCTACCCGTATCCCGGATCGCCTCGGAGATCGGCCCAACATTCTTGACTTGTTTCTAACTTCTAACCCTTCTTCTTATACTGTCGATCTTTTCTCTCCTTTGAGCTCCTCCGACCATAAACTTATCTCTGTCATCTGTCCTATCTCTCCAGTACGGCCACTTCTCCTGATCCTCTTAGCAGGCGGCGCTTGTGGCACTTTGGCGCTGACGACTGGGAGGCTCTCCAGCAGTACTTCTTTGATTTCCCATGGAATTAATTTTGCTTCTGTGGCCGAGGACCCTCGGAGAGTGCTGAACGCATTACCGAGGTAATCCTATCGGGCATGGAGGCATACATTCCATTTTCTTTCTCTCTGACTAGTGCAAAAATCCTTGGTTTACTCATGCTTTTTCTACCGCTGTCCGCAACAAGGAGGAAGTATTTAAACGGTACCGACGCCTTAAAATTCAAGAATCTCATTCTTCCTATGTTTCTGCCCGGAATCAAGCCAAATCTGTTCTTCGACTTGCCAAACACTCTTTCATCAATAATAAATGCACTGAACTATCCAACTCTAGCTCTTCCCAAGCTTTTTAGCATCTAGCCTAAAACCTCTCCAACAATTTTTCTTCCTCGTCTTTCCCTCCCCTTTTCCACTCTGATGGCACAACCATCACTTCTTCCTCTGACAAAGCAGAACTATTTGCTCAAACTTTCGCTAAAAACTCCACCTTGGATGATTCCGATGCTATTCATCCCTCTCCTACTTATGCCTAATATCCTAATCTCTTCTAAAGATGTACTTTCTACCCTCTCTGGGCTTAGTACATAGAAGGCTTATGGTCCGAATGGTGTTCCTCCTGTTGTACTCAAAAACTGTTCTTCCGTGCTGACTCCCTGCCTAGGCAAACTCTTTTGTCTCTGTCTCTTCTCTAATGTCTTCCCTTCTTGCTGGAAGTTCGCTCTCATTCAACCTGTCCCAAAGAAGGGTGACCATTCTCAACCCTCCATCTATCGTCCAATTGCTCTCATCTCTTGTGTCTCTAAAGTTTTTTAAAACTATTCTTACTTCCAAATTTCTTAAGCATTTATCTTCTCATAATCTACTCTCAGATCGCCAGGATGGCTTCCTTAAGGGTTGCTCTATTGGAGATCTTCTTTCATATCTTACTAACTCCTGGTCATCCTCCTTTCGGGACTTCGGTGAGACCTTTTCTATTGCGCTAGACATATCGAAGGCCTTCAATATAAGAGTTATAGAGTTATAAGAGTTTCTACCATATTTCGTCATTATTATGTAATTAACTTCCATTCTCTCGTATATTATTCATGTATTTCTATGTAATATTCCCTAATATCAATATGTCCTTTTCCTTTATCCGTTTAACGTTTATCCTTTAGACCCTAAATTACATAATTGTGTCAATAGTTCTACTCAGTCTTTCTTAACTCCTTTCGTACCGGCGACGTCTTTTTATTTTCTTCTAGCTACTATTAGACGATATTTTTCAGCTTAAAAAGGGCCTCTACCAATTAAGCGGCTTTGAACTATCTCAATTAACCCTTTATTCTACCACAGATCCTTCTTAAGCTGCACAAAATCATCTGAATATAGCTAGAATAAAATGAAAAAGACGTCGCGGTACAGAAGGGGTTAAAGCTATTCTACGATTACCTTATCTCAGAGAACCTAATCTGTTTACAATAGGAGTACTCGGCTAAATTATACGAGGTTAAGGGGAGATGGGGCTTTTTTCTGTTCCCCCTTCTTTTTCAAGTTTAGCCCCATTAGTTTTCTGTTCGTGTCATTTAGGTGTCGATTTTTTCCTGGCAAGCGATAGCAAGCTTGTAATTTAAGAGGAACATATTTCTATCGAAATATTTACAAATTTATGTTGAAGGAGGGTCTTGGGGGGAGTGTTTTCTTAAGCTTGATGGAGGTCTAGGGAGGAAACTAATATAATAAAATGATACATAAATGAACAAATAAAAGTAAACCAAAGTGTATGCTAGGTTGTTGTTGTTGTTGTTGTTCCACAGGCTGTCTGACTGAGCAGCCCCAAGGTTCCGAGCAAGGGCAAATCCATAACCGAGTGCCCCCACAGAACCCTCCCTGCTTACCACTAAGAAAGCCCAGGTGACTGAAGCCGCTCCCAGGCGAGGAGCTGAGGAGGGCGTGGAAATGCCCGGGACACCAAAGCCCCACCCAAGGCCCTGTGCCCCTCACCAATTATAAAGGGAAAGTTGAGGGGCAGAGCAAAAATGTGATGCTTTGGCTCCCAGTCTGCCAACCTTGAGGTTGGCAGTAGGGAGGTCAAGCCACGGAAGAGACACCGTCACATGAGATTTAGAAAATATATAAGTAAAAGGAACAGTAAGCTATGGGTATGGCAGAGAACGCTCAACTCTCAATCTGATAGACAAGCCCATCACCACAGTATATGCTAGGTTAGATAGGTCGGCTTAGGATATGCTAGGTAAAAATAGTGTTAGTTTACAGGATATATAAGTAAACTAGAGTGGCACTTGGTAGAGCGCATATACCTTCGCCTACACTGGCTGGTTCTTTACCATTAATATTATAGACCTAAATATTCTTCAAAGTTCTGAATCTGGGTTCTAGGATGTGATCATGATCACCTCCTAAATTGAAGTCGGTTCAAAAATTTGAGAGATGTCTTGTTTACAGACAAACAGACAAACAAACTGAGACGAAAACATAAATTTCAGGTCAGGACGATACAAATGGCCAATTATTATAACAATTGATGCTTTCTTTCAGGTAGCAGTACATAGGAACAGTCAGCTACACATTCATGGACCCCATAAAAGAGAGAGAGAGAGAGAGAGAGAGAGAGAGAGAATCACTTGGTCGAATTTTACACTCGTTTGTTTTTCCGTTAAATCTCAACCGATATTCACGAAAGTTGCTGGGCAGATAGGATCCGATGTGAGGGTGTGAGGATGAGTTGTTACGGTGCTTTTAATCATAATGTTTTATAGCTACCCACTCTTCCATGTTAGTTAGTACAGTGTTTATTATAATTATGTACGCACTAAGTTATTCTAAACGTATGAAAATCTAAGCGTATTATATCGTAATGACAGTGAAGCAATATTCACATGAGTAGTTGATTAACCTTTGATTCTACTCCCCCCCCCCCCCCCGCCTTCTCTCTCTCTCTTTCTCTCTCTCTCTCTCTCTCTCTCTCTAAATAAAATAAGAGGGGGAGAAGGTGATGTGTGCTTTTTCGTAGACAGTCGAAGTGCTTTGGAATCTATGAACAGCAAAAAACCCGTGTATGAAAAGCTGGTATCTCAGTGTAAGGTTATTATAGATGAACTACGCAATAATGGGAGAATGGTAAAATTTACGTGGATACCTTCACATGTTGGGATAATAAATAATGAAAGAGCGGACGAACTTGCTAAATTAGGAACGGAGAAAGACACAATAGATTACGAGTGCATTCAATCTTTAAGACAAATTAAATCAACAATTAGAAAAAAACAAAAGGATGCGGAACTTTTTATGATGCAAGAAAAACACGCGAATAGTGCAACATTCTATCACTATAATAACGTTGCACGGCGAACTAGCTTCATATACGGAAACTTAAGAAGTGCTTGGAAGGACTCCTTGTGCACACGACTTAGGTTAGGATATTGTTACATGTGGGAACTTGGTGTTCCTAAAGGAGAACACGAAATATGTTGTCAACTATGTAAAAAACCAAGAAGTCATACCTTAAATCATTATATACTGCACTGCCAACACCTAGCGAAATATAGAAACAATGTCATAGATAAGGTCGATGAACAAATTATATGGATGTTCAATCATAATATGATTACTCAAATAATAGCCAAATGCAAAAAAATACAATACATCGTAAGGTAAATATACATAAAACAAAGTTTAGGATTTAGTGTTATGATTATTATGTAATTGATAGCCTCATTATATCATTATAGTTATTATAATAATAAATGTGTATGTATACACTGTATATTGTGAAATTTGTGTGTTATTGTATGAATTAATGTGTGTATAGGTATGTATGTAGGTATATGTACATGCATGTGTGTGTCTGTGTGTGTGTATGTATATGTATGTATGTATATGTATGTATATGTGTATATATATATGTATATACTGTATATGTATTTATGTGTGTATGTATTAAACTGGAGTGGGAGGGTCATTCTATGACATTAAGGAAAGTAGAAGGATTATAACAAACCCGCGCTAAGCCTAAGCCCAGCTTATCTAAGGGTCCTTCTTAAACAGTTAGGGACAACTGGTTTGCTAACAAGTATAGAGATAAAAACTTACTAAATGTTGTATTCATGTTTGTGTTTATATTGCACATGTATAATATGAGTAGGGTAAAAGACTGTTTTATCACCTTTGCCCTTTTGAGACGTGTAATTATGTATTCCCATGTATTTATGCTTTCTCAATAAAGAATCAAACAATCAAACAATCTCACAATCTCTCTCTCTCTCTCTCTCTCTCTCTCTCTCTCACTAGTTACCCGTAGATATGACTATCAGTAAATGCTACATAAGAGTGTGTTAAGTGTGACATTACTAATATGCCTATTTACAATACAATGTTTATTAACACATCACAATATGGAAAACATTGACCAATAATTATAAACATGATACGCATAATATAATGAAGTGTAAGCACACATTCGTTGGATGGGACTTTGAGACATGATGATCATAATGTTCTGTTGTGAGTCAATTAATATTCTCACCTTCCTACCTGTCAATTAATATTCTCACCTTCCTACCTGTCAATTAATATTCTCACCTTCCTACCTGTCAATTAATATTCTCACCTTCCTACCTGTCAATTAATATTCTCACCCTCCTACCTGTCAATTAATATTCTCACCCTCCTACCTGTCAATTAATATTCTCACCCTCCTACCTGTCAATTAATATTCTCACCCTCCTACCTGTCAATTTCCTTGTAGGAACTCTGACATTTTCAAACGTGTATATTTTCAGAAGCTTGTTCTGCACCTCGCTGGTGGCTAACACTTCCATTTGTATTAGACCTTTAGCTAGTGCGAAGTTTAAAGTGAAACTATCTTCATTTATACTATGCATTTACATTAGCGCTAGATGGGGTTTCAGTTGTATAATATATTACAGCTGTAATATAACGAGATAATAATACTATATTACGCGGTGACCACCCGGACTTCTCTCCGGTTCTGAATGCAATTATCAAGCACTAGCCTCAATAATATGTATGATGGTAGCCAAAACAATATGCGTGAACCAAGGTCGGGAGGTTCATGGTCGATGCATGAGCTATTAACACGGATATTATATTCGATTGTTGTTTCAGGAATGAATGGAGGACCTTTGTTAGGAAGAACATATGAAGGTATTTGAAACCTTTTAATTGACACACCTGGAAGGTTGTCATCCCCGATGTTGTGAAGAGACTTTGTTGTGGAAGTGTATATCATCTGAGGTGAAGCCAATGATATTGAGGCCTGGTGAATGTTGTTCTGAATTTTAGAGTGCTTGTTTTTGGCAGGCGTTTATTATATTCATTCTCTCCCTGTCAACATTGTTCCCTTTCTAATGTCCCTTGCTAATCCTCCCTACCTATTTAACGGGATGGAAGGTTGGCTACTGATTGTCTGACTGCCTATTACACTTTCTGTGGTAGCATTAGATAACCAGTAGTGCTGTCTGTTATATACTAATATCTATAGTGTTTCAGCGACTCTGGGGTGATAATGGCCCACGTAGATGTCAATAGTTCCAGCTGATTGACTTGTGCGACCGTGATTAGTTAACCTTTAAAAATATATAATTACTAAAAGACGAGACATTGAACACGGTCCCATGAGCCAATCTGCTAGAATTATTGACATATAGGCGAGCCGTTCCTACCTCAGCGTCGCTGAAACAGAGAATAGTGATCCAGCAGCCCACATAATGGACACCTTAACAATACCCAACAGAGTTTGACAAACTAATGGTCCTCCAGATATTATCTGCCATCACTCACAGTGCACTCGGTTTATGAATACCCATATAGTTGTAAATCATTTATAAGGGGACAGTCTCACATCAAACTTATACACTTTACTGCACATAATGTATAATTACCCTTGCATAGATTTAATCATGTAATATTAAACATTAACATAGTTATATCGGCATTTAATAAGTAGAAAGTGCGGTCCCTGTGACTCTTCTGCCAAACCTCTACGCAGAGAGAGAGAGAGAGATGGCAATAGCCATAATATACACTGATATGCGCGTGCATATAGTGAACCATTAGTGTTTATCGAACCACAAGTGTGTGTGGATTGGGTGGGGGAAAACACAGGAAAGAACTATGATTCTTTATTCTCTAACTTTTCGGGCTATGTATTACCCATCTTCAGAGAGACGTTGTCTCTCTGAAGATGGGTAATACATCCGAAACGTTAGAGAATATTAGTGTAAGTCTGTATGAATGAATGGGTCTTCGTTCTGTAAAGAGGGATGTGAGTGGTCATTTTGAGTTTGGTAGATGTAATACTAGTTTGTAGTACAACCTTTAATACAATTAAATGATTGTATGAATCGTTACCATAATCATTAAATCTATTGTATATGCCAATACAAAGTAGTTAAAAGTATATAACTTCAGAAGAATATTTAATTATTTAGCATTACATGTTATGCAGACAGTAGCCATCATACATTAGCCAACCTTATTTCAGCAATGTGGAGCCTGGCGATTTCGATTTGCTTCATATATATTTGTGCGACAGATTAGGAATGTCAACGAATCCTGCTAAAATGTGAAGTTATGCACGACACAAATATATTGTTAACAGGATTATAAGCATAATGCAAAATAATTGGCCAAAATACAAGTTTCAGTCCATTTTTATAAATATATATCGGGCACGGATTATGTAAAGTAATCGATAGGTGTGACCCATGGTAGAGCAAGGAAATAATCTGATTATTATCATACGATTGTGACACCATTTATATAAGTCTACCCAACATGTCACGTTTAACAAATAAGTAAAAAGAAAAACAAGCAACAACAGATCTACTGATCCTTACGAGTCTGCTTGTAAATATGATTGCAAAAGAGCAGATACACACATAATGATCTGGAGTAAAATAAGTCCACATAATAACGTCATTATCACCATATAAGGCATTGTTTCTTTTCTTCTGTGTTAGACACATTATACTTGCGTGACCCGCCATCGAATGTTGTCATATTTGATAACTTGCATCTACTATTGGCCTATATAAAACCTGTTTAAAATCCATATTATCATTTGGTGTCACATAAGTCGTGGGGATAAATATGCTATAATTAATGATATAGTATAGATTTTCGCCTACTCTTATGACTTCAGAAAGATACCTTACATTTGTTATTTTTTTAAATATACTATTTCTTTAAACTAATACAGTATTGTCTGTTCTTTTATATGCAGTGCAATCTCAGGCAACTAATAACATATTCTCACGCAATTGACAACAGTGATAGTCATTGGTCGACCATCACTCTCTAACCTCGGAAACACAAACTACGTCAACTAAGCATTACTCTTGGCATAATCGGTAATCACACACACACACACACACACACACACACTCAGAATATTGTGTGCCTCAATAAGCATTATCGGAGTGAATATGCTTTTTATAGAGAATTATTTTCGGTTGCAACATTGAACACTTAGCAAAGTCATTATTTAGCAACAGTACTAAATGTATGCTACGCAATTGATATATATGTCATAATCATATATCTCGTGACACCTCATGTAATAGTGGGTGGTAATAATAATAACCATTATGTGCGTTTGCGTATGCGTGTATGTGTGCATGCCTGTTTGTTTGCATATGCTTGTGGCGTGTTATAGTGTAGTAATTATAGTTCAGAAATATATACATATAAGTACATGTTGTAAGAACAAAAACATAAGTTTTGAAGGTATATTTCTTTGAATATAGTATTTATTCAAGTTCTATATTTAACAGTTATACATTGCACTGTATATACAGAATATTAAGCAACATGGCATTTAACAAATGTCGTATGCGTTACATGTTTTGTCTATGTGTATGAGGGAGACAAAAGGCAGGTTGCCTGTAACGAGTGTCTCCCCAAAAGCCAAAAGAGTGACAGAGCCAAATTCAACAGACGTTGTGGTAAAAGGAATGCCAGGACACACAAAGTTTAAAATAGCGTAAGTCATAGGATAAATTAATATTTGATTAAGGGAGAAGTTCCAGAGTTCACTTGTTGAGTAGAAGAAAGACTGAGAATGCCAATTCTTGGCTTTGAAAACTGGACAGAATAAGAGTGGGACTGTGTTGCAAGGCGGGTGCCTGGCACTCACCGGAAGGGACTCATATGATCCAAATGATTTCTCATGTATTGGACAAGTCTAAATAACAATATAGTCATTGTAATGAATCATAGACATTACTAATGCAAAAAAAAATCCTATATTATCATTGCTGCTGTTCCGTTCTCCGCTTAAACTGTTTCTTAACCCACCGTTCTAAACTCGTGTAAGATAATATATATGGAGAGCTTAAGTCTAACGTTAATATTAGCACACCCATATGTATAATTTACCTTTATATATCAATATTTTGTTTTATGTATAGATGACTGTCAACATGGTTTCCATGGAAACGAGAGTTTGTTGGTAGTTTGGGAATATAATCACAGTAAAGGTCAAACTACACCAACAGTCGAACACCCATATGCACACCCATTAGCACACCCATATGTATAATTTACCTTTATATATCAATATTATGTTTCATGTATAGATGACTGTCAACATGGTTTCCATGGAAACAAGAGCTTGTTGGTAATTTGGTAATATAATGACAGTAAAGGTCAAACTACCATTACACCAAAAGTAAACGTCTACAAACACATTGTTCTCTACAATGATATTTTTCGTATATTAATTGTCAAATCAAATTACCACAGTAATCCTTTGTATTTTAATTAGTATAACTATAATAATGGTTTCCAATGCAAGTCACGATGATATATTGTCTCCAGGCATACCAACAGTTATATTCTGCACATTTTTATAATCAAAACAACTTCACAGGAAGCAGATCAAGCACCTGTTATTTGTTAGCATTGAAAGATAACGCAAGTGGGTCAAAACCATTATATTGTTAAGGACAGTAAAGATAGAGGGTATATATTGATATCGTGACACATGTTGGCATGCCTGAACAGCTGTAAGTGTGGCATTTTCAGAGGTGTTAGGTTGGCGAGGAATTGAACCAGACCATTTTCAACTTTCTGTCATGAGACAATAGAGGTCAAAATAGAATAAACATCTACAGAGGTAATGGAGGTTTGATGATGCAGAGTATTTCAGTCCTTATCTAGCTGTGCAATAGATCGTTAATACAATCAATCATAAAATACGGTTGCCAGCTTCACTTTAATTTTTGACATACCAATTGTCCTGGATGGCATAGAGTACATAGACATTTGCATTATTATATATACCTACGGTAGTTCATCAACTAATTTACTTTCGGAATACAATTATAGGCATAGGCCAAATAAAAACAAGTTCATGGCCAGTAAATGTTTGTAAACTGCTTTGTAAAAAGTTAAATGATAGTAAAATACTGTATATCAAATAAGATTAATATGTAAATCGCCCATGATCAAATTGTACAAAAGGCTAATAAACTATTATTGTTTGTTTGTTTGTTTGTTTTGTATAACATTGTTGAGCACATTGTGTTCGACTGTTGGTGTAGTTTGACCTTTGCTGTGATTATATTCCCAAATTACCAACAAGCTCGCGTTTCCATGGAAACCATGTTGACAGTCATCTATACATGAAACATAATATTGATTTATGAAGATAAATGATACATATGGGTGTGCTAATATTAACGTTATTAACACTAGACTTAAGCTCTCCATATATATTATCTAACACGTGTTTAGAGCAGTGGGTTAAGCAACAGCTTAAGCGGAGAACGGAACTGTAGCAATGATTGCAACAAATTAATAATACATATTCTAATATTTCTTAAAGGTAGATTTCACTAAAAATAGCTGTTCAATAATTGTAATTAATATCATGAGATAAAACGGTAACCATAAACCTGGTGAAATAATTCACTTAACATCCCCACCCAACACACTTCCAACCTTTCCTACACAATAATACGACCTTCATCCCCCCCCCCCCCCCGCCCTTACTCCCTATAGCCCCTCCCTCTCCTTCCCTTCGCCGTTGCACGGCGAACTAGCTTTATATACGGAAACTTAAGAAGTGCTTGGAAGGACTCCTTGTGCACACGACTTAGGTTAGGATATTGTTACATGTGGGAACTTGGTGTTCCTAAAGGAGAACACGAAATATGTTGTCAACTATGTAAAACAACAAGAAGTCATACCTTAAATCATTATATACTGCACTGCCAACACCTAGCGAAATATAGAAACAATGTCATAGATAAGGTCGATGATGAACAAATTATATGGATGTTCAATCATAATATGATTACTCAAATAATAGCCAAATGCAAAAAAATACAATACATATCGTAAGGTAAATATACATAAAACAAAGTTTAGGATTTAGTGTTATAATTAGTATGTAATTGATAGCCTCATTATATCATTATAGTTATTATAATAATAAATGTGTATGTATACACTGTATATTGTGAAATTTGTGTGTTATTGTATGAATTATTGTGTGTATAGGTATGTATGTAGGTATATGTACATGCATGTGTGTGTGTATGTATGTATGTATATGTATGTATATGTGTATATATATATGTATATACTGTATATGTATTTATGTGTATATGGGTGTATGTATGTGTGTGGTATATGTAGGCATGTATTAAACTGGAGTGGGAGGGTCATTCTATGACATTAAGGAAAGTAGAAGGATTATAGCAAACCCACGCTAAGCCTAAGCCTAGCTTAGCTAAGGGTCCTTCTTAAACAGTTAGGGACAACTGGTTTGCTAACAAGTATAGAGATAAAAACTTACTAAATGTTGTATTCATGTCTGTGTTGATATTGTACATGTATAATATGAGTAGGGTAAAAGACTGTTTTATCACCTTTGCCCTTTTGAGACGTGTAATTATGTATTCCCATGTATTTATGCTTTCTCAATAAAGAATCAATCAATCAATCAATCAAGCAAATCTAACTACGCCATCTATGGGACAAAATATGCAACAGATTCAGGGTGGAGGGAGTGAGCGATCTTACTAATATCAGAGCGCAAGACTTCCAGCGAAATTACCATTAGGTGGCCCAGTCGGAAAGGTGACCGACTGTACAGTATAAGTGGAATTTCGATGTGAGTATCCTGGGTTCGAGTCCTTGGAGTGCCACATGTATTTGTTGATTTCATTAAGGGGAGATTTCCACTTGAGGATTTTTTTTCTTGACTCCTTTCTCCCTCATGTTTAGCCCCATTGCTTTTCTAAGTTTAAGACGTTCGCCCCATTATTTTGATGATTTTAAGAACTTTCAACCCATTTCTGTCAATTTTAAGACCTTTCGTGCAATTTAGGTGTCGATTTTATCCTGGCGAGCGATAGCGAGCCTGTAATTTAAGAGGAACCGGCTTTCAGCCGGGAAATTTTTCTACCGAAAAATGTACAAATTTATCTTGAAAGGGGGTCTAGGGAATGTAATTTTAAGTTTGATGGAGGTCTAAGCAACACACTAGAAACCTCCCCTTAATTGAGTTTAGAGGTGAAGTTGGTTGGTGGACAAAACATAATTATATACAAGAACCAGATCATTATGAACGTCAATATAATTAACATAATACACAGACATACACAGACATACACAGACATACACAGATTAAGCCTAAAGGAGGGAAATGACCGGATGAGTGAAAATATCTTGTATTATTAGCCTACTTAAGGAGAGATTTCCACTTGAGGGATTTTTTTGCTGGACCCCTTTCTCTCTCATGTTTAGCCCCATTGCTTTTGAGATTTAAAGACGTTCGCCCTAGTAGTTTTGACATTTTAAGAAATTTTTCCCCATTTATGTCAATTTTAAGACCTTTCGTGCCATTAAGGTGTAACAAAATTCCTGGCGAGCGATAGCGAGCCTGTAATTTAAGAGCAACCGGCCTCCGGCCGGGACATTTTTCTACCGAAAAATGTACAAATTTATCTTGAAAGGGGATCTAGGAGGTGTAATTTTAAGCTTGATGAAAACGTAGGGAACAAACTAAATACCTCCCCTTAAACAAAGGTAATGTTACGAAATTATACATACGATCATTGTTATCATGAGGTCGGTTAAAGGGGTAGTGCTTGTCTCATATTCTCAAAACAAATGGGGCTTAACACGAGGGAGAAAGTGGACCATCTCCCTTCACCCTGCACACACGTTGTCCACGCCCTGCCCGCCGACTCACTAACCTGTCTTATATTTTGGGTTCACCGAGTCGAGCTAAACGAAGCTTTAGGGGGGTCACCGGCTTTTTTTTTTATCTTTCTCTCCTTTGCTCTCTTTCCCTGGCTTGTATCCATTCGGCCCCATTCAGCCTACTGTTTTAAGACGTTTATCCTCATCCAGGTGTCGATTTCTTCCTGGCGAGCGATAGCGAGCCAGCATTGTATGGAGATATCCGGCTTCGCCGGAGAAATGTTTCTATTGAAAAATGTACAAATTTAGCTTGCTGTCAAAACAAAAATATATAATATCTGTTGGCTCGCTACAGCTCGCCAGGAAAATATTGACACCTGGATGGGGGTCAACGTCTTAAGACAGTAGGCTGTATGGGGCCGAATGGATACAAGCCAAAGAGAGAGGGAGAGAAAGATAAACATAGCGAGGTGGGCTCCCTTATAAACTTGGTTGACTGAGGCGAGTAGTTGAACTAGTGAAGTGACTGCAGAGGCTATCAACCCTTTTGCATTATTAAGGGAAGGTTTTTAGTTGATTCCCTAGACTTCCATCAAGCTTAAAATTACTCCCCCTAGACCCCCTTTCAAGATAAATTTGTACATTTTTCGGTAGAAAAATGTCCCGGCCAAAGGCCGGTTCCCCTTAAATTACAGGCTCGCTTTCGCTCGCCAGGAAAAAATCGACACCTAAATGGCACGAATGGTCTTAAAATTGACAGAAATGGGGCGAGGGTTCTTAAAATCGCCAAACTAATGGGGCAAGCGTCTTTAAATCTCACAAGCAATGGGGCTAAACATGAGGGAGAAAGAGGTTCAGAAAAAAATCCTCCAGGTGGAAATCTCCCCTTAAGCCAACAAACACACTGCAAGTCATTAACCCTTTCAGTACCAGCGACGTGTTATATATTTTAGGCTTGCTATATTCAGACGATATTATGCCGTTTAGAAAGAATTTGTGGAAGTTAACCCTCTCACATCCTTATGACGCACAGGTTGCCATATTAGCAATAATAAATAAGAGTTCTCTCACACTTATAATTACCTCTCCAAAATTAGTTTTCTGCCCACAGCTAACTCAAAGACAACTGCAGAGGTTAAAGTAACTAAACTAAAGGTTTCTAAATACCCCTGATGGTAACACAGGCTTTAAAGTATCCCTAATAGGCTCAAAATTGCGTCAAGAACGTGAGAGGGTTAAAAGGCTTGGTTGAGATAGTTTGAAGCTGAATACTTTCGCTAGAGGTCCTTCCTAAGCTGAATACTTTCGCTAGAGGTCCTTCCTAAGCTGAATACTTTCGCTAGAGGTCCTTCCTAAGCTGAATACTTTCGCTAGAGGTCCTTCCTAAGCTGAATACTTTCGCTAGAGGTCCTTCCTAAGCTGAATACTTTCGCTAGAGGTCCTTCCTAAGCTGAATACTTTCGCTAGAGGTCCTTCCTAAGCTGAATACTTTCGCTAGAGGTCCTTCCTAAGCTGAATACTTTCGCTAGAGGTCCTTCCTAAGCTGAATACTTTCGCTAGAGGTCCTTCCTAAGCTGAATACTTTCGCTAGAGGTCCTTCCTAAGCTGAATACTTTCGCTAGAGGTCCTTCCTAAGCTGAATACTTTCGCTAGAGGTCCTTCCTAAGCTGAATACTTTCGCTAGAGGTCCTTCCTAAGCTGAATACTTTCGCTAGAGGTCCTTCCTAAGCTGAATACAATCGTGTAATAGTAGTGGGTAGAATGTGGTAAAAAAAAAAAAAAAAAGACATTCCTGGTGCTGTACGGGTTAAGGGGAGATTTCCACTTACGGGATTTTTTTCTGGGCGCCTTTCTCCCTCATGTTTAGCCCCATTGCTTTTCTAATTTTAAGACGTTCCCCCCATTATTTTGACAATTTTAAGAACTTTCGACCCATTTCTGTCAATTTTAAGACCTTTCGTGCCATTTAGGTGTCAATTTTATCCTGGCGAGCGATAGCGAGCCTGTAATTTGAGAGGAACCGGCTTTCAGCCGGGAAATTTTTCTACCGAAAAATGTACAAATTTATCTTGAAAGAGGCTCCAGGAGGTGTAATCTTAAGCTTGGTGGATATCCAGAGACCAAACTAAAAACCTCCCCTTAATAACGTCAGGACCGGAACCCCTTTTCGAGAACTCCAGTCCCTGGAGGTGAACGAAGCTTATAAACCCGGCATGACTCCTGTCGTTCTCATTACACATCGCTCATACGGAATAGTACCGTACAATCGGGAGGGGGGGGGGGGGGGGGGTATTAAGTGTTGGCATAGATTCCAGTGGTTTTCGCTCACCAAGTGTTATATCGGGTATCTTTATAGTTACTGGGGAAAAGTGCTTATCCCTCGGAGAGTGTTAGTCCAGTGTCCGAAACTTTGTGAAATATCTGACCACACTTATTAACCTCGACTGTACTGTACACAGAACTTGACCTATCACCCAACATTAAGGGGAGGTTTTTAGTTCGTTCCCTCGACTTCCATCAATCTTAAAATTACACACCCTAGACCCCTTTTCAAGATAAATGTGTACATTTTTCGGTAGAAAAATGTCCAGGCCGAAGGCCGATTCCTCTTAAATTACAGGCTCGCTATCGCTCGCCAGGAAAAAATCGACAGCTAAATGGAACGCAAGGTCTTAAAATTGACAGAAATGGGGCGAAAGTTCATAAAATAATCCAACTAATGGGGCGAACGCCTTAATGTTTCAAAAACAATGGGGCTAAACATGAGGGAGAAAGGGGTCCAGAAAAGAAAAAAATCCCTCAAGTGGAAATCTCCCCTTGTTAATCAAATTACACCACACCTACACTATATGATGATGTCGATTCATTAAACCCCTTCAGTACCATGCCGTCATTTTCCATCTTATTCGGGCTACCATTTACGGGGCTTTTCTTTAGCTTATAATCGACCTCTGCGACTCAAAGGAGGGTGTAAAAATAAATATATACACGACCTCAATAAACCCTCTGGATAACACAGAGTCCTTCTTAACCCTCTCCGACATATGACGCGATTTTGAGCCTATTGGGGGTACTTTAAAGCCTGTGTTACCATGAGGGGTATTTAGAAACCTTTAGTTACTTCAACCTCTGCAGTTGTCTTTGAGTTAGCTGTGGACAGAAAACTAATTTTGAAGTAATTAAACTAAAGTGAGAGAACCCTCATTTCTTTCTTATCCCCAATCTGGCAACCTCTGCGTCATAAATGCGTGAAAGGGTTAATTAAACAGCATAAAGTCAACTTAACTATAATCTTAGCCAGAATCCAAGGTCAAAAGACGTCATGGAGCTGAAGGGGTTAAGGGGAGATTTCCACTTGAGGGATTTTTTTTCTGGACCCCTTTCTCCCTCATGTTTAGCCCCAATGCTTTTAAGATTTGGAGATAAGTTAGGCGATCTTAAGAACTTTCGCCCAATTTCTGTCAATTTTAAGACCGTTCGTGCAATTTAGGTGTCGATTTTTTCCTGGCGAGCGATAGCGAGCCTGTAATTTAAGAGGAACCGGCCTTCGGCCGGGAAATTTTTCTACCGAAAAATGTACAAATTTATCTTGAAAGGGGGTCTAGGGGGTGTAGTTTTTAGCTTGATAGAGGTCTAGGGAACAACCTAAAAACCTCCCCTTAAGGGGCTAGTAGCTGTTTTTTTGGTCTTTTAATTCATTTATTAATTTCTTTATTAGTTTCTACGCTAGACCTCCATCAAGCTTAAAAAAAACACCCCGTAGACCTCCCGGCCCAAGGCCGGTTCCTCTAAAAAAAATACAGACACGCTATCGCTCGCCAGGAAAAAAAATAGACTACGATATGGGGCGAAAGGTCTTAAAATAGACAACGATATGGGGCGAAAGGTGTTAAAATCGCCAAACTAATGGGGCGAACGTCATAAACTATCAAAACCTATGGGGGATAAACACGAGGGAGAAAGGGAACCACAAAAACGACCCACCTCCCCTTAACGCAGTCCCAGGATTCAGAAAGGACCGTCAATTATGTGCGCTCTGAGACACAAAAAGTGGTTGTAAGTTTCGGAGCGACCCCGAATTATATCAAATCTTTGCATTAAGGGAGCCCACCTCGCTTGTTTTCTCTTTCTTTCCCTCTCCCTTTGGCTTGTATCCATTCGGCCCCATTCAGCCTACTGTTTTAAGATGTTTACCCCCATCCAGGTGTCAATATTTTCCGCGAGCCAGCATATATATATATATTTTTTTGACAGCAAGCTAAATTTGTACATTTTTCTATAGACAAATTTCTCC
The DNA here is from genome assembly GCA_032716605.1 of Paralithodes platypus. Taxonomy (NCBI): domain Eukaryota; kingdom Metazoa; phylum Arthropoda; class Malacostraca; order Decapoda; family Lithodidae; genus Paralithodes; species Paralithodes platypus. Next base: position 10,543,728 of record CM064564.1, on the reverse strand, counting down.
GGCGAAGCCGGATTTCTCCATACAATGCTGGCTCGCTGTCGCTCGCCAGGAAGAAATCGACACCTGGATGGGGATAAACGTCTTAAAACAGTTGGCTGAATGGGGCCGAATTATTACAAGCCAGGGAAAGAGAGAAAAGGAGAGAAAGATAAAAAAAAAACGGTGACCCCCTTAATTCTTTACCTGGCTTTAGCATTTCGGAGGTTCGTCTAGACTCTAGATGGTTGCAGGGGAATCTTGGTTAAAATAGGACTTCAGGGGCTATCAACCCTATTGGATTATTAAGCCAGCACACTGTAAGTCGAGATTATTAAGCCAGCACACTGTAAGTCGAGAATATTGCCAGGACCGGAGCCCCTTTTCGAGAACTCCAGTCCCTCGTTGGGGAATCCAAAGAGGCCAAAGTGACTATCCTAGAGTGTACAGTCGAGGTTAAAAAGTGTTGTCAAATATTTCACAAAGTTTCGGACACTGACTAATACTTTGAGGGATAAGCATTTTTCCCAGTAACTATAAAGATACCAATAACACTTGTTGAGCGAAAACCACTGGAATCTATGACAACACTTAAGGGGAGGTTTTAGTTTGTTCCCTAGACCTCCATCAAGCTTAAAATTACACCCCCTTGAGTCCCTTTCAAGATAAATTTGTACATTTTCCGGTAGAAAAATGTCCCGGCCGAAGGCCGGTTCCTATTAAATTACAGGCTCGCTATCGCTCGCCAGGAAAAAATCGACACCTAAATTGCACGAACGGTCTTAAAATTGACAGAAATTGGGCGAAAGTTCTTAAGATCGCCTAACTTATCTCCAAATCTTAAAAGCATTGGGGCTAAACATGAGGGAGAAAGGGGTCCAGAAAAAAAATCCCTCAAGTGGAAATCTCCCCTTAACCCCTTCAGCTCCATGACGTCGAAAATAAAATCGACACCTGAATGGCACGAAAGGTCTTAATATGGGGTAAAAGTTCTTAAAATCGCTAAACTAATGGGGCAAACGTTTTATAATATCAAAAGCAATGGGGCTAAACATGAGGGAGAAAGGGGTCAAGAAAAAAATCCCTCGAGTGGAGATCTCCCCTTAATACCCCCGATCGTACAGTCGTGAACAGAAATACGTGTACTGTCCCGGTTGTTACAGCTACCTAGAATTGACTACTTGCGAGTTTCCGGCTATAAGGACCTTGAAGGTATCGACATCGACATTTGGCAGAATCACCAGCTAAAATCCGGTTGTAGTACATTTATACATACATAAATCCGGTTGTAGTACATTTATACATACATAATCCGGTTGTAGTACATTTATACATACATAATCCGGTTGTAGTACATTTATACATACATAATCCGGTTGTAGTACATTTATACATACATAAATCCGGTTGTAGTACATTTATACATACATAAATCCGGTTGTAGTACATTTATACATCCGGTTGTAGTACATTTATACATACATAATCCGGTTGTAGTACATTTATACATACATAATCCGGTTGTAGTACATTTATACATACATAATCCGGTTGTAGTCCATTTATACATACATGAAACCCATTTCAGCATGCATTTTAGCCATTAGAATCCTACAGTAGTATTGTCTTTCTATATAATATCGATGTTCACGGCTCCAACTTCCTTATAGCCTGAAACTCGCAAGTGGTCAATAATTGTAGGCCTACAGTTGGCCAAATAAGTCGTGTCGCCGCTGTCATTACGTTTTGCTCCCTGTATGCTGTATTAATGTCTGTCAGAGAAAAAAACACTACAAAGACTCTCTTTCGATCTACATTTGTACATTTTTCGGTTTCTCTTAAATTACAGGCTTGCTTTCGCTCGCCAGGAAAAAATCGACACCTAAATGGTACGAAAAGTTTTACAATTGATAGAAATAGGGGCGAAAAGTCGTAAAATCGCCTAACTAATGGGGCTAAACATGAGGGAGAAAGAGTTTCAGAAAATAAGTATCCTGAAGCGAAACTCTCCCCTTAATCCCTTCTTTACCGGCGACGTATTTTGTATTTGATATCAGCTACATTTAGACGATATTATGAAGCTTAGAAAGAATATATGGCAGATAAAAGGATTACTTGAGATAGTCTGTAGCCTTTTAATTGGTAGACGACCTTCCTAAGCTGAATAAAATTGTCTAAATGTACTTGCAATCAAATAAAAATACGTCGCCGGTACGGAAGGGGTTAATATGAACTATATGTATTGACGTAGACAACACACACTCATTTGGAATATTAACCCTTTGAGTACCAGCGACGTGTTATATTTCATTTTAGCTATATGTAGACTATATTATGAACACAAGAACATAAGAAAATGGGAGTCTGCAGAAAGCCGGTTGGCCCACACAAGGCAGATCCCTCTCACACCAACCGCAATTACAAGGCCTAATCTTAGGCCTTGCAGCTTAGGAGGGATCTGTGTTAGTTAAACAGGTTGGTTGAGATAGTTTGAAGCCTTATTATTGGTAGAGGGCCTTCCTATGTACCTATATATCTATTTACTCAGGCCCAATCTCCACTTGTCCTATTTTTTGTTCTTTCTAAGCTGAATAAAATCGTCTAATAGTTCCCAGAATATGATGAAAAGGACGTCCCTGGTACTGAAGGGGCTAATTTGGGCCACAATGATAGTGGTTCACTTTTTTGGCCGATTTTTATATGTATTCGTGATTTTTATATGTATTCGTTATTTGTATATGTATTCGTGATTTTTATATGTATTCGTGATTTTTATATGTATTCGTTATTTTTATATTCGTTATTTTTATATGTATTCGTGATTTTTATATGTATTCGTGATTTTTATATGTATTCGTGATTTTTATATGTATTCGTGATTTTTATATGTATTCGTGATTTTTATATGTATTCGTTATTTTTATATGTATTCGTTATTTTTATATGTATTCGTTATTTTTATATGTATTCGTGATTTTTATATGTATTCGTTATTTTTATATGTATTCGTGATTTTTATATGTATTCGTTATTTTTATATGTATTCGTTATTTTTATATGTATTCGTTATTTTTATATGTATTCGTGATTTTTCTAGTTTCCTCCCTAGACCTCCATAAAAAAAAAAAAAAAAATCCTTTACATCTCCCTTCTAGATTAATTTGTAAATTTGTTCGGTAGGTCGTCCGGTTCTTCCAACATTACAGGCTCACTATCGTTCGCCAGGGAAGAAATCGACACCTAAATAGCACGAAAGGTCTAAATATTGACGACGAAATGGGGCGAAAGGCCTTAAAATCGACTAAGTTATTTGGTACTTCTGCAAAATACAGTTTCAATTTCCTTATAGACCTAAAGTAGCACGTGATCAATTATCTCCCAATCACTATTTTACATATTCCTAGTTTATATTGTAGTCGATTTATCGACACCTAAATGGCACGAAAGGTCCTAATATTGACAACGAAATGGGGCGAAAGGTGTTAAAATCGCCAAACTAATGGGCCGAACGTCTTATAGTCTCAAAACTAGTGGGGCTAAACACTAGGGAGAAGGGGGTCCAGAAAAACGGTCTGCCTCCCCTTAAAATCTGAAAAATACTGGAGGGAGAAGGGAGGCCGGAAAAACCAACCATCTTCCCTCAACCCATTCTGTACACCTGTAGGTATTTGGTCTAGGTGAGTGGGAGGCTGCAGGAGAGGTGAATCAATAATCACTGCTTTATTTACACAGCCAAGGGTGGGGCTCACAGCTCTCTCTCTCTCTTCACCCATCACCAGGGCACCTACCTTATAGTCAATACCTGGGGAACAGTGCCACTTTTTCGATAAATTAATTAACTTAAAATTAACTATTTGTATAAACATCTCATTAAAGCCGGTATCACACGAGAGCTTTTATAGTCAACTTTCGATGATCAAAAAAAAATCTGGCGAGATTTCTGGAATATATGGCACTGGTATCGGAAACTAGACTGATTTGGGTAAGCGAAATAATATAAATGTTAACCTCATAAGCTGCCAGACCAGTGTTATGGAGAAATGTTGAGGGAAAAAGCGCTCGTGTGATACCGATTTAACACTGGCCATTGTCGGCATAATATTTAATGATGTGAATGACAAACCCAAAATTATGAACGATTTGCAAATTATTACTTCAACTGCATACATTTATATTATCATTATATTTTACAATATATGGCTACTTAAGTTAAACACTTTGTATAGCTATGTTTATAGTATACAGTATATTCACACACATTTTATATATATATATATATATATATATATATATATATATGCAGTATACAGTATAAATATATATATATATATATATAATATATATATATATATATACTGTATATATATATATATATATATATATATATATATATATATATATATATATATATATATTATAATTGCGTGTATGTATATTTATTCAATGATTTAATTAGTTAGCATTACATAACAAGTTGAGATAGTTACATAACCTATGGTAGTGATGCCTTAACCACTGGCCACTTGCTGTTTTGCTTCCGATGTTTTGTTTTACATGTACTCATATACAGTATATATTATGAGGTGTATATACGATTGTGTGGGTATAATGTGCGGATGTGTATGTAATATATATGTATAGATATATGTGGTAGATTGTGTTGATAGGAGTGTGTATATATTCGTTCAAATTTATTTATTTATTTATGGTTTTGTAATGTTGATTTCGATGTGTGCCTATTTCTGTATAAACTATAATTAAAAGAACCACATACTGTAGGTCTGCAACAAATACAAATGTTGGCTATCCAGACATTGCCAGGATTACATTTATTTTTAAACTTTAGTACAATTTCTGTTTCTTTTGGCAAATATTTGTTTTATATTTTGTTCTTCAAACTTGGTACATGTCAGTTCCCCCGCAGTCTGAGCCCTGCGGTGGTGGGTGTGTGTGCGCATGACCCCACCCGTCATCCCACACTCCCATTTGCCAATACCTGGATCACCGCAGTAGAGAGTCACATGGCGGGGTCTGGGAGTCTGGAGGGGTCTATATCTGTCACCCCACCCCACCTCACCCAACCCACCCACACACCCACACGCAGTAGAGAGAGTCTGGCGGGGTCTGGGAGTCTGGAGGGGTCTATATCTGTCACCCCACCACCCACCCACCCACACAGTCTGGTGGGGTCTGGAGGCTTCTATATATATCACCCCACCCCACCACCCACCCACAGACACACACACTCTGGCGGGATCTGGGAGTCTGGAGGCTTATATATCTATCACCCCACCCCACCCACCCACCCACACACACACACACTCTGGCGGGGTCTGGGAGTCTGTAGGCTTCTATATCTATCACCCCACCCAACCTACACCCCGCCACCCACCCACCCACACACACACACTCTGGCGGGGTCTGGGAGTCTGGAGGCTTCTATATCTATCACCCCACCCCACCCACCCACCCACACACACTCTGGCGGGGTCTGGGAGTCTGGAGGCTTCTATATCTATCACCCCACCCCACCCCACCCAACCCCGCCACCCACCCACCCACACACACACACTATGTCACTCACTCACTCAGTCAGTCAGTCAGTGGAAGCGGTGGCGGGGGCTCGGTCGGTGCTATATCTTGGTGTTCGCTAGAGTGCACGTACGCGGAAACGGATTAACACGAGTGCTTATATCTTTATGTTGGCAATACATCAACGCTATACAGTATTTCATTGGTATCATTAACGAAAGAGAAACAAGGTTGTTTTGGGTGGCAAAAGTTATAATGGGTAGTTGTCAGACCAAGAGTGCCGAAAAAGAAAGAAAACAAAAAAAACATACGTACTTTTGAACACTTACTCCGGCATTTGTTCGCCTCACTTATAATATGTTTTAACATACTACATACATCTAAAATAATCAAAAATTTAATAGAATTGTCTATACAGAGAACCACAACATATGTTTGATTGCAGGTTACTCAAGCAAGCCTATCTTCAGTCGCATTTTTAACAATAGTCTACTTTGGATCTTGCTTTGGTGGTTCTTTAAGGGGGGATTGGCCGGTTTTCTGGACCACTTTCCCCCTCATGTTTAGCCCCATTAGTTTTCAGATGTTAAGATGTTTGCCCCATTAGTTAGTCGATTTTAAGACCTTTCGCCCCATTTCTTCGTCAATATTTAGACCTTTCGTGCTATTTAGGAGTCTATCTATCTATCTATCTATCTATTGCCTGACGCCGTGATCCCCAAAGGGGTGGCCACGAACGAACCGCCCCGATGCACCTCTGTCCCCAGTCAGTCGACGCCCCTCCCCCCAACCAGCACCGCCTTCGTTCATGTACTTCCTCACTCTATCCTTCCACCTCTCATTCGGTCTACCTCTCCCTCTCTGTCCCTCCACCTCGCTCTCGTACACCCTCTTAGTCATTCTCTCGCTTTCCATACATTCCATATGGCCGAACCATCTCAAGTTGTTCCTTTTCACACTTTCCAGCACATCTACCTCCACACCACACCTCCTTCTTACTTCCTCATTAGTCTGTCTATCCCTCCATGTAACTCCGCACGCACTCCTTAAGTAATTAATTTCCACTGCTCTCACTCTTGGTCCGAGTCTCTCAACCAACGTCCATGCTTCGCTTCCGTAAGTCAGTGTCGGGATTACCACACTGCCATGCAAGGACTTCTTCACTTCCATACTGACCACCCTATTTCTTGTTACTGTTTTTAGCGTTCCTACAACCCTCTTCCCCTGTTGTACCCTCTCCCACACTTCTTCATCCATAGTCCCATCTTTACTCAACACACTGCCCAGATACTTAAAAGAGTTGACGATCTCCATAGCCTGACCGTTCAGCTTCACTTCACACTCTGTGATTTCACCCCTTTCGAAGACCATAACCTTGCTCTTCCCCGCATTTACCTTCAAATTCCGTTTTTCGCACACTGTTCCAAACTCATTTACCAGACCCTGCAACTCCCATTCATTATCACTCATCAGAACTGTATCATCTGCAAACAGCAGTATAGGTAGCTTCCACTCAATTCCCTCCCTTTTCAGCGATACACCAACATCCACTGCTCTTGATAGTGTTTCTTTCATGACTCCATCCATATATACAGTAAACAACCACGGGGACATCACACACCCCTGTTTCAACCCAACATTCAGGTCAAAGAACTCGTTCTGCTCACTCTCCACACATACTGCCGCCTTTGCACTCTCATACATGCTCTTCACTGCGTTCAATGATAAATCTACAGTTATACTACCCCTATTTTGTCGCTATTCTGTTGGTACTAATGGGTTAATATTATTAGTAGTAGACTTAGTATGGTTTGATGATGCGCAGAAATGTATATTTGACTTGAAATAGATACATTGAAGTATTACAAACCTTCGCGAACCCATAAACAGGGAACGTGAGCTGGGTTTAGACCGTCGCGCACCTATAAACAGGGAACGTGAGCTGGGTTTAGAGCGTCGGCGAGACAGGATAGTTTTCGGTTAGGTTAGGTTAGGTTAGGCTAATGTTAAAAATACTAAAATGCGACGGTCCTCTGTATTAAACAACACTGAATATCAAATAAAAATTAGAAAACAACAAATTACCTGAAAAACTTTTATCTGGTTGGTGATAAATTTGTATCAAAATACGTGTTTTTTTTTCAGTTTCCGCGTCTGCTGAACCATCCAAAAACACGCTAAAAGGCGTGTTTTGAAGGGGGGCGGTGGTGGGGGGTAGTGGGGTCTGGGTAGTATAACTGTAGATTTACCCCTTCTCCAAGTCCATAAAGGCATCATACACATTTTGTTTCTTCTCCAGATATTTCTCCACAACACAATTCAGGGTAAAAATCTGATCTACACATCCTCTTCCCTTCCTAAAACCTCCCTGCTCGTCGCCTATCCATTTCTCCGTTCTCACTCTCACTCTCTCAATCACTACCCTACTGTATACCTTCCCTACTACGCTTAGAAGACATATACCTCGGTGGTTACCACACACTCCTCTTTCCCCTTTGCCCTTATATAGGGGGACTATTATGCCAGTCTTCCAGTCATCGGGTGCACTCCCCTTCTCCCAGGAGTCTCCTAGGAGTCGATTTGGTTAATATACAGGAGACGTAACAATATAGGTAGCACATTTCTAATGGTAGTTTTGGGTTCCTATCATCATATGCTTCATTTCTATATACTTTTTATCCCCGGGGGAAAAAACAAAATCTTGGGATTTTTCATTTTTGTTTTCTTGGGATTTTTTGTTTTGGTCATTAACCTAACCAAAAAACCTAACCTAACCTAACCTAATAGCCCCCAAATACATATAGGTTAGGTTAGGTTAGGTTAGGGTTTTTGGTTAGGTTAATAAAAAAAACAAAAAACAAAAACAAGAAAAAAATAAGAAACCCAAGATTTTGTTTTTGTTTTTTTTTCCCGGGGATAAAAAGTATATAGAAATGAAGCATATGATGATAGGAACCCAAAACTACCATTAGAAATTTGCTACCTATATTATTGCGTCTCCTGTATATTGACCGTCGATTCTTTCCCTGGCGAACGAAAGTGAGCCTGTAATATTGGAAGAATCGGCCTTCGGTCGGGACATTTTTCTACCGAAAAATTTACAAATTAATCTAGAAGGGGAATCTAATGTTTTTTTTTTTTTTTTTTTTTAAATGTGATGGAGGTCTAGGGAGGAAACTAGAACAATAACAAATACATGCAAAATTCGCCCAAAAAGTGAACCATCCCCCCTTAATAGGGTTTCATTCTAGTTTCGCTTTCACAGCATACTCATAAATTTCTATGGCTACTTTAGAGTTGTCATATACCATACTTAATTCCTATATATGTCCAAAGCGGCGGAAATGCATTATAAGGAATTATACCTACTGTAAACAAAAAATAATATTTTCTCCCCATATGCGGCACCATAGCTATTACATAATACTAGGTTAGGTTAGGTAAGGTTGTTAGGTTAGGCTAATGTCGTTAATGTAGTTTATTATCATTATATTAAGTCTTTTACCCAGCAATTTCCCTGATCTTCATAGTTGGTCGGGAAGCTATGCCTTTACAACGGCGCCTCCCTTTTGTCGCTGTGTACGTGAAACTAGAATTTTACCCTTAATAGTATCGGCTATTATATAATGGGTCTCTGGGTCTTCTCCTGGGCGACCAAGATGTGTGAGTATAACTCCATTTATTTGTCACCAATTATTTTGACATATTTGAAGACAGACATGGAATCTATATGCTCTAAGCATCATATTAAATTTAGTTTCAATCCTCGGCAAAACCTAATAAAAATATATGGTACTAAAATGGAATGTTTTCGTAACATGGTTGTCACCCTTCTTATAGACGGCACCGATTCGTACACACGCCATTTAGAACAAACATTCCCTATATACCTGTATATTGACCATATAGGTTAATATACAGGAGATGCAACAATATAGGTAGCAATTTTCTAATGGTAGTTTTGGGTTCCTATCATTATATGCTTCATTTCTATATACTTTTTATCCCCGGGGGGAAAAAAAAGAAAATCTTGGGATTTTTCATTTTTTTTCTTGGGATATTTTTTTTTGGTCATTAACCTAACCTAACCTAACCTAACAGCCCCCAAATACATTTAGGTTAGGTTAGGTTAGGTTAGGTTAATAACAAAAATACAAAAAGAATCCAAGAAAACCATAAAAAACCCAAGATTTTGTTTTTGTTTTCCCGGGGATAAAAAGTATATAGAAATGAAGCATATGATGATAGGAACCCAAAACTACCATTATAAATTTTCTACCTATATTGTTGCGTCTCCTGTATATTGACCATATATATATATATATATATTAGTATGTACGATAATTTTGGTGCAAATTCCATAATTTTGTGGTCACAATACGATAATTCTGCATTTAGAATATGGCAACACTGCGTCCGCCGCCGCACTCATGTTATTGTTGTGAACCTCTCGGCCCTCCCACTGCCACTCGGTGGCGGAGTAGGGTATGTCCCATAAATCCCATAATACTGTGTTTTTTGCACTGTTACCCAATCAGCGGGGTAACCCATAATACCCCGTAATAGGATAGGTAAGGTTGTTAGGTTAGGCTAATGTCTTTGTTACGCTTTTAACCCCTCATTTTCCCTGAACTTCATAACCCTCCCCACTATCAGGCGGCGTGTCTTAAGATCGTTGTATAATAGGGAAAACGGTTTCTCCGAGGGTTGTAATTATTTCCAAACACTATATATTGATGAAAACTAACAGAGAAAAATAAAAAAATCCATGGGAAAATTGGTGACAGAAAAATTGAGTTTTTCCGATGTGTGTGATATATTGTTTTGTTTTTCCTGTCGGTCTCTGTCTCGAGTCGGCAGCCCCCTGCTATGGGGTATGTGCCTGTTTATGTACAATCGACCAAAAAAACAACCTTTACACTAACGCTCTAAACATTCTGGAAGTGGGTCGAAATCTTATAATAATACCTCACAGGTGTATGTTTCACCCGATTCATTCCGTTCACACTAGATTATTTACAGCTCACCAGTGTAAAGATTGTTTTTTGGTCGAGTGTACATACTTTATATAATGGAAATGTTTTGTTGTCAATGGGTGGAATCCTATTAAACTTGAAAACCAATTAGTGTGGGCGAGAGTGTGGCACTTACCCCCACTATAAAGGGTACAGACAGAATCACAAGAGCGCTTCTTCCCTCAATATGTCTGTAGGCAACTGTGTTATACCAACATTTCACTTACAGTTGCTTACTTGTTCAGAGCTACTTGCAATTATTTCATTATTTCTATATATGAGTAAATCATGGCAAGGAAAACATCGAACCTTAAACTATTATATTGATTGCTAGAGTATGTCACTTCACGTCTTCCTCTGACAAAACTGAACTCTTCGCTCAAACTTTCGCTAAAAACTCCGCCTTGGATGATTCCGGTGCTATTCCTCCCTCTCACTTACTTATGCCTAATATCGTAATCTCTTCTAAGGATGTACTTTCTACCCTCTCTGGGCTTCATACTGAGAAGGCGTATGGACCGGATGGTGCTCCTCCTGTTGTACTACAAACTGTTCTTCCGTGCTGACCCCTTGCCTAGGCAAAGTCTTTCATTTCTATCTTTTCTCTTTTCTCTAATGGCTTCCCTTCTTGCTGGAAGTTTGTTCTCATTCAACCTGTCCCAAGGAAGGGTGAAAGCTCTCAAGCCTCAAACTATAGTCCGATTACTCTAATTTCTTGTATCTGTAAAGTTTTTAAAATATTCTTAATTCAAAAAATGTCTTAAAAACATTTATCTTCCCATAATCTACTTTCAGATCACCAGCATGGTTTCCTGCATGAAGGGCCGCACTACTGGTGATCTTGCTTATCTTACTAACTCTTGGTCATCCTTCCTTCGTGACTTTCAGATCACCAGCATGGTTTCCTGCATGAAGGGCCGCACTACTGGTGATCTTGCTTATCTTACTAACTCTTGGTCATCCTTCCTTCGTGACTTTCAGATCACCAGCATGGTTTCCTGCATGAAGGGCCGCACTACTGGTGATCTTGCTTATCTTACTAACTCTTGGTCATCCTCCCTTCGTGACTTCGGTGAGACTTTTTCTATTGCACTAGACTTATTGAAAGCCTTCGAAAGAGTCTGGCAACAATTTCTAATTTCCAAACTACCCTCCTTCGGTTTCTATCCCTCCATCTGTGCCGGTATCTGTAATTTCCTTTCTGACTGTTCCATAGCTGCTTTTATGGATGGCCATCACTCAATGTTCCAACCTATCAACTCCGGTGTTCCTCAGGGTTCTGTCCTGTTTCCGGCTTTCTTTCTAATATTCATTAATGATCTCCTCAGCTGTACCTCTAGTCCTATCCATTCATATGCTGATGACTTTACCTTACACTAATCAACTAGTTTTTCACAACAACCCAGCATGCAATCACCGCAAAAGTCACGTGACAAGGCCATAGAACGCCCATCCTCTGATTTATCAATTATATCTGATTGGGCAGAGAAAATATTGTAACTTTCAATGCCTCCAAGACCCAATTTCTCCCTCTATCTACTCGTCGCAATCTCCCAAAAGATTATCAATTACTCTTCAACAATACACAAATCAACCCTTCATTATCTCTCAATATTCTTGGTGTATCTTGTCCTTCCGACCTTTCTTGGAAAGATAATTTTACCACTCTTGCTAAAATAGCTTTCCAGAAGTTAAGTGTGCTCAATATATACTAGAGAAAGTTGCACTCCCACTCCCACAGTGTAATATAATATACACATACTGTATATATATATATATATATATATATATATATATATATATATATATATATATATATATATGGTAAATTTCTATAATTGCACCTATAAGAGCTAAAAACTATATTATTGTATTTAACAGGAAGGTACAACGAGGTAAGTGATGTGGTATAGGTGGCAATATGCGGAAATGGATTATAAGGGCATTCCGCCCTCTGACAAAAGTCTATCAATCTAGATGTGACACGGATTTCACATTGTTTCAGAGAGACATTAGCCTAACCTAACAACCTTACCTAACCTAACCTAGTATTATGGGAGGGGGCTGCCGCCCCCACACCCCCGCTGGTTGGGTAAAACAGTAGAAATCCAGTTGGGGTGGAGTGAGTAACCGTAGATTTTCGTAAGGGGGTCAGAGGGGGCGGAATACCCTTATAATCCATTTCCTCATATTGCCACCTACTGTATACCACATCATTTACCTCATCATACCTTCCTGTTAAATACAATAATAATTTGTTTAGCTCGTATAGGTGAAATTATAGACCTATACCATATATATATATATATATATATATATATATATATATATATATATACAGTATGTGTATATCATATTACATTGTGGGAGTGGGAGTGCAACTTTTCGAATATATATTTTCTGATATAGAATACGCTAATGTAAGTCTTCAAAATCATAATCGGTATCTATTGTTAGGTTACGTTCGTACACTATAATGCCTAATACTGGGTTTTATATATATATTTTTTTTTCAGTCCAATTTGAAGTTCCTTGTTTTAGTTCAAATGAATACTGTATTTATAATATTATTAACAGAATCGCGAGACCATTGTTGGGAAGAAGTGTTGGTTTATATTAAGCAAACCACCCACCAATTTTCATGACAATTTTGAAATGCATGTTGGAATCCCTATAAACTGTACTTCATTTTTATGTAAGTTTGATAATTTGGACAAATCGATTAAGGGAGAAAATTAACATTGACAATGATGTGTAAAAAGTCTCCCATAAATTAACATTGACAATGATGTGTAAAAAGTCTCCCATAAATTAACATTGACAATGATGTGTAAAAAGTCTCCCATAAATTAACATTGACAATGATGTGTAAAAAGTCTCCCATAAACGGCGGCCCGCTATGTTATTGTAATTTGCGGCCTAATTTCGTCTGTTAATTAAGGGGAGATCTCCACTTGGGGGATTTTTTTCTTGACCCCTTTCTCCCTCATGTTTAGCCCCATTGCTTTTGATATTATAAAACGTTTGCCCCATTAGTTTAGCGATTTTAAGAACTTTCACCCCATATTAAGACCTTTCGTGCAATTCAGGTGTCGATTTTATCCTGGCGAGCGATAGCGAGCCTGTAATTTAAGAGGAACCGGCCTTCGGCCGGGAAATTTTTCTACCGAAAAATGTACAAATTTATCTTGAAAGGGACTCAAGGGGGTGTAATTTTAAGCTTGATGGAGGTCTAGCGAACACACTAAATACCTCCCCTTAACTTTCTCCTTAATTGGACCCCCTATGAAGTACAACAGATTATGATGACATAAGTGACGGGTGTTTAGAGGGGGCAGAGCTCCCCCCTTCAACATATTACGTGTCCCACAGTAACTTATATTATAATTATAAACAACTCAAGAATTTTCACAGATTTTTAAATTTCATTTAGGATGTAATATAACCTATACTCCATGTTAAAATAAGTGTCAACCCTCGAAAAATTCTGTTAAGGGAGATACAGAACCTAGAACCTGTAACCTGTAACGATATTTGTCCAATGTTTCCCACAGACGCCACCCCGCTAGGTCAGCCATGTCACCATACGTCACGGTATTGAAGGAGTCACCCAATCATGGATTAATATATGGACAATTACGTCATTTTAGTCAGCCAAGCTTACAATTCGTTTGATGAACAGGGCTATCAACATGCTACAGTTAATGAACAGGGCTATCAACATGCTACAGTTAATGAACAGGGCTATCAACATGCTACAGTTAATGAACAGGGCTATCAACATGCTACAGTTAATGAACAGGGCTATCAACATGCTACAGTTAATCATAGTGTAAATTTCGTAAATCCAGATAACAATGAGGTTAGGTTAGGTTAGGTTGGGTTGGGTTGAAAAACAAGAAAACCCGAGCCAACTTCTTTTTTGCACTTAGTCTTTTATGCAGCTGAAAAATCTTAAAATCCGAGCCAACTTTTGCCAAAACTTGGCTCGGGTTTTTTCATTTTGGAGTTTTCTCGAGTTGAAAAACAACAAAACCCGAGCCAACTTTCATCATAAAAGCCATTATATCGCCTTTTTATGTCTTTAAAGGGAGATTTCCACCTGCAGGATTTTTTTCTGAACCTCTTTCTCCCTCATGTTTAGCCCCATTGCTTGTGAGATTTAAAGACGCTTGCCCCATTAGTTTGGCGATTTTAAGAACTCTCGCCCCATTTCTGTCAATTTTAAGACCATTCGTGCCATTTAGGTGTCGATTTTTTCCTGGCGAGCGCTAGCGAGCCTGTAATTTAAGGGGAACCGGCCTTCGGCCGGGACATTTTTCTACCGAAAAATGTACAAATTTATCTTGAAAGGGGGTCTAGGGGGAGTAATTTTAAGCTTGATGGGAGTCTAGGGAATCAACTAAAAACCTCCCCTTAACCCCACATTTTCCCTGATCTTCATAGCCCTCCCCACTATCGGGCGCCGTGTCTTAAGATCGTTGGATAAAGGGGAAAACGATTTTTGCGGAGGTTGAAACTAATGTCAATCACTATATATTGATGCAAATAAACTAAAACTAACAAAAACAAAAATAATGAAAATAATTGGTGGGTGGTTTCCTTAATATTTTCCAAAGTGTTTTTGTCGTATATATATTTATTTATTTATTGTCTATATGACTCTATATGGATGAGAGAGACAAAAGGCAAAACTGCCTGTGACGAATGCCTCCCCCAGAGTTGAAAGAGTGACAGCTCCAATTCCGCTACATCCCGTTTTAGACAATCTCTCGGTTACAAGAGCCACTGTAGACAAACACAGCCCCTTAATTTAAACATAGTGTACTAGCTGTGCCTACGGTCACCAGCACTATTGCCAACCCAATACCGTGACTCTAAACATAGTGTACTAGCTGTGCCTACGGTCACCAGCACTATTGCCAACCCAATACCGTGACTCTAAACATAGTGTACTAGCTGTGCCTACGGTCACCAGCACTATTGCCAACCCAATACCGTGACTCTAAAGCCGGTATCACACGAGAGCTTTTATAGTCAACATTTTTTCTGGCAACATTTCGGGAATAATGCTTTGCAACGGTATCGGAAACTTAAAGTGATGATAGATGCATTTGGGTAACAGAAATATATAATAAGTTGACCTCATAAGCTGCCAGACCAGTGTTGAGGATAAATGTGGAGTGAAAAAGTGCTCGTGTGATACCGGCTAAACGGCCATAAACTATCTGACCCCCATTGTCACTAGTCATTATCGGTGTAATTATCGCGTTTTCAAGGTTAATATAAGTCAAATAACGTAATATTCGTTAAGGTTGGCGATCGAGGTAATTTACAACACACTTGTCTTGTACAGTACATATGACGGAAATATTTATACATTTTACAATGCACAGTATTAATTCCGGAAATACTATGCCAGAGATGCCGAGAAAAGTACCGTTAAAGGGAGATGATTCACTTTTTGGTCGATTTTTGCATGTATTCATTAATATTCATTATTTTTGCATGTATTCATTATTTTTCTAGTTTCCTCCCTAGACCTCCATCAAATTAAAAAAAAAAAAAAACATTAGATCCCCCTTCTAGATTAATTTGTACATTTTTCGGTAGAAAAATGTCCCGGCTGAAGGCCGGTGCTTCCAACATTACAGGCTCACTATCGTTCGCCAGGGAAAATATCGACACCTAAATAGCACGAAAGGTCTAAATATTGACGAAGAAATGGGGCGAAAAGTCTTAAAATCGACTAACTAATGGGGCAAACATCTTAAAATCTGAAAACTAATGAGGCTAAACATGAGGGAGAAAGTGGTCCAGAAAGCAGGCCCATGTCCCCTCCAGGGGGGGGGGGAAGTTATCTATTTTAATGATTTTTATATTATTATATATACTAGCAGGGGTGCCCGGCGTTGCCCGGGTTTAAATTCTACCATAATCACCATCACTACTACCACCACTACTACTACTACCATAATCACCATCATCAATCACTACTACCACAATCATCACAATACTACTACTACCATAATCACCGACCTCGACCTCCCTGTGACTCATTAAACGGCGACCTCGATTTCGGCCGCTAAATGACCTCCGATTTTGGATCTGACCTCATCCGTACCCCCATTTTGGGAGGGCTGCGAACAACTTTCGTTCCATACATCTTTTCGACCGGAGGCCTCCTTCTGCCCCAAACGGCCATAGTTTTATTTTTGTCAATTTCGGCCTCGAAACGACCTCCGATCGTGGCCTCGCCCCCTCTATGACCTGACCCAGGTCAATTGACACTCACATGCAAAGTTTCAGCTCCCCAGGTCCAAAACTGCGGCCGCCTATTAAGAACACACACACACACACACACACACACACACACACACACACAAACAGACACACGAACTGATTTAATAATATAGATGTTTGTAGTTTGTACCCTAGACCACTATAAGGCTTAAGGGCAGATATCGACTTGAGGGATTTTTTTCTGGACCCCTTTCTCCCTCATGTTTAGCCCCATTGCTTTTGAGATTTTAAGACAGTCGCCCCATTAGTTTGGCGATTTTAAAAACTTTCGCCCCATTTCCGTCAATTTTAAGACCTTTCGTGCAATTTAGGTGTCGATTTTATCCTGGCGAGCGATAGCGAGCCTGTAATTTAAGAGGAACCGGCTTTCAGCCGGGACATTTTTCTACCGAAAAATGTACAAATTTATCTTGAAAGGGGCTCAAGGGGGTGTAATCTTAAGCTTGATGGATATCTAGAGACCAAACTAAAAACCTCCCCTTAACATAACTCCCAGCAAGAATGGTTTGTGCATTTTGAGGTAGGAAAACTCCCCGACCAACCGAAGGCTGGTTCCAACTAAATTACAGGAACACTATCGCTCGCCAAGAAAAAAATCAACACCTAAATGGTACGCAAGGTCTTAATATTGAAAAAAAAAAAAATGGGGAGAAAGGTCTTAAGATCGCCAAACTAATGGGGCGAACGTCTTAAAACCTCATAACTAACGGGGCTAAACACGAGGGAGAAGGAGGGGGGGGGGGGGGCAGCCAAACCCCCACCTCAATATCTCCCTGGACTATTGAGCGCCTTTATATTATGTACAGCAGCTGACCTACATGGCCGCGCACGGTATGTACAGTCGAGGTTAATAAGTGTGGTCAGATATTTCACAAAGTTTCGGACACTGTACTAATACTCTGAGGGATAAGCATTTTTCCCAGTAACTATAAAGATACCGATAACACTTCTTGAGCGAAAACCACTGGAATCTATGACAACACGTCTTAAGGGGAGGTTTCTAGTTTGTTTCCTACTCCTCCAGCAATCTTAAAATGTCACCCCCTTGACCCCCTTTCAAGATAAATTTGTACATTTTTCGGTAGAAAAATGTCCCGGCCGAAGGCTGGTTACTCTTAAATTACAGGCTCGCTATCGCTCGCCAGGATAAAATCGACACCTAAATTGCTCGAAAGGTCTCAAAATTGACAGAATGGGGCGGAAATTCTTAAAATCACCAAACTAATGGGGCAAACGTCTTAAAATCTCAAAAGCAATGGGGCTAACCATGAGGGAGAAAGGAGTCCAGAAAAAAATCCCTCCAGTGGATATCTCCCCTTAATACCTCCGATTGTACAGTCGGATACCACAGTCTCCAGCTCACTCCTACAAACACGTGGACCTCACCTATTTCTATTCATATCTCTGGAAACCAATTTAAGAACACAATTGTCTACACATCAACTACTAAACTATATATATTATTTAATGTAAGGCAAGTTCTATCCACAAATTAATCCGGATAGATATAATTATATAGATAAAAACATAGGGTGTCCACGAGTTCTCTACAGACTATGGTATCCGAGTGTACAGTGGCGCTAATAAGTCCTGTCTCGGCACCCATTATGTTTTGATCAATAATTGGTATCAGCAATATCTAAGCTTCGTTTACTTCATATCGAGTGAACTATTCAAACATGTTCCTACGCTTAATACCCACTCTATTCAACATCTGACAGACATTAATATAGCACAGAGAGAGCCAAACGTAATGACAGCTGGGGCATGACTTATTAGCGCGAGTGTACCCCGCTATATTATACCCTGTTCTGAGTATGTAGGTCAAAACAGTTCAACGTTAACCCTTCCAGTAGTACCGGTGCCCTCCTCGTCTATAATTTGGCCTTGTAATTGGGGTTGGGTGTGACAGGGATCTGCCTTGTATGGGCCGATCGTCTTTTTGCAGACTCCCAGTTTCTTATGTTCTTATGTTCTTTTAAGGTGAGATGGGTCGTTTTTCTGGTCCCCCTTCTTCCTCATGTTTAGCCCCATTAGCTTTCAAATTATATGACGTTCGGCCCATTAGCTTGGCGGTGTTAAAACGTTTCACCCCATTTCTTTGCCAATATGACCGAGCCTGTAATTTAAGAGGAACCGGCCTTTAAAAGACGTCGCCGGTATAGAAAGGGTTAACCTCTATAACTCACAAACTACTAGAGTAATCGAGCTACTATTTCAACAGTTTGGGAAGGGTCAGCCAGGAAATAAGTGTGGAAATTGACAGCCCATTTGCTCTAGCCCTTTTTTATTTACAGAGGTTAGGGTCACGATTTCTGGACTATCTACTTGGAACAGGGTATGTATGTACTGTATATGTATGTATATACTCAACCACATACTCCATTGCTGGGGGTGGCCGACATGAGACAGAGCCCGAACAGAAACAAAATTTAAAGTTCCTATTCTCAGGGTCCGGGACCACTTTCGCGTTCTCTCGCCCCTCTCTCTGTCTCTTCTAGTAGAAGGATTATACAAGGGGAGCAGGATTCCTAGCCCCCTGCCCCCAGAAGGAAAAGTAGGACAGTAAAAGAGACAGACAGAAACAGGTAAGGTAGGTTGGGTAGAGGATGCCAAACCTCACTCTGGATAGGACCAGCCCTCACCCTTGGAACAGGGTATAGGACGTAAATTATGGCTCTTCCTGGCGCCATGACCTTCTTTACCCTATTTGGTCCGGGATAGGGGGGGGGGGGGGGGGGAGTTTTGGACCTCCCTTGTTTAACTCCATTAGACGTTTCACCCCCTTAGTTTGGTAATAACCAGACGCTTCACTCCATTCAGATGACGACTTTATTCTGGGCAAGAGATAGCGAAAATCGGCCTTCTACCGAAAATGCACAAATTTAGCTTAAAGGGAGTCTGGGTTGGCATTTTTTAGTTTGAAGGAAGTCTGGGAAGGCGTTTTTGTTAGCCTGGGGGACTAACTATAATACATTGCTTTAAAACGGCTTAAGCGAGCTAAACACTCAATAGTAATTACACAACACTATCACAATACCCCACAACACATCACAATACCCCACAATACATCACAATACCCCACAACACATCACAATACCCCACAACACATCACAATACCCCACAACACATCACAATACCCCACAACACATCACAATACCCCACAACACATCACAATACTCCACAACACATCGCAATACCCCACAATACATCACAATACCCCACAACACATCACAATACCCCACAACACATCACAATACCCCACAACACATCACAATACCCCACAACACATCACAATACCCCACAACACATCACAATACCCCACAACACTATCACAATACCCCACAACACTATCACAATACCCCACAACACATCACAATACCCCACAACTCATCACAATACCCCACAACACATCACAATACCCCACAACACATCACAATACCCAACAACACATCACAATACCCCACAACACATCACAATCAACCCCAGGGATCGGTACTAGGACCAATTCTCGTTCTAATTTACATCAACGACATAGATGAGGGTCTCACCTGTACAATCTCAAAATTTGCTGACGATACAAAAATTGCAAATAGCGTACTCTCAAAAGATCAAGTTGACGATATGCAACACAATCTAGATACATTGTCACATTGGGCCCAAATTTGGCAAATGAGTTTCAATGCGGATAAATGTAAAGTACTACATATCGGATACCTAAATGAGAAAGCAAACTATTCGATGAATGGCACTCAGCTTAAGAATGTAAACAGAGAAACCGATCTGGGAGTAACAATATCGAGTAACCTAAAACAGAGTCAACAATGTTCAGAAGTTGTTAAGAAGGCAAACAAAATAATTGGCTTTATAGGCAGGTCATTTGAGCATAAATCCAAAGACGTTATCCTAACCCTTTACAATTCCTTAGTCCGCCCTCTTCTGGAATACTGCGTTCAATGCTGGTGCCCTTATTACCCTTGTACAATACCCCACAACACATCACAATACCCCACAACACATCACAATACCCCACAACACATCACAATACCCCACAACACATCACAATACCCCACAACACATCACAATACCCCACAACACATCACAATACCCCACAACACATCACAATATCCCACAACATACAGGACGTCGGATGAGATAGTGTTATGTTAAACCTTTCCGTACCGGTAATTAAGCCGGTATCACACGAGCGTTTTTTCCCTCAACATTTATCCTTAACACTGGTCTGGCAGCTTATGAGGTCAACATTTATAATATTTATGCCACCTAAGTTCATCTATCATCAGTCTAGTTTCCGATGCCAGTCCAAAATAGTCCAGAAATGTTGCCAGAAAAATGTTGATGATCGAATGTTGACTATAAAAGCTCTCGTGTGATACCGGCTTAAGCCAGCAGCACTTAAGGGGAGGTTTTTAGTTTGTTCCATAGACTTCCATCAACCTTATAATAATACCCCCTGGAGTCCTAGACCCCCTTTCAAAATACATTTGTACATTTTTCGGTAGAAAAATGTCCCGGCCCCTCTTAAATTTTTTGAAGGATTTTTTGTATTGACCCCTTTCTCCCTCATGTTTAGCCCCATTGTTTTTTAAATTTTAAGACGTTCGCCCCATTATGTTGGCGATTTTAAGACCTTTTACCCCATTTTTTTCAATGTTAAGACCTTTCGTGCCATTTAGGTGTCGATTTTTTCCTGGCGAGCGATAGCGAGCCTGTAACTTAAGAGGAACCGGCCTTCGGCCGGGATATTGTTCTGCCGAAAAATGTACAAATGTACAAATTGATGTCATGGGGATGTAATTATAAGGTTGAGTGAGGTCTAAGGAACAAACTAAAAACCTCCCCTTAACCCCTTCAGCAACTACCATCATCTATAATGGTAACTAGAATATGAGGACAATAACGTAATGGGGCTGAAGGGGTTAAGTAGGGTTCTGAAATACGGGGGGGGGGGGGGGGGGAAGGCATAATAATATATCGTGGGTTTAAAATTTCCAAACTATCCCAAACTTAATCGAATTTTCTCATTTATGTTTGACCTGCTATTTACCTTTGGGAGGTTCGTGTTTGCTGTTCGAGAGTTCACATCTATCTATATATCTATCTATCTATCTATCTATATATCTATCTATTTACTCAGGCCCAATCCCCACTTTTCCTATTTTTATTTTATTTTATTTTATTTTATTTTATTATTATTTTTTTATATATATATATACAGTATATATATATATATATATATATATATATATATATATAGATTTTTTTTTTTTTTTTTGGGGGGGGGATTTATGTCTGAGAGTGTACGGTCTGTCAAATAAGTTATGTCGCGGCACCAAGTATATTTCGATCCATAATTGGTATCCGCATGCACTATCTAAGCCTTCATTCATCGTTTCGAGTGAGATATTCAAACATGTCCCTATCTTTACACACCCTAGTCAACATCCGACAGACATTAATACAGCACCCAGAGAGCTAAACGTAATGACAGCGGCGACACGACTTATTTAGCCAACTGTACGGTCGCGCTAATAAGTCACGGCCCAGCTGTCATTACGTTCGGCTTGCTCTGTGTTGTATTAATGTCTGTCAGATGTTGAATAGGGTGGGTAGGTGTAGGAACATATGTTTGTATATTTCACTCGAGATGAAGAAATGAAGCTTAGATATTGCTGATACCAATTATTGATCAAAACATACTTGGTGCCGAGACATCACTTATTAGCGCGACTGTACATCCATCAAGTAACCCTGCACACAGCAATACATAACAGGTAAACACATTTCTTGAGTAACTGTACACAAATATCCCCATATCAGTTGCATAAAAAAACTGTGACCCAGCCAAAAGGTCACCGCCAACTCCCACTGAATTTTGGAGGAAGTCTGACGCAAACGAACAGGTGTAAACATTCGTCCCCAACCTTGGCAGCGGCCTTGACTTCGCCTTAAGGGAGCCCACCTCGCTTATTTTCTCTTTCTCTTCCTCTCTCTTTGGCTTGTATCCATTTGGCCCCATTCAGCCTACTGTTTTAAGACGTTTACCCCCATCCAGGTGTCAATATTTTCCTGGCGAGCGGTAGCGAGCCAGCATATATATATTTTTGTTTTGACAGCAAGCTAAATTTGTACATTTTTCGATAGAAAAATGTCTCCGGCGAAGTCGGATTTCTCCAAACAATGCTGGCTCGCTATCGCTCGCCAGGAAGAAATCGACACCTGGATGGGGATAAAACGTCTTAAAACAGTTGGCTGAATGGGGCCGAATGGATACAAGACAGGGAAAGAGAGAAAAGAAGATAAAAAAAAAAAAAAAAAACCCGGTGACCTCCCTCAACTCAGCTACGATTCCCGGTCACTATAACCCATATTTGGTTTTACGTATAATAATCCTGTTTATGCAAAAATGCCGTATTATTACCCATTATTTAGCTGGATCCACACACATAAGTTTTCTGGCATTATTTAAGGGGAGGTATTCAGTTTGTTTCCTAGACCTCCATCAAGCTTGAAATTACACCCCCATGACCCCCTTTTAAGATAAATTCGTACATTTTTCGGTAGAAAAATGTTCCGGCCGAAGGTCGGTTCCTCTTAAATTACAGGCTCGCTATCGCTCGCCAGGAAAAGATTGACACCTATATGGCACGAAAAGTCTTAACATTGACATAAATGGGACG
Organism: Paralithodes platypus; assembly: GCA_032716605.1. Lineage (NCBI taxonomy): Eukaryota > Metazoa > Arthropoda > Malacostraca > Decapoda > Lithodidae > Paralithodes > Paralithodes platypus. The sequence goes on along the minus strand of CM064564.1, from coordinate 10,520,201 downwards.
GAAGTTCTTAAAATCGCCAAACTAATGGGGCGAATGTGTTAAAATCTCAAAAGCAATGGGGCTAAACATGAGGGAGAACGGGGTCCAGAAAAAAATCCCTCAAGTGGAAATCTCCCCTTAATCTATAACCTGCCAACATTTCGAGATTATCGTGCATTGTTATCCTCGCCTAGACTGAAGGTCGATCTATTTTTGGTGCTAGAATTCCTGTGGATCGTTATATTGGATACTGCTTCACCAGAATTGAAGAACGAATTTGATGAGGAAAGCATAGTTATATCTTGGTCTTAAATTATTATGTTCCCTCCACCAACCGACTTTACTCCTAAACTCAATTAATGAAATCAACAAATTCATGTGGCAGTCCAGGGATTCGAACCTAGGATATTAGTTTAAGAGTGTGTGTGTGTGTGTGTGTGTGTGTGTGTGTGTGTGTGTGTGGGTGTGTGTTTTTTTTTTTTTTTTTTTTTTTTTAAAGGTTGGAACATTGAATCAGCCCCTGACATTACCACAATCGCTTATTGTTGGCCAAATATAATTATGCACATTTGTTTTATGGCAATGAAGAGGTGACTTGGGATCATTTATATTATGCCACTTACGGCCATATTATTTAACCTAATTTACATGGAGCTTTAAACCTTCATAAACGAAATTAAAATGTAAAACTTGCAAACTAAACAAACCAAAACTTGGACAAAGACAATATATAGGCGAAATAACTTATCAACATCGCTATGTGGAAACAACGGAAACTAAGGATGATATTTCTAAAATTGAATGCGAGTAAATCTGTCAAGACTTAGGATCGTATAGTGGATTTAGGAATTAGTTACAAGACAAGTAAAGGGATTGGATTATCAGCCTAAGGGGGAAGCATTGAGATCGTCTCACCTTTGTTGTTAATTCACACGCTATATAATGGTCTATACATATTATAATGGCCACCAGTGAATATATATAGACTTAGCTGGTTAGTGGAGCATGTTGATGGATAGTAGGTGCTGGGATGTTTAATATATGGGACGATAGATGTGGCCGATCGCCGGTGTTGCTGGTAAGGGTTGTTGTTATTGAGTGGCACCCTTTATAGGGAGAAATCTTAGAACATCAGCTTGGTAACAAGTGAAGCTAGACATGCGCAATCATTCTCGATGCTGCTAACGTTCCTCATATTACTTTAATTACTATATTAAATAGTACTTAATACTTATGGAATACTATATTCTCAAATTAACTCTTTATATAATAAATGTACACCATAGCCTATACCTTAATTACCCCTTATATATTATTCATCTGATATACAAACCCAATTAACTTTACATGATACTTTGTGTATATACAGAATTATAGATCCCATTTTTAACCAATCCCAACTGGAAATAGAAAGGTCTATCGTGGACACTCATAAGTCACGATAAAATCCTTTATCATAAATTAGCACTCGGTTATTATATTTTCGTTCGATAGAGGGTTGGTAGCACCATCCTCAATTAATGAGGGATCTTTATCAAGCTTTTTAAACATTCAAGAGACATACTATATATTTTGAGGAACTTAAAAGAACAAGGCCACATAAGCCAATCCCCCGTATTCTAAAACCACACTTAACCCTCTCCGACATATGACGCGATTTTGAGCCTATTGGGGATACTTTAAAGCCTTTGTTACCATCAGGGGTAATTAGAAACCTTTAGTTTAGTTACTTTAACCTCTGCAGTTGTCTTTGAGTTAGCTGTGGGCAGAAAACTAATTTTGGAGAGGTAATTATAAGAGTGGGAGAACTCTATTTCTTATTGCTAATCTGGCAACCTCTGCGTCGTAAATGCGTGCAAGGGTTAAGTACTGACCTTAACCTTCATGAATGAAATATAAAGGAACAAAATATAGTGGTCTTTCTGAGACTGAATAATGGTTAACCCTTTATCACAAATTAGCCTTCATCCCCGTATTTTAGAACCGCACTTAAGTGCTTCCCTAACCCTATATCGACCAAAGATAATACAACGGAGTCCAAATTTGTGATCAAAGGCTAAATATCATTCGGTTTCAAACAGAGCAATAGATTTTGTTTCTGTTTATTTCGTTCATGAATGTTTAGTGCAGAACATAAGTGTGGTTTTAGAATATGGGGGCATTGGCTTATGCGGCCTTGTTCCTCTATGCTCCTCATTTGAAAAATGTCACTGTACTGAACACTTAAAGGTTTGAAAACATATCTTTGTGGCTAGTGAAAAGCTGGCCTAACCATTCATGCGCCCTCTTTTCTATGGGATGTCCACTTTCCGAACTTAATTAATTCACCTAAAATCAGAGAAAAACTATAATTACGAGACATAATCGGGCTGAACATATACAGTACTCTATAGGCTGGGAAATCCATCCATGATGCAAGTTAATTGCTATTTAAGATAATCAATAACACTTTGCCTTTATGAGATCTTTTCTTAACTTCATAAAATCACTTGAAACAGGATAAAATAGAAAATAAGAATATAAAAGTCATCATACTGAAAACATACAGGTGTGATATATTGCCATCATCGTACTGAACACTTGAAGGTGTGAGTTATGAATCCCGCCGTCCACAATGGAGCACGGGGAGGCTCGGTGGACATAGGGCTGGAAGATGTTCGTGAGGCCGCCCGGAGGATCAATGGGTGGGTGCACGAGACGCCGATCTTCACCTCTAAAGCCTTGGACTCCTTGGCCGGCCGACAGCTGTACTTCAAGGGCGAGCACCTACAGAAGACCGGCTCCTTCAAGGCGAGAGGGGCTTGCAATGCGGTACAGTAGCAGTGTTTTTAACCTCTTCTGTACCAGCGACATCTTTTTAACTTTATTCTGGCTCATATTAGACGAGTGCATCTAGTTAAATAAGGGCCTCCAGCAATTACCAGGCTTCAAAATATCTCATTTAACCATTTTCACTACCGCAGATCCTTCTTAAACTGCACAAAATTGTGTAAATATAACAAGAATAAAAGTTAGAAGACGTCGCCAGTACAGAAAGGGTTAAGTTTGACTTGAACTGTTTCAAACAAATTATGCACATTTTTGTCTTAATCGGTAATGTTCAACAAGACTACATCGGCCGGGATGGATGTAGTTACCGGGTGTACCACTACCGACATACAACATAATTCATCTATAAATACTTATAATAAAATAAATACTTATAAATCTATAATACTAGGTTAGATTAGGTTGTTTGGTTAGGGTAATGTATTTTTGTTCCAAAGGCAGTCAAAATAGACGGGAACATGATGGTGAGCGTCCGCGTAGTGTAAAAAAGACGGGCGGTACACCCGGTAACTACATTCTTGCCCATCGGCCTTATATACCATGTTTTTTTTTATTTTTCTTCAAGAAATATAGTGTTTGATAGTTGTTTTTCATGGTTTGAGTGGAGGATTTGCATTAACTTACCCATTATCCATCAATCTGAAGATACAGCGTCAAATCTCGCCATATATTGTGTGAATCGCGCCTTTACAGTAGGTGAGGGAAATTGTGGGGTAAATTGGATACATGATGGGTTGAGGGGGGGGGGCGCTGCCCCCTCCTCACCCCCCTTTGACTTGTCATCCTCATATAATATGTTGATCTGTAAAGGGGCAGAAACAGGTTGCCACGGTCGCGCCATTTATTGGTCGAATCGCGCTTTTGCCGCACCCTACAAAACAAGAAGGTCAAGTCGACGGAATGCTTTGTTTATTTGATTATATGTTTATTTTTGTATTATTTATGTATTATGTATTATTTTGTATTTTGTATTATATTATATGTTTGTTTGACTTTGATTATTTTGGGGGTTATTGTTTGGTGAAATTGGGTTTTTTCAAGTTGTCGATAATGAAATTCCTCCATGCAGACTATAATGAGAAAAATATGGCGAGTCTATTGGTCCCTATTTTTCCTGATAAATTGTTTCTAATAGCGCCGATGTAGTGTCCTTGAATATTATCTGTTAATCTATCTATCTTCAACTTTACGACAACCTCTTAGCGTTAGAGGGTTAATTAACATGCCCCCATCGGTTGCAAACATTATTCTCAAATCATGTGGCTGTTGGGTTGGAATATATATCTGTTCATTAGATTTTTGAGAAATCCTGTTTACAAACAAAGAGACAAAACAATCATATAATCTCCACAAACTTCATTTGGCGGAAATAAAAATTCACTGGGGCTAGTTAGCTAGTATCAATCAATATCAGGGGATGTGTGGTGGAGTGGTCTTGCCACTGGACTGGTAATCCAATGGACCCGGGTTCGAATCCCGATATGTCAATGGGAAGATATTATTGGGATGGAATTTGTGCTGTACCTAGTATCAGAGCATTACCACGAAGCCCACCGAAACGCCAAATACATACCCTCATTGTTCCCTGATTAAAAAGCACTGTATGAATATTCCCATATTCAAAATATGCTACAGGGGGGCAATGCCTAATGAGTTCATTGTTCAATAGGTGGCGTTCTGAGAGTGAGGGTCCGAGTCAAGGAGATGAGACTGGTGAACCACTGGAGCGAGACAGCTTCAGAGATGGGGCTTCTTCGAGCCGTGGGTGGGCAACTAAGCCCCATGCATCCTGCGAAGGCAAGATGGCAGGGGCTGGTTGCAGCTAAAAGTGCTTCACGTTTCTCACCCCCTAGACTGGAACGAGACCTCACGGACTTCACCGTTCAATGTAGAACGGTTGAATGTACAGTACAGACTCTCAGCCCTTTGAGTACCAGCGACGTGGGTTACATTTGATCTTAGCTATATGTTGACGATATAATGCAGTTTAGGAAGGATATGTGGTAGTTAAAAGGGTTGGTTGAGATAATATAGAAGCCTTATTATGGCAAGAGGTCCTACGTAAGCTGAATACAATCGTCTAATACTTGCCAGAATCTGATAAAAAGGACGTTCCTGGTACTGAATGGGTTAAGGGGGGATGGTTAACTATTTGGGCGATTTTTGCATGTATTCATTATTGTTCTAGTTTCCTCCCTAGACCTCCATCAAATTTAAAAAAACATCCATTAGATCCCCCTTCTAGATTAATTTGGACATTTTTCGGTAGAATAATGTCCCGGCCGATTCTTCCAACATTACAAGCTCACTGTCGACACCTAAATAGCACGAAAGGTCTAAATATAGAAAAAGAAATAGGTCGAAAGGTCTTAAAATCGACTAACTAATGGGGTAAACATCTTATAATCTGAAAACTAAAGTGGCTAAACACGAGGGAGAAAGTGGTCCAGAAAACCGGCCCCCCATCTCCTCCCCTTAACTATAAGCGGCGTCACACTATAGCAGTTAAGAAAGGCAATATAGGAAGTATATATACTGTATATAGAGCGAGGCAGCGTTATCAATGTATATAGAGCGAGGCAGCGTTATCAATGTATATAGAGCGAGGCAGCGTTATCAATGTATATAGAGCGAGGCAGCGTTATCAATGTATATAGAGCGAGGCAGCGTTATCAATGTATATAGAGCGAGGCAGCGTTATCAATGTATATAGAGCGAGGCAGCGTTATCAATGTATATAGAGCGAGGCAGCGTTATCAATGTATATAGAGCGAGGCAGCGTTATCAATGTATATAGAGCGAGGCAGCGTTATCAATGTATATAGAGCGAGGCAGCGTTATCAATGTATATAGAGCGAGGCAGCGTTATCAATGTATATAGAGCGAGGCAGCGTTATCAATGTATATAGAGCGAGGCAGCGTTATCAATGTCTGCCTGGTTAGCTTCAATACACTCTAAGGGGAGATGGCTCTTTTTTGTTCTATTAATTCATTTAATCTTTATTTCTTAGTTTCTTCGCTAGACCTCCATCAAACTTAGAAAAACACCCCTGGACCCCCCTTTAAGATAAATTTGTAAATTTTTCGGTAGAAAAATGTCCTGGCCGAAGGCCGATTCCTTTTAAACATTTAGGCTCGCTCTCGCTCGCCAGGAAAATATCGACACCTAAATGGCACAAAAGGTCTTAACATTTACAACTGAAACGGGGCGAAAGGTGTTAACATCTCCAAACTGATGGGCCGAACGTCTTATAATCTCCAAACAAATGGGGGCTTATCACGAGGGAGAAAGGGGACCAGAAAAACGACCCATGTTCCCCTGTTGAATAATAAATCACCCCCGCCGATCAAAGGGGCGTGTGTCAGGAATAACGCTAATAATAAATCACCCCCGCCGATCAAAGGGGCGTGTGTCAGGAATAACGCTATACATTTCTCTGATAGTATCGCTCGACCACTCTCATTTCCACTTGAGGTATTTTTTTTTTGACCCCTTTTTCCCTCATGTTTAACCCCATTGCTTTTGAGATTTTAAGACGTTCGCCCCATTAGTTTGGTGATTTTTAAGAATTTCCAACCCATTCTGTCAATTTTAAGACCTTTCGTGCCATTTAGGTGTCGATTTTATCCTGGCGAGCGATAGCGAGCCTGTAATTTAAGAGTAATCGGCCTTCGGCCGGGATATGTTTCTACCGAAAAATATACAAATTTATCTTGAAAGGGGGTCAAGGGGGTGAAATTTTAAGATTGCTGGAGGAGTAGGAAACAAACTAGAAACCTCCCCTTAACCCTTTCAAGCTCCAATACGTATTTATTTTCTGTGTTCTGGTAATTATTAGGCGATTTTATTCAGATTAGGAAGGGTATATGGAAGTCAGAGGGTTGATTGAGCTAGTCTTTACCCTTTTAATACCCACGGATCCTGCCTAAGCTGCATAAAATCGTCTAATGATAGCCAAAATAAACTGCTAAAACGCGTCAGAGCTTGAGAGGGTTAAGCCGGTGTCACACGAGCGAAAATATGTGTTTTTGCATATTTATATTTAATAGTGACAGATAACTTGACTATAAAGACGATACTAGGGTTGGGTGGTGGGGGTGATAACTACCGTGTTTGATGGAGGAGCAATAATGGTTCGGTGGTTCTCACAGGTAAGCCACGGTAGCCTTGTCCGTTTCCTAGTCATTCAGGTGTGACTTTAACCTCATGACACAGGGACAAGTGGCTTAATTCTCCACGTTTGGTAATGCACTATATTGACACAAATTAGGGCACGGTGTGAAACAAGTTGTGGCAAAATATCATACTGATCCAACTGTTTGTTCATAAGTTATTCCCGAAAAACGATGTAACACGGCCTCTGAAACCCATAGTAGGTGTCGATTCCTTCCTGGCGAGCGATAGCGAGCCTGTAATTTTAGAAGGAACCGAAAAATATACACATTTATCTTGAAAGGGAGCCCTAGGGGGTGTTTTTTTAAGCTTGATGGAGGTATATAGCGAGGACACTCAAAAATAAATTGATAGATCGATATATAGACCAAAATAAATGGATAGATAGATATATAGACCAAAAAACAAGCACCTACCTCCTCCTTAAGGGGAGATTTCCACTTGATGGATTTTTTTCTGGACCCCTTTCTCCCTAATGTTTAGCCTCAATGCTTTTGAAATTTTAACACGTTCATCCCATTAGTTTGGCGATTTTAAGAACTTTCGCCCCATTTATGTCAATTTTAAGACCTTTCGTGCCATGTAGGTGTCGATTTTTTTCTGGCGAGCGATAGCAAGCCTGTAATTTAAGAGGAATCGGCCTTCGGCCGGGACATTTTTCTACCGAAAAATGTACATATTTACCTTGAAAGGGGGTCTAGGGGGTGTAATTTTAAGCTTGATGGAAGTCTAAGCAACACACTAGAAACCTGCCCTTAAAGATGCCAGTGGGTGTGCAGGTACTATGGCTCATGACTGTACACCGTAATATACACCTTACCTAAAAAAGTGTCTGGGGCTAAGCATGAGGGAGAAAGGGGTCCGGAAAAGTGACCCATCTCCCCTTTCACCCCTTTAGCACCCTGACGTCTTTGTACCTTTGATGCTGGCTCAAAGGTGATGATTTTATTCAGTTTGAGAAGGACCTAGGTTACTAAGAGGATTGATTGAGGTCGTATTTACCCATTTGAGTCGTATAGGTTGATTACAAACTAAAGACAATCGTCATAATAGTAACCAGAATATGATGACAATTACGTCATGGTGGTGAAGGGGAGACAGACCGTTTGTTTGGTCATTTATTCCTTTAGTTCTTAGTTTCCTCCCTAGACCTCCATCAAGCTTAAAACAAAAAACCCTAGACCCCCCTTCAAGATAAATTTGTACATTTTTCGATAGAAAAATGTTCCGGCCAAAGGCCGATTTCTCTTAACATTTCAGGCTCGCTATCGCTCGCCAGGAAACAAATCGATAACTAAATGGCACGAAAGGTTATAACATTGACAAAGAAATGGGGCGAAAGGTGTTAAAATCGCCAAATTAATGGGCCGAGCGTCTTAAAGTCTCAAAACTAATGGGGCTAAACATGAGGGAGAAGGGAGTCCAGATAAACGGTCTGCCTCCCCTTAAAGTGTGTGTCCATGCTAACCTGTGGCAGACATTGGTAACGCTGCGGCCTTCCATAAATATTGATCTTGCAGACATTGGTAACGCTGCTGCCTTACATAAATATTGATCTTAGCCAATGTTAAGGGGAGATTTCCACTTGAGGATTTTTTTTCTTGAACCCTTTCTCCCTCATGTTTAGCCCCATTGTTTTTTATATTTAAAATGTTCGCCCCATTAGTTTGGCGATTTTAAGAACTTTCGCCCCATTTCTGTCAATTTTAAGACCGTCCGTGCCATTTAGGTGTCGATATTTTCCTAGCGAGCAATAGCAAGCCTGTAATTTAAGAGGAACCGGCCTTTGGCCGGTAAATTTACAAATTTATCTTGAAAGGGGGTGTTTTTTTTAAGCTTGATGGAGGTCTAGCGAGGAAACTCAAAATTATATGTATTGTATATACTGTATAAACACATACGTCGACCAAATTATATGTATTGTATATACTGTATAAACACATACGTCGACCAAACACCCAGCACTACCTTGTTGAATAATAGATAACCCAAGCCGATCAAAGGGGCGTGTGTGTCAGGAATAACACTACATTTCCCAGAGTGTATCGCTCGGCCACTCTCTTTGGCTAACGTTCATTCGGTCTTGGCAACTATACTAAAGGTAGCTTGGGGTTTGCACTGTAGAATTAAGCCGGTATCACACGAGCGCTTTTTCACTCAACATTTATCCTCAACACTGTAAGCTTATGAGACTATACTAAAGTAGCTTGGGGTTTGCACCAATAAAGCCGGTATCACACGAGCGCTTCTTCACTCAACATTTATCCTCACACTGGTCTGGCAAAAGGTAGCTTGGGGTTTGCACTGTAGATAAGCCGGTATCACACGAGCGCTCTCCCACATTTATCCAACACTGGTCTGGCAGCTTATGAGACTATACTAAAGGTAGCTTGGGGTTTGCACTGTAGAATTAAGCCGGTATCACACGAGCGCTTCTTCACTCAACATTTATCCTCAACACTGGTCTGGCAGCTTATGAGACTATACTAAAGGTAGCTTGGGGTTTGCACTGTAGAGTTAAGCCGTATCACACGAGCGCTTCTTCACTCAACATTTATCCTCAACACTGGTCTGGCAGCTTATGAGACTATACTAAAGGTAGCTTGGGGTTTGCACTGTAGAGTTAAGCCGGTATCACACGAGCGCTTCTTCACTCAACATTTATCCTCAACACTGGTCTGGCAGCTTATGAGACTATACTAAAGGTAGCTTGGGGTTTGCACTGTAGAATTAAGCCGGTATCACACGAGCGCTTCTTCACTCAACATTTATCCTCAACACTGGTCTGGCAGCTTATGAGACTATACTAAAGGTAGCTTGGGGTTTGCACTGTAGAATTAAGCCGGTATCACACGAGCGCTTTTTCACTCAACATTTATCCTCAACACTGGTCTGGCAGCTTATGAGACTATACTAAAGGTAGCTTGGGGTTTGCACTGTAGAATTAAGCCGGTATCACACGAGCGCTTTTTCACTCAACATTTATCCTCAACACTGGTCTGGCAGCTTATGAGGTCAACTATACTAAAGGTACTTGGGATTTGCACTGTAGAATTAAGCCGGTATCACACGAGCGCTTTTTCACTCAACATTTATCCTCAACACTGGTCTGGCAGCTTATGAGGTCAACATCTAAAACATTTCGGTTACCCAAGTTCATCTATCATCAGTGTAGTTTCCGATACCAGTGCAAAATATTCCAGAAATGTTGCCAGAAAATGTTGATTATCGAATGTTGACTCTAAAAGCTCTCGTGTGATACCGGCTTTTTAGTGTTATTAATTTAGTACAGTCACGGTCATTAAGGGGGGAAGGGTTAATTTGTTTGTGTATTTATTATTTATTTATTAATGTACTTTATTGTTTATTTATTAATGTACTTATTGTTTAGTTTATTTATTAATGTACTTAATATTATTTATTTATTAATGTACTTAATATTATTTTAGTTTCCTCCCTAGACCTCCATCAAGGTAAATGGGGGTCACCGTTTTTTTTATATCTTTCTCTCCTTTTCTCTCTTTCCCTGGCTTGTATCCATTTGGTCCCATTCAGCCAACTTTTTAAAGACGTTTATCCCCATCCAGGTGTCGATTTCTTCCTGGCGAGCGATAGTGAACCAGCATTTTATGGAGAAATCCGGCTTCGCCGGAGATTTTTTTTCTATCGAAAAAATTTACACATTTAGCTTGCTGTCAAAACAAAAATATATATATGCTGGCTCGCTACCGCTCGCCAGGAAACTATTGACACCTGGATGGGGGTTAGCGTCTTAAAATAGTAGGGTGAAAGGGGCCGAATGGATACAAGCCAAAGAGAGAGGGAGAGAAAGATAAAAACAGCGAGGTGGGTTCCCTTAAATAAACATCCCCAAGACAATTGTGTACATTTATCGCAGGTGTCGGTGGCTTATAACACTACATCAAACTAATGTATTTATTAATTTACTGTAATTATAATTATTTTAGTTTCCTCCCTAGACCTCCATCAAGCTTACATTAACATCCCCTTAACCCCCTTTCGGATTTTAGTTTGTTCCCTAGACCTCCATCAAGCTTAAAATTACACCCCCCTTAACCCCCTTTCGGATTTCAGTTTGTTCCCTAGACCTCCACCAAGCTTACATTAACATCCTCTTAACCCCTTTCGGATTTCAGTTTGTTCCCTAGACCTCCATCAAGCTTACATTAACATCCCCTTAACCCCCTTTCGGATTTCAGTTTGTTCCCTAGACCTCCATCAAGCTTACATTAACATCCCCCAAGACCCCCTTCGAGATATATTTGTACATTTTTCGCAGGTGTAGGTGGCTTATAACACTACACTAAACTTATAAACATTCCTCAGTACTGCAGTGAGACCATAACTACACAACCCCCCCCTCCCCACTCCCCTCCCCCTTGCCTGACACACGGTGATGTGTTTATTTCAAGTCGCCAAGGAGATACGGTTCGGTACAGTCGGGCGCGTTAATTAAGGGCAGGCTGGCCGTTTGTTTGGTCTATTAATTAATTTATTCATATATTTTTTTAGTTTCGTCCCTAGACCTCCATCAAACTTAGAAAAACACCTCCTAGACCCCCTGTCAAGATAAATTTGTAGATTATTCGGTAGAAAAATTTCCCGGCCGAAGGCCGGTTCCTCTTAAAATTGCAGGCTCGCTTTCGCTCGCCAGGAAAAAATCGACACCTAAATGGCACGAAAGGTCTTAAAATTGACAACGAAATGGGGCGACAAGTGTTAAAATCGCCAAACTAATGGGCCGAACGTCTTATAATCTCAAAACTAGTGGGGCTAAACATTAGGGAGAAGGGGGTCCAGAAAAACGGTCTGCCTTCCCTTAAGGGCAGGTGTTTCTTTTGTTCCCTAGACCTCCATCAAGCTTAAAAAAAACACCCCCTTGACCCCCATTCGGTTTTTAGTGTGTTCCCTAGACCTCCATCAAGCTTAAGGGGAGGCAGACCGTTTTTCTGGACCCCCTTCTCCCTAATGTTTAGCCCCACTATTTTTGAGATTATAAGTCATTCGGCCCATTAGTTTGGCGATTTTAACACCTTTCACCCCATTTCTTTGTCAATTTTTAAGACCTTTCGTGCCATTTAGGTGTCGATTATTTCCTGGCGAGCGTTAGCGAGCCTGCAATTTTAAGAGGAACCGGCCTTCGGCCGGGAAATTTTTCTACCGAAAAATTTACAAATTTATCTTGAAGGGGGTGTTTTTCTAAGCTTGATGGAGGTCTAGGGAGGAAACTAAAAAAATATATGAATACATTAATTAATAGACCAAACAAACGGCCAGTCTCCCTTTAAAATTACACCCCTTGACCCCCTTTCGCTTTTTAGTTTGTTCCCTAGACCTCCATCAAGCTTTTGTTCCCTAGACCCCCACCAAGCTTAAAATTACACCCCCCTTGACCCCCTTTCGCGATAAATTTGTACATTTTTCGTAGTTGTAGGTGGCTGACACTATGTAATTCCGAAGCAGTGAGACAATAAATACACAACCCCCCCCCCCCCCCCTTACCTGACACACGGTAATGGCTTGGTCGATGTGTTGGTCCAAAGCCGGTATCACACGAGAGCTTTTATAGTCAACATTCGATAATCAAAAGTTTTCTGGCAACATTTCTGGAATATTTGGCAACGGTATCGGAAACTAGACTCACAATAGATGAACTTAGGTGACCGAAATATTATATATGTTGACCACCTAAGCTGCCAGACCAGTGTTGAGGATAAATGTGGAGTGAAAAAAACGCTCGTGTGATACCGGCTTGAGTCATCACAGTCGTTCGCTACAGTCGGGCGCATTAAGGGGGGTGACCTGTTTTTGTGCTGTCCTTTTCTATATTTCTCTGGCTTGTATCCATTTGGCCCCATTCAGCCTACTGTTTTAAGACGTTTATCCCCATCCAGGTGTCAATTTTTACTGGTGAGCGGTAAATATTTTTTATTTTTGTTTGACAGCAGGCTAAATTTGTACATTTTTCGATAGAAAAATGTCTCCGGCGAAGCCGGATTTCTTCATATAATGCTGGCTCGCTATCGCTCGCTAGGAAGAAATAGACACCTAGATGGGGATAACAGTCTTAAAATAGTTGGCTGAATGGGGCCGAATGGATACAAGCCAGAGAGAGAGAGAGAAAAGGACAGAAATAACAAAAAGCAGGTCACCCCCCTTAAGGGGAGACAGGCCGTTTGTTTGGTCATTGATTCCTTTATTTCTTAGTTTCCTCACTAGACCTCCATCAAGCTTAAAGGTGGGGGCTCATGGGTCGAGGTAAACATGGAAAAATAATCGCCAACCTGCATATAATTATCTTGCAAAATGCAATGTCACTGACATAATTATTAACAATGGTATAAAGGATTTTGCGGATCGTCTATACCGGGCCTGTGACGTCATAGTGACGTCACAGGCCCGGTATAGACGACCCACAAAATCCTTTATACCATTGTTAATAATTATTTCAGTGCCATTGCATTTTGCAAGATAATTATGTACAGCTTGGCGATTATCATTCCATGTTTATCTCAACCCATGAGCCCCACCTTTAAAACAAAAAAACCTAGATCCCCCTTCAAGATAAATTTGTACATTTTTCGATAGAAAAATTTCCCGGCCAAAGGTACTGTATGGGTTAATCGAAACTCCGACATGCAAATATCACGCAGATAAATGATAATATGGAGTTTCATATCAGACCGAGACAGCTTGGAAAAGTCTTTCACATCATTATTAGGGGGAGATATTTAGTTTGTTCCCTAGACCTCCATCAAGCTTAAAATTACACTCCCTTGAGTCCCTTTCAAGATAAATTTGTACATTTTTCGGTAGAAAAATTTCCCGGCCGAAGGCCGGTTCCTATTAAATTACAGGCTCGCTATCGCTCGCCAGGATAAAATCGACACCTGAATGGCATGAAAGGTCTTAATATGGGGTGAAAGTTCTTAAAATCACTAAACTAATGGGGCAAACGTTTTATAATATCAAAAACAATGGGGCTAAACGTGAGGGAGAAAGGGGTCAAGAAAAAAATCCCTCAAGTGGAGATCTCCCATTAATAACCGTGACTGTACCATACCGACCGTATGACCCGAGACATGCGAACACCCGTTTCTGTATACCAAGGGTTACTGACACCTTGGGTCTACCAGGTTTGGATAACAGTGGATGGGGTTTTGGGACTCCCCCCCACCCCACCCCTTCCCCGTTTCGCATCATCCCCGGATCATGTTAGGAAGAGGGTTGTGTTTTAAGGGGAGGTATTTAGTTTGTTCCCTAGACCTCCATCAAGCTTAAAATTACACCCCCTTGAGTCCCTTTCAAGATAAATTTGTACATTTTTCGGTAGAAAAATTTCCCGGCCGAAGGCCGGTTCCTCTTAAATTACAGGCTCGCTATCGCTCGCCAGGATAAAATTGACACCTGAATGGCACGAAAGGTCTTAATATGGGGTGAAAGTTCTTAAAATTGCTAAACTAATGGGGCAAACGTTTTATAATATCAAAAGAAATGGGGCTAAACATGAGGGAGAAAGGGGTCAAGAAAAAAATCCCTCAAGTGGAGATCTCCCCTTAATGAATTGAGTTTTGTTGTCTCCGGAACCTTTAAGGGGAGGTATTTAGTGTTTTTCCTAGACTTCCATCAAGCTTGAAATTACACCCCCTTGACCCCGTTTCAAGATAAATTTGTACATTTTTCGGTAGAAAAATTTCCCGGCCGAAGGCCGGTTCCTCTTAAATTACAGGCTCGCTATCGCTCGCCAGGAAAAAATCGACAGCTAAATGGGACGACAGGTCTTAACAGTTATATAAATGGGGTGAAAAGTCTTAAAATCGACAAACTAATGGGGCGAACGTCTTAAAATCTCAAAAGCAATGGGGCTAAACATGAGGGAGAAAGGAGTCAAGAAAAAAATCCCTCAAGTGGAAATCTCCCCTTGTTAATGCACTACTTCTCCTAAACGGCAGCCTCCACGACTCTGAACACTAAGATCAAAGTTGTTCGCAGAGCAACAATGAACAAAATGAACCTGTCGGATATCCACTACTGACTGTGATGGCTCTTGCTTAAGGGGGGTGACCTGTTTTTGTTCTGTCCTTTTCTATCTTTCTCTGGCTTGTATCCATTTGGCCCCATTCAGCCTACTGTTTTAAGACGTGTATCCCCATCCAGGTGTCAATTTTTACTGGTGAGCGGTAGCGAGCCAGCATATTTTTTATTTTTGTTTGACAGCAGGCTAAATTTGTACATTTTTCGATAGAAAAATGTCTCCGGCGAAGCCGGATTTCTTCATATAATGCTGGCTCGCTATCGCTCTCCAGGAAGAAATCGACACCTAGATGGGGATAAACGTCTTAAAATAGTTGGCTGAATGGGGCCGAATGGATACAAGCCAGAGAAAGAGAGAAAAGGACAGAAATAACAAAAAGCAGGTCACCCCCCTTAAAGGCTACAGATCTGTGATGCGGAGAATAACCTTTTTGGGGGTGCAATGCATCTTATATTAACTGGAGGACTATAGCTAGGAGCCTATAAGACAGAGTACACGGTCATGGTGGAGCCTATAAGACAGAGTACACGGTCACTCACGGTGTATAAGGCAGCAGGCTGGGAAATTAGTAATGCGGATTAGATCTACTTGTTCCCCCGGGTCTAGTGACATCTGAAATTGACTTGCCCTGAAAGTCTTGTCACTTGTCCTGACACATTTTGTACTTGCCCTGATACATCGTAAGGAATTTCACTCGTTAAGTACCACATACGTTCACAAACATGCCACCAGCTTCTATAAATTGGATGTTATGTCCACACTACTTATTGAATTTTTGGGAAACTTCATGCATTACTAATGTTATGGAAATATCAAGAGTTTTTGGTATATACAGCACGTTGATGGTAAAACATTGAAACTAAGAAGAGGACAATGCAGGCTTCCATTTATTGACCTATCGCTTAAGGGAGATTTCCACCTGGAGGATTTTTTTCTGGACCCCTTTCTCCCTCATGTTTAGCCCCATTGCTTTTGAGATTTTAAGACGTTCGCCCTAGTAGTTTGGACATTTTAAGACATTTTGCCCCATTTCTGTCAATTTTAAGACCTTTCGTGCCATTTAGGTGTCGATTTTTTTCCTGGCGAGCGATAGCGAGCCTGTATTTTAAGAGCAACCGGCCTCCGGCCGGGACATTTTTCTACCGAAAAATGTACAAATTTATCTTACAAGGGAGTCTAGGGGGTGTAATTTTAAGCTTTATGAAAACGTAGGGAACAAACTAAATACCTCCCCTTAAACCTCTCCTATTCTGGGGTGCTCAGGGCTCTTCAGTTTAAATATTTTTTTCTCCACTCTCTTTCCTCTTTCTTCCTTGATTTACGATACTACCAGTTTGTCCCCAAACCCCAATATAAAATATATTGCATTTAACCAGATTCTCTTTTCAGAGGACCTTTGGCATGGCTTTATTTTGTCACCAAGTGATAATATGTTCTCAAGTGTCTCTAAAATAATATATTTATGTTCTAACATTTCAATCTTTCCCTATTGTTTTGTATTGTCAAGCCATCTTCCTTTATCAGGGCCTCAGACTTTAGCCTTTGACTCCTTGACACTTTTGCTGTCAAAACCAATAGCACTGACATTGCATTTCAAATTTTCCCTTGTCAGCATTAATCTCTCGTTAGACTGTGTGCATAGTGTGATAGGATATTATCAGTAAATGTACCTTCTCTCACCTAATCTCATCTTCAACTTCCTTCCCTTACATGATTTTGTTAAGGGGAGGTTTCTAGTTTGGTTCCTACTCCTCCAGCAATCTTAAAATGTCACCCCCTTGACCCCCTTTCAAGATAAATTTGTAAATTTTTCGGTAGAAAAATGTCCCGGCCGAAGGCCGATTACTCTTAAATTACAGGCTCGCTATCGCTCGCCAGGATAAAAGCGACACCTAAATGGCACGAAAGGTCTTAAAATTGACAGAATGAGGCGGAAATTCTTAAAAATCACCAAACTAATGGGGCAAACGTCTCAAAATCTCAAAAGCAATGGGGCTAGACATGAGGGAGAAAGGGGTCAAGGAAAAAGTCCCTCAACTGGAAATCTCCCCTTAAAGTCTATTCTCAGTAAATGTTCCTTCTCCCACCTAATCTTATCTTCAACTTCCTTCCCCTATATGATTTTTGTAAAGTCTATTCTTGCGCAGTTTCACGTCTTCATTTTTCTCACGAACCTGAAACTAGTGCGTTGTCATCATCGATTGGCTTTCATATGGGATGAGGTTGAGGGGCAGACTACTGATTCTCTTGCTAGTCCTTATATATTTGTCTTTCACTCTTTGTATCGTACTGTAAGTAATCTTGTCCTCAATTTCTTCCTCTTGAATCTCAGTTCTTGCATGCAAATAATCAATAAATTAGGGTGAAACAATTATCATGAAGACATGCATATCATTATCTTTAAACTAGCTTAATAAGTGTTAGTAAAGCAGGGGAGGAAAATGGTTATTTCTTAACTATTTTGCTATTAGTTAAACAAAATGTTTGCGAGATAAAGCCGGCTGCTACTTTACTGCTTGTAATGCCTCTTATAACACTAAGAAAGGATGAAACTTAATATCTGAGAGATAACCCGTTCATATGGCTTCAAATTGGATAGGTTCCGCTTTAGAAACTGTAGTAAGCATTGGTTGGGAAACAAGGTTGTGGATATGTGGAATAGATTGTCTAGTGCAGCGATTAGCTAAGGAACGGTAGGTTATTTCAAAAGCAAACTGAATAGTCATATGAATTATATGGTCTGGGTGTAAATGGGATCTACCTCGTGTAGGCCGGTCAGCTTTATGTAAACTTCCGATTTCTTATGTTCTTAATTCCCTTTTGATAATGAACACTACGTATTGGACTATTGGTGTAACACAAGTTGTTTCATGTTTGTTTTTATTGGAATTTAGTTAGAGATTTATGAATTTTCGACTTATCTTTTTCGAATTTGTCTTACTTATTCGGTTATCATAACCTTAACATATTAGATCATATTTTACCATTTAATGAACGATTTTAATTTACAGCCAAATCTACCCCCTAACCTATCTTGGTCAACCCAAAACAATTGTATAGTATTGTAATGCTCACCTTAAAATAGCCCTACCTAAGCTATCCTAACCATATAACTTCTCTAATTTCCTCCTCATGTCCCTGTCCTCTTTCTTGGTCATCTGTGCATGAACATTATGAAAGCTAATTGAAGACTGCCAAAAGAGATGTGAAATAAAGCTAAAAGTATATATTTCTCCTTGTGCCTCATCCCCATAACCCTCTTTGATATTTACCATGCTTCAATCTTGATTATTTTTTAAAACAGGCAAACTAATACGTTAATATATATTTTCAAATAATCTATAAACGATAATCTTACTGCTAACCCTTTTGGTTGACAAGTCTAGCCTATAAAATTGAATACGGAGGAAAAACAATTTTAGACGACATTTCTTGGAACAGGCCGTCTTAGTCTATGTAAAAAAAAAGACATAATTTAGAAATATAATACTGTTCATTATTAATACAAACCAGAGGGAGAGAGAGAGAGAGTGGGTGAGTGAGTATATGGGAAACCACAACATTGATTAACGAAGATACGTGTGTCTGTTATAGCAAAATTCCGATAATTTGAAAATCCCAAAAGTTCGAGTTTTTTAAGATCAGTAATATGAATATTAAAATGGGGAAAACTGAAAAAAAAAAAAAAAAAAAAATGCGCGCCAGAATCGGCGAAAGGGAGACATGGCTAGGTGCAGACGATGACAATTTGCTACCCCCAACCACCTTCTACGAACCTTTACTAATTACCGTATAACACTGTGACCACAGACCAACACCTACAATCTTCAAATTGTTTGCCACCAACATCTAAAAGCTTAGCAAGCTTTACTATCCCCAAGTAAATTCTTAAGCTCTCAACATTACGAAATTCACGGGCCAGCAATAACAACACATCTTAAGCCATGCATCCGGTATCCTACATGGTTACATTGTTTTAGCCTAACTAGTTGTATTCAATGTTTCTCTGTTTCCGGTATGTTATATTTATCCATTAATTGAACTTCTCTATGTTATTGTATCAAAGATAAATCAATATTGACAGTATATGACGAACTAATAATATCTGCCGAAAATATTACGAAATTGACGATCGATCAGCTGCGTCGTCTCTGTGTATTAAAGGGTCACTGCAGCGAGAAGTGTCGGTCTCTGTTTTACTAAACGTCCACCGCATCGATGTGTTCGTATACTAATTATCTATCAGTATTTGATATTATATGACAACTATTTCTTTATTTTGTTTATTGAAGCGTCAACTTAAATAGTAATACAAAAAATAACTTGTCCCCTGGGCAACTGCCGGGCAGACTAGCGTTGCAAATCACTGGCCCGGCAACATATCCGGGCTAGTCCGGGCTATACCTAATTTCCCAGCCTGACTACTATAAGGTTATATTTCCCAGCCTGACTACTGTAAGGTTATATTTCCCAGCCTGACTACTGTAAGGTTATATTTCCCAGCCTGACTACTATAAGGTTATATTTCCCAGCCTGACTACTATAAGGTTATATTTCCCAGCCTGACTACTATAAGGTTATATTTCCCAGCCTGACTACTATAAGGTTATATTTCCCAGCCTGACTACTATAAGGTTATATTTCCCAGCCTGACTACTATAAGGTTATATTTCCCAGCCTGACTACTATAAGGTTATATTTCCCAGCCTGACTACTATAAGGTTATATTTCCCAGCCTGACTACTATAAGGTTATATTTCCCAGCCTGACTACTATAAGGTTATATTTCCCAGCCTGACTACTATAAGGTTATATTTCCCAGCCTGACTACTATAAGGTTATACTTATAAATACAAACGGAGAGCAACACAAGTATTGAATATTAATTATACAAGCCAGAATCAGTGGAACCTGTAAAAGGCGGAACACTTTAACATGGGAGGGCAAGGGAGGGGGGGGGGGTAACTAATAGGCTTAAGAGTGGTGGTGTGGGCTAGTTAGGAAGTTAAGGTCAACATATTTATCTGTTAAGGCTTAAGAGTGGTGGTGTGGGCTACTTAGGAAGTTAAGGTCAACATATTTATCTGTTAAGGCTTAAGAGTGGTGGTGTGGGCTAGTTAGGAAGTTAAGGTCAACATATTTATCTGTTATATATTACAGAAGGAGAAATGTATAATATTTATGGTATATCAATTCTTACTTATAACACGCAAGGGATAGAGGTGTGTGTATATACTGTATATATGTATACAGTATAATTATATGATATAACTTTAGGTATACGCTCGAACACTATGTTGAACATTAATACTAAAGTCAATACAACTATTAAGGGGGGGGTGACCTGTTTTGGTTCTGTCCTTTTCTATCTTTCTCTGGCTTGTATCCATTTGGCCCCATTCAGCCTACTGGTTTAAGACGTTTATCCCCATCCAGGTGTCAATTTTTTACTGGTGAGCGTTAGCGAGCCAGCATATTTTTTATTTTTGTTTGACAGCAGGCTAAATTTGTACATTTTTCGATAGAGAAATGTCTCCGGCGAAGCCGGATTTCTTCATATAATGCTGGCTCGCTATCGCTCGCCAGGAAGAAATCGACACCTAGATGGGGATAAACGTCTTAAAATAGTTGGCTGAATGGGGCCGAATGGATACAAGCCAGAGAAAGAGAGAAAAGGACAGAAATAACAGCCAGCAGGTGACCCTCCCTTAACCTGATTTGTAATATAATAACAAAGAACAATAAGTATGGTCTAATTTAATATGTTTGTCATATGACCCAGCCAGGGCTCGAACCCAGTGCAGCACTCCAACACCCTAACCACTAGGCCACCGTGGAGCTTTATTAATGTGTAGACATTGAATACAGCATTTATATCATTGAAAAACAAAATTACATACAGTATATATATCATAATATAGGAGTCAACCATAATTTGAATTGTATATACTTGACCCGAGTTTATATAAGTACTATAAAAAAAAATCAATTTGTTTCCAGCTGATGATAAATTGAATACCCTAGTAGCTGATTTCTCGATACTTGATAGACAAATATGAAACTATTATGGCTGTGTGTCGTATTAATGCCAAGTTTTCACAATTAACATCCTATTTCGCTACAAAATCTACCTTATAGCTGAGTAACCAAGATAGTAACATGGCGATTTATTCTCAGCTGGAATAAAATCGAGTACTAGTAATTAACCGGGAGAATGAGAACCATAATACCAAGGACAGAACAGCTATCAAAGTGGAATATTGTTAGTTACTGAAAGCTTTTGTTGTTTTCGTTTTTAGTTTTTTCTCTTTGTATTATACCCTGTTCCAAATAAATGTGTTAAGGGGAGGTTTTCAGCATGTTCCCAAGATTTCCATCAAACTTAAAAATTACACCCCCTTGACCCCCTTTCAAGATTGATTTGTACATTTTTCGGTAGAAAAATTTCCTGGTTGAAGACCGATTCCTCTTAAATTACAGGCTCGCTATCGCTCGCCAGGAAAAAATCGACACCCAAATGGCACGAAAGGTCTTAAAATTGACAGAAATGGGGCGAAAGTTCTTAAAATCGCTAAACTAATGGGGCGAACGTCTTACAATATCAAAAGCACTGGGGCTAAACATGAGGGAGAAAGGGGTCTAGAAAAAAATCCCTCAAGTGGAAATCTCCCCTTAAAGCTCTTGAACATGAACTGCTGCTATAACTCACAAACGAATAGAGTAAAATCGAGCCTACCATTTGGGAAGGGTCGACCAGGGAATAGATGTAGAAAATAGAGTAATCGAGCCTACCATTTGGGAAGGGTCGACCAGGGAATAGATGTAGAAAATAGAGTAATCGAGCCTACCATTTGGGAAGGGTCGACCAGGGAATAGATGTAGAAAATAGAGTAATCGAGCCTACCATTTGGGAAGGCTCGACCAGGGAATAGATGTCGAAAATAGAGTAATCGAGCCTACCATTTGGGAAGGCTCGACCAGGGAATAGATGTAGAAAATAGAGTAATCGAGCCTACCATTTGGGAAGGCTCAACCAGGGAATAGATGTAGAAAATAGTAATCGAGCCTACCATTTGGGAAGGCTCGACCAGGGAATAGATGTAGAAAATAGAGTAATCGAGCCTACCATTTGGGAAGGCTCAACCAGGGAATAGATGTAGAAAATAGTAATCGAGCCTACCATTTGGGAAGGCTCGACCAGGGAATAGATGTAGAAAATAGAGTAATCGAGCCTACCATTTGGGAAGGCTCAACCAGGGAATAGATGTAGAAAATAGTAATCGAGCCTACCATTTGGGAAGGCTCGACCAGGGAATAGATGTAGAAAATAGAGTAATCGAGCCTACCATTTGGGAAGGCTCGACCAGGGAATATATGTAGAAAATAGAGTAATCGAGCCTACCATTTGGGAAGGCTCGACCAGGGAATAGATGTAGAAAATAGAGTAATCGAGCCTACCATTTGGGAAGGCTCGACCAGGGAATAGATGTCGAAAATAGAGTAAAATCGAGCCTACCATTTGGGAAGGCTCAACCAGGGAATAGATGTAGAAAATAGAGTAATCGAGCCTACCATTTGGGAAGGCTCGACCAGGGAATATATGTAGAAAATAGAGTAATCGAGCCTACCATTTGGGAAGGCTCGACCAGGGAATAGATGTAGAAAATAGAGTAAAATCGAGCCTACCATTTGGGAAGGCTCAACCAGGGAATAGATGTAGAAAATAGAGTAATCGAGCCTACCATTTGGGAAGGCTCGACCAGGGAATATATGTAGAAAATAGAGTAATCGAGCCTACCATTTGGGAAGGCTCGACCAGGGAATATATGTAGAAAATAGAGTAATCGAGCCTACCATTTGGGAAGGCTCGACCAGGGAATAGATGTAGAAAATAGAGTAAAATCGAGCCTACCATTTGGGAAGGCTCAACCAGGGAATAGATGTAGAAAATAGAGTAATCGAGCCTACCATTTGGGAAGGCTCGACCAGGGAATATATGTAGAAAATAGAGTAATCGAGCCTACCATTTGGGAAGGCTCGACCAGGGAATATATGTAGAAAATAGAGTAATCGAGCCTACCATTTGGGAAGGCTCGACCAGGGAATAGATGTAGAAAATAGAGTAATCGAGCCTACCATTTGGGAAGGCTCGACCAGGGAATATATGTAGAAAATAGAGTAATCGAGCCTACCATTTGGGAAGGGTCGACCAGGGAATAGATGTCGAAAATAGAGTAAAATCGAGCCTACCATTTGGGAAGGCTCGACCAGGGAATAGATGTCGAAAATAGAGTAATCGAGCCTACCATTTGGGAAGGGTCGACCAGGGAATAGATGTCGAAAATGTAAGCCCATTTGCTCCAGCCCTTATTGAGTTAGGCAAGAGGTTGGGATTGGCGATGTCTGGCCTACCTACTTTGGAACAGGGTATAGTCACAGTATAGCACCTCTCTTTATGGGGAGATTTCCACTTGAGGGATTTTTGTCTTGACTCCTTTCTCCCTCATGTTTAGCCCCATTGCTTTTTCTAGTTTTAAGACGTCCGCCCCATTATTTTGACGATTTTAAGAACTTTCGACCCATTTCTGTCAATTTTAAGACCTTTCGTGCCATTTAGGGATCGATTTTATCCTGGCGAGCGATAGCGAGCCTGTAATTTAAGAGGAACCGGCTTTCAGCCGGGAAATTTTTCTACCGAAAAATGTACAAATTTATCTTGAAAGGGGCTCATAGGGGTGTAATTTCAAGCTTGATGGAAGTCTAGGAAACACACTAAAAACCTCCCCTTAATGACACTTGCTGACTCTTCCCAGATGGTAGAAATATTAGCTCGATTACTCAAACCGTTTTTGCGTAACAGAGGTTAAGGTTAGAGGTCATGATTTCTCGCCTACTTACAGCGAATAGACTATAGTACTAACTCAAGACAATACATTAGCTAAGATAGTTATTAAGATGGTGTCTCGGCAGTAGTTTTCCGTCTAGATTGGGATGTGAATAGAAAAACACCACACACTCTAAAGAAAAACACCACACACTCTAAAGAAAAACACCACACACTCTAAAGAAAAACACCACACACTCTAAAGAAAAAACACCACACACTCTAAAGAAAAACACCACACACTCTAAAGAAAAACACCACACACTCTAAAGAAAAACACCACACACTCTAAAGAAAAACACCACACACTCTAAAGAAAAACACCACACACTCTAAAGAAATACACCACACACTCTAAAGAAATACACTACACACTCTAAAGAAATACACTACACACTCTAAAGAAATACACTACACACTCTAAAGAAATACACTACACACTCTAAAGAAATACACTACACGCTACGAGACTGACCCAGTTCTACTAGTTTTAAGAGTTCCTGATCTGCTGATAAAACCCTCTATCTGTATATTTGCGTGCTGATTTACATGCAATATTTGTACTTCCACATATTATCTCCAATCTTAGAACAGTATCAATATATATATATATATATATATACAGGGTGTTCCAGTAATGCTTTTCATAAATTATATGGTGGACTCATCAGACAAAAATAAGAATACATTACTCTATGAACATGAGGTTGAGTATTTATAATAACGGAGTTATTACACGATTTAAGTTAACGATAGATACAATGCCATTCAGTCCAAGGGGTAATGTTGCCATTTTAGTGGATTATATCCATTTGGCCTGCGCTATCGCTTACTAGCCTCAAAATAGTGAGAAGTATCCAATTGGCGTTCTCTCTTCAGGCTAGCGAGCTGATGTTTTCGGTAGGATAATCAAATCCGGCGAAGCCGGACATATTTTTCTACCGAAAAGTCAGATCGCTACTGCTCACTATCTTGAGGCTAGCAAGCGATAGCGAAGGCCAAATGGATATAATCCACTAAAATGGCAACATTACCCCTTGGACTGAATGGCATTGTATCTATCGTTAACTTAAATCGTGTAATAACTCCGTTATTATAAATACTCAACCTCATGTTCATAGAGTAATTTATTCTTATTTTTGTCTGATGAGTCCACCATATAATTTATGAAAAGCATTACTGGAACACCCTGTATATGTGTGTGTGTGTGTGTGTGTGTGTGTGTGTGTGTGTGTGTGTGTGTGTGTGTGTGTGTGTGTGGTAGAAATTTACTGAATGGGCACGCATTTGACAGGTACCACCACGTACTTATTAGAGTTTTAATTTCGGTTTCAACGCCTCCATCAACAACCTACACTATTTGCTGGTCTGATACAAGTAACAGAAACGATTAAATAACGTTTTTAATGTGGTTTTCGACGAGAATAAAGAAGCGTGTGTTTGGGCCAAAAATCGGGAGGTTTTCCGCCTATTATTTCTCTGTACAGGAGCACAGGACGCCCATGTATTGAGTATTGTTCGCATGTGTGGGTAGGTTCGAGACCTACGAGAAGATATTCTCGTAGGTCTCGGTAGGTTCCACCCATACCGCACTTCTCAAACGAATAGAGTCTAAAGCATTTTGTCTCATCAACTCACCGCCTCTTATTAATTCCCTACAATCTCTATCTACTCACCACAATGTTGCATATTTTGCACTCTTCTACCGCTATTACAATAATTAGTGTTATTATGAGCTTTCTCAGTGTATGCCTCCTCCCTTATGGAAAGTAAGTGGCACGTGCCTTTCAACACATTCGCACCCACTATTCTGTCCAACTCTCTATCCCAAGAGTGACACCATTTTCCCACTCTTTCTTCCACTCAACAAGTAAATTCTGGTACTCTCTCCCTCAATCTATCTGTCCTTCATCCTATGACTTAAACTACTTCAAGCTCCTCGTGTTTAGACATTTTGACTCTAACGTACCTTGAATTTGGCTTTCTATTACAATTGTTGCAGGAATCCTTGCCTTTTGTCTCCTTCATACACATAGGGAAAAAAATTACAAATTAAATTACGTCTATGTTTGCATTAGTGAATGCTTGTTAAGCTATTTCATTTGCCTTTTCATATGCTGATATGGTATCCACATGTAAAACGCATTTATTATTCTACAAATATATTACTTAAATTAAATACATGACATACATTGAGAGAATCCAAATTAGTGATAGTTAACCCATTCAGTACCAGAGACGTCCTTTTAATTAGTGATAGTTAGGCCATTCAGTACCAGAGACGTCCTTTTAATTAGTGATAGTTAACCCATTCAGTACCAGAGACGTCCTTTTAATTAGTGATAGTTAACCCATTCAGTACCAGAGACGTCCTTTTAATTAGTGATAGTTAACCCATTCAGTACCAGAGACGTCCTTTTAATTAGTGATAGTTAACCCATTCAGTACCAGAGACGTCCTTTTAATTAGTGATAGTTAATCCATTCAGTACCAGAGACGTCCTTTTAATTAGTGATAGTTAACCCATTCAGTACCAGAGACGTCCTTTTAATTAGTGATAGTTAATCCATTCAGTACCACAGACGTCCTTTTAATTAGTGATAGTTAACCCATTCAGTACCAGAGACGTCCTTTTAATTAGTGATAGTTAATCCATTCAGTACCAGAGATGTCCTTTTAATTAGTGATAGTTAATCCATTCAGTACCAGAGACGTCCTTTTAATTAGTGATAGTTAATCCATTCAGTACCAGAGATGTCCTTTTAATTAGTGATAGTTAATCCATTCAGTACCAGAGACGTCCTTTTAATTAGTGATAGTTAATCCATTCAGTACCAGAGACGTCCTTTTAATTAGTGATAGTTAATCCATTCAGTACCAGAGACGTCCTTTTAATTAGTGATAGTTAATCCATTCAGTACCAGAGACGTCCTTTTAATTAGTGATAGTTACC
Source organism: Paralithodes platypus (assembly GCA_032716605.1). Classification (NCBI taxonomy): domain Eukaryota; kingdom Metazoa; phylum Arthropoda; class Malacostraca; order Decapoda; family Lithodidae; genus Paralithodes; species Paralithodes platypus. The sequence continues at coordinate 10,493,326 of CM064564.1, read as the reverse complement.
CTATACAGTACCAGAGACGTCCTTTTAATCATATTCTGGCAATTATTGGACGGTCTTATTCAGCTTAGGAAGGACCTCTAGCAATAATAAAGCTTCAAACTATCTCAACCAACCCTTTCAACTACGACACAACATCCTTCCTAAGTTGCATAATATTGTCCCAATAGAGCTCGAATAAAAGATAACCCACGTCACTGGTACTCAAAGGGTTAATGAGGCTTAGACCCGGTTATTAAAGTTAAGGGAGCCCACCTCGCTTTTTTTTCTCTTTCTCTCCCTCTCTCTTTGGCTTGTATCCATTCGGCCCCATACAGCGCACTATTTTAAGACGTCTACCCCCATCCAGGTGTCAATATTTTTTCTGGCGAGCGGTATCGAGCCAGCATATATATATATATATATTTTTTTTTTGACAGCAAGCTAAATTTTTACATTTTTCTATCAAAAAATTTCTCCGGCGAAGCCGGATTTCTCCATACAATGCTGGCTTGCTATCGCTCGCCAGGATGAAATTGACACCTGGATGAGGATAAACGTTTTAAAACAGTTGGCTGAATGGGGCCGAATGGATACAAGCCAGGGAAAGAGAGAAAACGAGCGAAAGATAAACAAAAATCGGTGACCCCCCCTTAAAGAAGAGGATGAGTAATACCCGAGAGAATTATGTATGGTATTTGGGTATCGATCACGCCAAGTATGAATAATGTACATATTTAACCCCTTGAAGCTCTGACGCGTTTTACCAGTTTATTTTGGCAATCTTTAGACGATTTTATGCAGCTTAGGAAGGATCCTTGGGTAAATACTATCTCAATCAACCCTTTGACTTCCATACACCGTTACTAATCTGAATAAAATCGTCTAATAGTAGCCAGAAAACAGAACAGAAACGCGTATTGGAGCTCGAAAGGGTTAAGATGTGTCGAGGAAATGTTGTTAGGCCAAATACAGAAAGACCTAGCTTTTGACAGAATACTTAATTTTTTACAGGTGTTCCGCGAGAAGGAGTCGAACCCGGACTGTGAGGGCGTGGTAACACACAGTAGCGGCAACCACGCCCAGGCCCTAGCGTATGCGGCCAGTAAGTCCTATGACCCTTTTCTTTTTTTTTCTTTTTTAACCCTTTTTTTTTACCCTTTTTTTATTTTATTTTTTAAATTTTTTTTATTTTTTTAGGGGAAAGAGCGGGGAATAAGTAGAGGCTTGGTCAAGAAGGTGAAGAGGAAAAATATGAAGTACATGAAAAGATAAAAAAAAGATGGTGGGCCTTCCACCTTGCTGGAGAGGAGAGAAAACTCCTATAACCCGGTATCACACGAAAGCTTTTATAGTCAACATTCGATGATCAACATTTCTGGATTATTTTGCACTGGTATCGGAAACTAGACTGGTGGTAGATGAATTTAGGTAACTGGAAAATATTAAATGTTTACCTTATGAGCTGCCAGACCAGTGTTAAGGATAAATGTTGAGTGATAAAAGCGCTCGTGTGATACCGGCTTTAACCCGTACAGTACCGGTGACGTCCTTTTCATTATATTCTGGCCACTATTAGACGATTTTATTCAGCTTAGGAAGGACGTTTACCCATTAAAAGACTACATAATATCTCTATGTATCCTTATAGCTACCATATATCTCTATGTATCCTTATAGCTACCATATATTTCACTGTATCCTTATAGCTACCATATATCTCACTGTATCCTTATAGCTACCATATATCTCACTGTATCCTTATAGCTACCATATATCTCACTGTATCCTTATAGCTACCATATATCTATGTATCCTCTTATAGCTACCATATATCTCTATGTATCCTTATAGCTACCATATATCTCACTGTATCCTTATAGCTACCATATATCTCACTGTATCCTTATAGCTACCATATATCTCACTGTATCCTTATAGCTACCATATATCTCACTGTATCCTTATAGCTACCATATATCTCACTGTATCCTTATAGCTACCATATATCTCAATGTATCCTTATAGCTACCATATATGTCTATGTATCCTTATAGCTATCATGTATCTCACTGTATCCTTATAGCTACCATATATCTCACTGTATCCTTATAGCTACCATATATCTCACTGTATCCTTATAGCTACCATATATCTCACTGTATCCTTATAGCTACCATATATCTCACTGTATCCTTATAGCTACCATATATCTCTAGGTATCCTTATAGCTACCATATATCTCTAGGTATCCTTATAGCTACCATATATCTCTAGGTATCCTTATAGCTACCATATATCTCTATGTATCCTTATAGCTACCATATATCTCACTGTATCCTTATAGCTACCATATATCTCACTGTATCCTTATAGCTACCATATATCTCTATGTATCCTTATATAGCTACCATTTATCTCTATGTATCCTTATAGCTACCATATATCTCACTGTATCCTTATAGCTACCATATATCTCACTGTATCCTTATAGCTAACATATATATCACTGTATTCTTATAGCTACCATATATCTCTATGTATCCTTATAGCTACCATATATCTCTATGTATCCTTATATAGCTACCATATATCTCTATGTATCCTTATAGCTACCATATATCTCTATGTATCCTTATAGCTACCATATATCTCTATGTATCCTTATAGCTACCATATATCTCTATGTATCCTTATAGCTACCATAATATCTCTATGTATCCTTATAGCTACCATATATCTCTATGTATCCTTATAGCTACCATATATCTTTATGTATCCTTATAGCTACCATATATCTCTATGTATCCTTATAGCTACCATATATCTCTATGTATCCTTATAGCTACCATATATCTCTATGTATCCTTATAGCTACCATATATCTCTATGTATCCTTATAGCTACCATATATCTCTATGTATCCTTATAGCTACCATATATCTCTATGTATCCTTATAGCTACCATATATCTCTATGTATCCTTATATAGCTACCATATATCTCTATGTTTCCTTATATAGCTACCATAATATCTATGTATCCTTATATAGCTACCATATATATCTATGTATCCTTATATAGCTACCATATATCTCTATGTATCCTTATATAGCTACCATAATATATCTATGTATCCTTATAGCTACCATAATATCTCTATGTATCCTTATAGCTACCATATATCTCTATGTATCCTTATAGCTACCATATATCTCTATGTATCCTTATAGCTACCATATATCTCTATGTATCCTTATAGCTACCATATATCTCTATGTATCCCTATAGCTACCATATATCTCTATGTATCCTTATAGCTACCATATATCTCTATGTATCCTTATATAGCTACCATATATCTCTGTTTCCTTATAGCTACCATATATCTCTATGTATCCTTATAGCTACCATATATCTCTAGGTATCCTTATAGCTACCATATATCTCTATGTATCCTTATAGCTACCATATATCTCTATGTATCCTTATAGCTACCATATATCTCTATGTATCCTTATAGCTACCATATATCTCTATGTATCCTTATATAGCTACCATATATATCTATGTATCCTTATAGCTACCATATATCTCTATGTATCCTTATATAGCTACCATATATCTCTATGTATCCTTATAGCTACCATATATCTCTAGGTATCCTTATAGCAACCATATATCTCTATGTATCCTTATAGCTACCATATATCTCTATGTATCCTTATAGCTACCATATATCTCTAGGTATCCTTATAGCTACCATATATCTCTATGTATCCTTATAGCTACCATATATCTCTATGTATCCTTATATAGCTACCATATATCTCTATGTATCCTTATAGCTACCATATATCTCTAGGTATCCTTATAGCAACCATATATCTCTATGTATCCTTATAGCTACCATATATCTCTATGTATCCTTATAGCTACCATATATCTCTAGGTATCCTTATAGCTACCATATATCTCTATGTATCCTTATAGCTACCATATATCTCTATGTATCCTTATAGCTACCATATATCTCACTGTATCCTTATAGGTACCATATATCTCACTGTATCCTTATAGCTACCATATATCTCACTGTATCCTTATAGCTACCATATATCTCTATGTATCCTTATAGCTACCATATATCTCTATGTGTCCTTATAGCTACCATATATCTCACTGTATCCTTATAGCTACCATATATCTCTATGCATCCTTATAGCTACCATATATCTCTATGTATCCTTATAGCTACCATATATCTCTATGTATCCTTATAGCTACCATATATCTCTATGTATCCTTATAGCTACCATATATCTCTATGTATCCTTATAGCTACCATATATCTCTATGTATCCTTATAGCTACCATATATCTCTATGTATCCTTATAGCTACCATATATCTCTATGTATCCTTATAGCTACCATATATCTCTATGTATCCTTATAGCTACCATATATCTCTATGTATCCTTATATAGCTACCATATATCTCTATGTATCCTTATAGCTACCATATATCTCTATGTATCCTTATAGCTACCATATATCTCTATATACTTTTGGAACACTATGACAAAATTCTTAAAGCGCTAGAAGAAAAGAAAAACGTGGATGTCATTTACACCGATTTTGCTAAGGCATTTGATAAATGTGACCATGGTATAATAGCCCACAAACTGAAAGCAAAAGGTATAACTGGGAAAATCGGACGGTGGATATACAATTTCCTCGTAAACCGAAAACAATCGGTAGCAGTAAACCAAGTCACTTCTGAGCCTTCGGATGTCAAAAGCTCAGTGCCCCAAGGAACAGTGCTAGCGCCCCTTCTGTTCCTCATACTAATTTGCGACATAGATACCAACACCAGACTCAGTACGGTGTCGTCTTTTGCTGATGACACAAAATTAAGCAAGATAGTAAACACACAAGAGGACACGGGCCGACTGCAGGAAGACATGAATGTAGTGTTCCAGTGGACCAGGGAAAACAACATGCAATTCAATGAGGAAAAATTCCAATTAATACGGTACGGAGATAATAATGGTGTTAAAGAAATTACAAATTACTTAACAGAATCTAACCACATAATAGAACGGAAAGACAGTGTGAAAGACCTTGGGGTATTAATGTCTGAAAATATGGGTTTCAAAGTACATAACCAGGTCAAAGTGGCGGCTGCGAAACGTCTAACGGGTTGGATTCTGCGTACTTTTAAAACACGCGGTGAATTGCCTATGATAACGCTCTTCAAATCTCTAGTGCTACCGCGGCTTGAATACTGTAGCGTATTAACATCCCCATACAAAGCAGGTGAAATAAATGACGTAGAGAGTGTACAAAGAAATTTCACTTCGCATATAAGTTCGATAAAACATCTACACTATTGGGAGCGTTTAAGATCACTGAATCTGTACTCACTGGAACGTAGAAGAGAACGTTACCTAATAATATACACGTGGAAAATCGCAGAGGGTTTAGTACCAAACCTACATACTCCGATAGTCATGAAATTCAGTGATAGGAGAGGCTGGGAATGCGAAATCCCCCTGATGAATAACAGGGGTGCTATGGGCTCTCTGCGAGAGGGCTGGTTATCACACAGAGGCCCACGTCTCTTCAACAAACTCCCACGGCGAGTAAGAGACATGAGGGACATCTCGTTAGACAACTTCAAGAGAGCCCTAGATGTCGAACTGCAAAAAGTGCCAGACGAGCCCATCCTCGCAAGGGAGCGAGCTGTCGCTTCAAACAGTCTACTGCACCAAATCACCACCCATAACGAGGGGCGTCGCGCTCCTTGGTGCCGCTAGAGGAGCGGCGAACACATCCAAAGGTATCCAAAGGTAAGGTATCCTTATAGCTACCATATATCTCTATGTATCCTTATAGCTACCATATATCTCTATGTATCCTTATAGCTACCATATATCTCTATGTATCCTTATAGCTACCATATATCTCTATGTATCCTTATAGCTACCATATATCTCTATGTATCCTTATAGCTACCATATATCTCTATGTATCCTTATAGCTACCATATATCTCTATGTATCCTTATAGCTACCATATATCTCTATGTATCCTTATAGCTACCATATATCTCTATGTATCCTTATAGCTACCATATATCTCTATGTATCCTTATAGCTACCATATATCTCTATGTATCCTTATAGCTACCATATATCTCTATGTATCCTTATAGCTACCATATATCTCTATGTATCCTTATAGCTACCATATATCTCTATGTATCCTTATAGCTACCATATATCTCTATGTATCCTTATAGCTACCATATATCTCTATGTATCCTTATAGCTACCATATATCTCTATGTATCCTTATAGCTACCATATATCTCTATGTATCCTTATAGCTACCATATATCTCTCTGTATCCTTATAGCTACCATATATCTCTATGTATCCTTATAGCTACCATATATCTCTATGTATCCTTATAGCTACCATATATCTCTATGTATCCTTATAGCTACCATATATCTCTATGTATCCTTATAGCTACCATATATCTCAATGTATCCTTATAGCTACCATATATCTAACTGTATCCTTATAGCTACCATATATCTCTATGTATCCTTATAGCTACCATATATCTCTATGTATCCTTATAGCTACCATATATCTCTATGTATCCTTATAGCTACCATATATCTCTATGTATCCTTATAGCTACCATATATCTCTATGTATCCTTATAGCTACCATATATCTCTATGTATCCTTATATAGCTACCATATATCTCTATGTATCCTTATAGCTACCATATATCTCTATGTATCCTTATAGCTACCATATATCTCTATGTATCCTTATAGCTACCATATATCTCTATGTATCCTTATAGCTACCATATATCTCTATGTATCCTTATAGCTACCATATATCTCTATGTATCCTTATAGCTACCATATATCTCAATGTATCCTTATAGCTACCATATATCTCACTGTATCCTTATAGCTACCATATATCTCACTGTATCCTTATAGCTACCATATATCTAACTGTATCCTTATAGCTACCATATAACTCACTGTATCCTTATAGCTACCATATATCTCACTGTATCCTTATAGCTACCATATATCTCACTGTATCCTTATAGCTACCATATATCTCACTGTATCCTTATAGCTACCATATATCTCACTGTATCCTTATAGCTACCATATATCTCACTGTATCCTTATAGCTACCATATATCTCACTGTATCCTTATAGCTACCATATATCTCAATGTATCCTTATAGCTACCATATATCTCTATGTATCCTTATAGCTACCATATATCTCTCTGTATCCTTATAGCTACCATATATCTCTATGTATCCTTATAGCTACCATATATCTCTATGTATCCTTATATAGCTACCATATATCTCTATGTATCCTTATAGCTACCATATATCTCTATGTATCCTTATAGCTACCATATATCTCTATGTATCCTTATAGCTACCATATATCTCTATGTATCCTTATAGCTACCATTTCTCTATGTATCCTTATAGCTACCATATATCTCTATGTATCCTTATAGCTACCATATATCTCTATGTATCCTTATAGCTACCATATATCTCTATGTATCCTTATAGCTACCATATATCTCTATGTATCCTTATAGCTACCATATATCTCTATGTATCCTTATAGCTACCATATATCTCTATGTATCCTTATAGCTACCATATATCTCTATGTATCCTTATAGCTACCATATATCTCTATGTATCCTTATAGCTACCATATATCTCTATGTATCCTTATAGCTACCATATCTCTATGTATCCTTATAGCTACCATATATCTCTATGTATCCTTATAGCTACCATATATCTCTATGTATCCTTATAGCTACCATATATCTCTATGTATCCTTATAGCTACCATATATCTCTATGTATCCTTATATAGCTACCATATATCTCTATGTATCCTTATATAGCTACCATATATCTCTATGTATCCTTATAGCTACCATATATCTCTATGTATCCTTATATAGCTACCATATATCTCTATGTATCCTTATAGCTACCATATATCTCTATGTATCCTTATAGCTACCATATATCTATGTATCCTTATAGCTACCATATATCTCTATGTATCCTTATAGCTACCATATATCTCTATGTATCCTTATAGCTACCATATATCTCTATGTATCCTTATAGCTACCATATATCTCTATGTATCCTTATAGCTACCATATATCTCTATGTATCCTTATAGCTACCATATATCTCTATGTATCCTTATAGCTACCATATATCTCTATGTATCCTTATAGCTACCATATATCTCTATGTATCCTTATAGCTACCATATATCTCTATGTATCCTTATATAGCTACCATATATCTCTATGTATCCTTATAGCTACCATATATCTCTATGTATCCTTATAGCTACCATATATCTCTATGTATCCTTATAGCTACCATATATCTCTATGTATCCTTATAGCTACCATATATCTCTATGTATCCTTATAGCTACCATATATCTCTATGTATCCTTATAGCTACCATATATCTCTATGTATCCTTATAGCTACCATATATCTCTATGTATCCTTATAGCTACCATATATCTCTATGTATCCTTATAGCTACCATATATCTCTATGTATCCTTATAGCTACCATATATCTCTATGTATCCTTATAGCTACCATATATCTCTATGTATCCTTATAGCTACCATATATCTCTATGTATCCTTATAGCTACCATATATCTCTATGTATCCTTATAGCTACCATATATCTCTATGTATCCTTATAGCTACCATATATCTCTATGTATCCTTATAGCTACCATATATCTCTATGTATCCTTATAGCTACCATATATCTCACTGTATCCTTATAGCTACCATATATCTAACTGTATCCTTATAGCTACCATATAACTCACTGTATCCTTATAGCTACCATATATCTCTATGTATCCTTATAGCTACCATATATCTCTATGTATCCTTATAGCTACCATATATCTCTATGTATCCTTATAGCTACCATATATCTCACTGTATCCTTATAGCTACCATATATCTCACTGTATCCTTATAGCTACCATATATCTCACTGTATCCTTATAGCTACCATATATCTCTATGTATCCTTATAGCTACCATATATCTCTATGTATCCTTATAGCTACCATATATCTCTATGTATCCTTATAGCTACCATATATCTCTATGTATCCTTATAGCTACCATATATCTAACTGTATCCTTATAGCTACCATATAACTCACTGTATCCTTATAGCTACCATATATCTCTATGTATCCTTATAGCTACCATATATCTCTATGTATCCTTATAGCTACCATATATCTCTATGTATCCTTATAGCTACCATATATCTCTATGTATCCTTATAGCTACCATATATCTCTCTGTATCCTTAGCTTCCATATATCTCTATGTATCCTTATAGCTACCATATATCTCTATGTATCCTTATAGCTACCATATATCTCTATGTATCCTTATAGCTACCATATATCTCTATGTATCCTTATAGCTACCATATATCTCTATGTATCCTTATAGCTACCATATATCTCTATGTATCCTTATAGCTACCATATCTATGTATCCTTATTGCTACCATATATCTCACTGTATCCTTATAGCTACCATATATCTCTATGTATCCTTATAGCTACCATATATCTCTATGTATCCTTATAGCTACCATATATCTCTATGTATCCTTATAGCTACCATATATCTCTATGTATCCTTATAGCTACCATATATCTCACTGTATCCTTATAGCTACCATATATCTAACTGTATCCTTATAGCTACCATATATCTAACTGTATCCTTATAAATACCATATATCTCACTGTAACCTTATAGCTACCATATATCTCACTGTAACCTTATAGCTACCATATATCTCTATGTATCCTTATAGCTACCATATATCTCTATGTATCCTTATAGCTACCATATATCTCTATGTATCCTTATAGCTACCATATATCTCTATGTATCCTTATAGCTACCATATATCTCTATGTATCCTTATATAGCTACCATATATCTCTATGTATCCTTACAGCTACCATATATCTCTATGTATCCTTACAGCTACCATATATCTCTATGTATCCTTACAGCTACCATATATCTCTATGTATCCTTATAGCTACCATATATCTCTATGTATCCTTACAGCTACCATATATCTCTATGTATCCTTACAGCTACCATATATCTTTCCTAAGCTTTATAATATCGTCTAAATGTACCTATAATACAACACACGTCGCTGGTACTCAAAGGGTTAAATTACCATTGTATGAATATTCCCATGTTCAGAACACGCTATGGGGGCAGGGCCTTGTGAGTAAACCGTCTTAAGGGCAGATGGGGCCTTCTTCTGGTCCCCCTTCTTCCTCATGTTTAGCCCCTTTAGTTTTCAGATTTTAAGACGTTCGGCCTATTAGTTTGACGATTCTAAGATCTTTCACCTCATTTTGGTGTAAATGTTAGGACTTTTCGTGCCATTCAGGTGTCGATTTTTTCCTGGCGAGCGATCGCGAGCCTGTGATTTTAGTAGGAACCGATCTTCGGCCGGGAACTTATGTCTACCGAAAAATATATGTTAAAGGGGGATCAGGGGATGTTATTACAGGTTCATGTAGGTCTAGGGAGGAAACTAAACAATTATTATAAGAGAAAACAATAAGCAAATAAATACGCCAATAAATACGCCAATAAATACGCCAATAAACACGCCAATAAACACGCCAATAAATACGCCAATAAATACGCCAATAAACACGCCAATAAATACGCCAATAAATACGCCAATAAATACGCCAATAAACACGCCAATAAACACGCCAATAATTACGCCAATAAATACGCCAATAAACACGCCAATAAATACGCCAATAAATACGCCAATAAACACGCCAATAAATACGCCAATAAACACGCCAATAAATACGCCAATTTCCCCTTAACATGGTTCTACAGATGGTTTTCTGAGCTGTCTTGGTTATCAAATTCAACTGGCAACCAAAAGGCTCCAGGTTCGTTTCCCTGGCAAGCAGAAATATTCGAGGAACTTGTATTAAGGGGAGGTATTTAGTTTGTTCCCTAGACCTCCATCAAGCTTAAAACTACACCCCCTTGAGTCCCTTTCAAGATAACTTTGTACATTTTTCGGTAGAAAAATGTCTTGGCCGAAGGCCGGTTCCTCTTAAATTACAGGCTCGCTATCGCTCGCCAGGATAAAATCGACACCTGAATGGCACGAAAGGTCTTAATATGGGGTGAAAGTTCTTAAAATCGCTAAACTAATGGGGCGAACGTTTTATAATATCAAAAGCAATGGGGCTAAACATGAGGGAGAAAGGGGTCAAGAAAAAAATCCCTCAAGTGGCGATCTCCCCTTAACCTCCTGTACCTCTGTTGACCTAGCAGTATAAATAGGGACCTGGAGTTAGTGGATATTTGTGGAGGGACGTTGTAGTAACCTGGATAATTATGCAATACCCCCTAGCCTATGTACGGTCGCGCTGATAAGTCATTTCCCAGCTGTCATTAAGTTTGGTTTGCTCTGTGCTGTATTAATGTCTGTCAGATGTTGAATAGGGTGGGTAAGTGTAGGAACATGTTTGTATATGTCACTCGATATGAAGAAATGAAGCTTAGATATTGCTGATACCAATTATTGATCAAAACAAACATACTTGGTGCCGAGACATCACTTATTAGCGCGATTGTACCGTACCACGATAACTCTCCAGAGTTTACAAAACAACAAGCCTCAGTGGGAATGATGCGGAGATGAGGACACTACAAGGCACAGCTTAAGGGGAGGTTTTTAGTTTGGTCTCTGGATATCCATCAAGCTTAAGATTACACCCCCTTGAGCCCCTTTCAAGATAAATTTGTACATTTTTCGGTAGAAAAATTTCCCGGCCGAAGGCCAGTTCCTCTTATATTACAGGCTCGCTATCGCTCGCCAGGATAATATCGACACCTAAATGGCACGAAAGAGCTTACAATTGACATAAATGGGTCGAAGGTTCTTAAAATCGTCAAAATAATGGGGCAAACGTCTTAAAATTAGAAAAGCAATGGGGCTAAACATGAGGGAGAAAGGAGTCAAGAAAAAAATCCCTCCAGTGGAAATCTCCCCTTAAAGTAAGTCACCTACCCCCCTACCCCCCTACCCCCCCCCCCCTTTATCTTTGTACTTGTTACTTAACCCATTCAGTACCGGTGACGTCTCTTTCATTATATTCTTGTTATTAGTAAACAATTGTATTCAGTTTATATATAGAGCCTCCGGCAACTAGCAGGCTTCAAACTATCTCACTTATGGGGAGGTTTTTAGTTGATTCCCTAGACTTCCATCAAGCTTAAAATTACTCCCCCTTGACCCCCTTTCAAGATAAATTTGTAAATTTTTCGGTAGAGAAATGTCCCGGCCGAAGGCTGGTTCCCCTTAAATTACAGGCTCGCTATCGCTCGCCGTGAAAAATCGACACCTAAATGGCACGAATGGTCTTAAAATTGACAGAAATGGGGCGAGGGTTCTTAAAATCACCAAACTAATGGGGCGAACGTCTTTAAATCTCACAAGCAATGGGGATAAACATGAGGGAGAAAGAGGTTCAGAAAAAAATCCTCCAGGTGGAAATCTCCCCTTAAGCCTTTTTACTAGCGCATCACCTTATAACACTGCACACAATCGTCTAAATATTGCTAGAAGATCATTGTGCAGACGTCGCCGGTACAGAAGGGGTTAACAGGTGTTCTAGGGTCTGATACTGATACTTGCATTAAGGGGGAGACGAGTCGCTTTTCTAGACCACCTTCTCCCTCATCTTTAGACCCATTAGTTTGGCGATTATATGAACTTTCGCCCCATTTCTGTCAATTTTAAGACCTTTCCTGTCAATTAGGTCTCGATTTTTTCCTGGCGAGCGATAGCGAGCTTGTAATTTAAGAGGAATCGGCCTTCGGCCAGGACATTTTTCTACCGAAAAATGTATACATTTATCTTGAAAGGAGGTCTAGGGGGCTTCATCTTAAGTTTGATGGAGGTCTAGCGAGGAAACTAGACAAATAATATATATATATATATTTTTTTTTACAAAAGGTGAAGGATCTGCCCTTAACACTAGCTTAGATTACTTGTTTGTGTTCCTGCAGAGTGTGCTGGTGTGAGTTGTAGTGTGGTGGTGCCTCGAGGGACGCCACAGGTCAAGTGTCAGGCCATACTAGACTATGGAGCCCACCTGGTGTATTGTGACCCTACACCACATGCAAGGTACGTTACTCTTATAGCCATACATACAGTACAGTCACAGTCACACCACATACACCACACCACACCACATACACTCACCTGGTGTATTGTGACCCTACACCACATGCAAGGTACGTTACTCTTATAGCCATACATACAGTCACAGCCACAGCCACACCACATACACCACACCACACCACATACACTCACCTGGTGTATTGTGACCCTACACCACATGCAAGGTACGTCACTCTTATAGCCATACATACAGTCACAGCCACAGCCACACCACATACACCACACCACACCACACCACATACACCACACCACATACACTCACCTGGTGTATTGTGACCCTACACCACATGCAAGGTACGTCACTCTTATAGTCATACATACAGTCACAGTCACAGCCACACCACACCACACCACACCACATACACTCACCTGGTGTATTGTGACCCTACACCACATGCAAGGTACGTCACTCTTATAGTCATACATACAGTCACAGTCACAGCCACACCACACCACACCACCACATACACTCACCTGGTGTATTGTGACCCTACACCACATGCAAGGTACGTCACTCTTATAGTCATACATACAGTCACAGTCACAGCCACACCACATACACCACACCACATACACTCACCTGGTGTATTGTGACCCTACACCACATGCAAGGTACGTCACTCTTATAGCCATACATACAGTCACAGTCACAGCCACACCACATACACCACACCACATACACTCACCTGGTGTATTGTGACCCTACACCACATGCAAGGTACGTCACTCTTATAGCCATACATACAGTCACAGTCACAGCCACACCACATACACCACACCACATACACTCACCTGGTGTATTGTGACCCTACACCACATGCAAGGTACGTCACTCTTATAGCCATACATACAGTCACAGCCACAGCCACACCACACCACACCACATACACCACACCACACCACATACACTCACCTGGTGTATTGTGATCCTACACCACATGCAAGGTACGTCACTCTTATAGCCATACATACAGTCACAGCCACAGCCACACCACATACACCACACCACATACACTCACTTGGTGTACTGTGATCCTACACCAAAGGCCAGTTAGGTCACTGTTATGGTCATAAATACAGCCAGAGCCACAGCCACACACACACACACAGTCACACCACATACACACACATGATGTACTGTGACCTTACACCACACGCAAGGTAGGTCACTGTAACACATACAATCGTAGTCACACACACACGAAAGTATGACAATTTCACAAAACCTTATTGAATTAAACAGCAAGATTCTTATGCCCTTAATTAACTTGCCTATCTGGATAATATGTTATTGTTAAAATAACAGTGAGTGTAATGTTGTATATAAGGTAGTAGTAAAATATATTAACATATACAGGTATATAGAAGTAAAAGGGTGATGTATATATATATTATGAAGGTATACACTACTAGATAATGTTAACCCAGGGAATGCAAGACACCCCTAGGACTCTCCATTGACCTGTGCTAGACCTAGGCCTATTTGGCGACTCTTTCAAAACGCAACGAAAACCACATCATAGTGTGGAAAATGCAATTGCACATCCATATACATATGAATACCCAAAAGATGTGTGGTTAAGGTGGTCCGTAGTTGAAAATGTGGTGCGAAATCGGCAACGAGCAGCCGTGTGTATGAGAGTATTGGTCTGGTGGAGGGAGGAAATGGGAGGAGCAGGGTGAAGACAAGATGGGGGGCAGTAAATATCATTGAAAACTTACCCCTATATCCCCGACAGTTACACTTGTTTTTGTCATTTGGAGTGTTTTGGTACGGGTTTGACATCTCTTCTTCCAAGAGGAGCATTGCAGCCCACTAGTAAAACCTCTCGAGAGGATTGTCCAGCCGCTAGGTTAAGGAGAGACTGAATACTCGTCTTTCCCACGCTCTGACGTCAGCCAGCCACCTTCACTCCTTCCTGATGTACAAAGAGGGCACTATCTTCTTTTATTTTTAGCTACTGTATATATATTTAATGTGTATATAATGTATGTATATAATATGTGTTAGTATGTATGTACTTGACTATGTGTATGTGTTTATGAGTGTACAGTCGGGCTAATAAGTGATGTCTCGGCACCAAGTATGTTTTGATCAATAATTGGTATCAGTAATATCTAAAACTTGATGTATTCGTTTCGAGTGAGATCTACAAACATGATCCTGCACTTATCCACCCTATTCAACATCTGACAGACATTAATACAGCACAGAGCAAGGCAAACGTAATGACAGCTGAGACAAGACTTATTAGCGCCACCGTACAGTATTATTACATCCTTGAATGTATATATATTGTGTCTACGAATATATATCAATAATTACAGTACTTGAATGTTGATGTGCAATCTTGTGTATGCATGAGAGAGAGAAATAGGTGGGGTTTGTCAGGTCAGTGAGGTCAATCTATCATCCCGAGAGAGAAAGAAAGAAAGAAAGAGTGAGGTGAAGAGGCCGTCTGACGTCACAAGACTTGCGCGTCTGTTTGTTTTAAGCTCACGGCAAATTGCAAAGTTCCCATCAAGATTTCTCAGTTATTTTGAAGATTAGATAGTGAAATATGGTGCTAATTATATCAACGTGGTCTTAATATAACGCAGAGACCTAGTAGTTTCATATTTTGTTCAATAATAATCGAGAAATCAGCTGCTAAGGGATTCAATTTATAGTCAGCTGAAAGGAAACAGAGTATAGTACAGCACAGTATATGTTTGCGTGTCTATTACCAGACAGGAGACGTGTGCCCGGATAGCAGAGGAGACAGGTTGGAGCATCATCCAGTCTTCTGATAACCTGGATGTCATAGCCGGCCAAGGAACCATCGCTCTGGAACTGCTGCAGGAGGTAAGTGCTGCACGGTCTTAGGTTTACCTTACCACTATTGGATGTGTAACGTTTTTAGAGTTAATATTATTGTTTGAATATTATTGGGGGTTTTGAGTGTTGATGCCATATTCGAACAATATATTTTTAGTTTGTTCCCTAGAGTCCTAGACTAAAAACAATGCCTCCCAGACTCCTTTCAAACAAAAAATAAAAATGCATCACAGACCCCCATCGAGTTAAATATGAAAATGTATCATATAATAATGTACCAGGCAAATGCCGATTTCTCCAATATTGCAGACTCACTATCTCTCGTCCAGAAAAAAAAAATCAACTATAGAATGGGGTAAAGAGTTATATAATCACCAAATATATGAGGTGGAACGTCTTATAATCTCCAAACTAATGTAGTGAAGCAGGGAAGGGTTAAATAAACCCACTTCGCACCAGATAGGTTTAACTGAGTCCGTCATTTAACCCTTTCAAACAGATGATGCCATTTCATTTTCTTAATTTCACTTTTTCAGATAATTTTATGTATCTTTTGAAGAAACTGCCTTAAGGGGCATTCCCACATGCCCAATTTTTTTAGTCGAGAAGACCCAACATATCATTTTCAGCCCTTGTCTGGTCTCGTCTGCAAAAATTCACCCGTGGTCGTCTTTGGTCCCCGAATGGCGCTGGAGTTGGGCAAGTGGTCGTGAGAGTCGGCCTGATTTTTGGTAATTCAAACAATTTTGCTGAATGTCGGGTATGTGCCCAACATTCGAGCAGTGTAGGTCATGTGTCTGCAACTGATCGGCGATTGATCGCCAATATTCTGATGTGTTTGGCAGGGTGTCGGGTGAAAGAAACCATTGCAAACAAACCCAACCCGTCAGCGATGCACTGTGAACCCACACAACTGGTCAGAAGACCAGTCGACGACATGACTGGGCTGATGTGGTATGCAAGCCCGACCAAATGTACGACCTTGACCGAATGCGAGTATGCTGAACTCGACAGTGTTAGCGAGTGCCATCGAACGGTCTGCAACACCCTCGGACATGTCTGTGAAACTACCTGGGAAGTTCGGCAACCATATCTGATTGTCGGCAAACCGTTTTTTGTTTTGCTTTTTTATAACCACCATACGGCTGGCAGCGATAAGGCGGTGTGGTGGCCCATAAATAGGTGGTCAGGTTTGGTCAATCATCACTCGTCCATCAAAGGGTACGCCGCCTTTCCAAAATTATTATTTAAAATTATCCCTCTCCCCCAATCTCCCAGGCATCCAAATGACAATCTCATTGTCCCACCTGATCCCAAAGGTCTTACACCCCACCCTCTCTCAGCGTAAACATTTGACTAGACCCTCATCTACTTTGAAGGGAACTGTAGGTTTTTTTTTTATTTTTTTATTTTTTTTTAGATTTCATGCAACATAGTTTACCGGAATTGTTAAACAAGCATTAGCATTTTGCAATAAGCCTAAAAAACAAAAAGTGTTGTCCATTGTTGATACAATGAAATCTTAATAAATAAAGGTCAATGTTTGTCTGTCAGTTACCCGACCTTTGTTACTAAACTCCTCCCACAGTTTTGGTGCCAGGTGGGAGTGTGGGGCACCGTTGGAAAGCCCAGGCTTTGGAGATGGTTTTAGGCGAGTTACTTTTTGTTTAATAACATTTTCGGCAGAACTTATGTAGTATACGGGAGCGAAAAAAAATGCGAAAAAATGGCCGTTTGGGGCAGGAGGCCTCCGATCGAAAAGGTGTATGGAACGAAAGTTGTTCGCAGCCCCCCAAAATGGGAGTACGGATGAGGTCAGATCCAAAATCGAAGGTCATTTAGCGACCGAAATCGAGGTCGCCGTTTAATGAGGCACAGGGAGGTCGAGGACGGTGATTATGGTAGTAGTAGTATTGTGATGATTGTGGTAGTAGTGATTGATGATGGTGATTATGGTAGTAGTAGTGGTGGTAGTAGTGATGGTGATTATGGTGATTACCCGGGCAACGCCGGGTACCCCTGCTAGTTATAAATATAAGAAACTATAGGGTCGGCTATTTCGTCGATAATCTTTTTGCAAAATATGCCATTCAAACAATAACTTCTCACGATCTGAATAAAAGGAGAGTTGAAATTATATGACGAGCACATCAAAATTAAGAGAGCCCACCTCACTTTTTTTCTCTTTATCTCCCTCTCTTTTTGGCTTGTATCCATTCGGCCCATTCAGCCTACTGTTTTAAGACGCTTACTCCCATCCAGGTGTCAATATTGTCCTGGCGAGCGGTAGCGAGCCAGCATATATATATTTTTGTTTTGACAGCAAGGTAAATTTGTATATTATTCGATAGAAAAATGTCTCCGGCGAAGCCGGATTTCTCCATACAATGCTGGCTCGCTATCGCTCGCCAGGAAGAAAACGACACATGGACGGGGATAAACGTCTTAAAACAGTTGGCTGAATGGGGCCGAATGGATTCAAGCCAGGGAAAGAGAGAAAAGGAGAGAAAGATAAAAACAAAAACGGTGAGCCCTCCTTAACCCCTTCAGTACCGGTGACGTCCTTTTCATTGTATGGCGTCCAAAGAAACCCTTTGAGTACCAGCGACGTGTGCTATAATATATTCTAGCTATGTTTAGACGATAGTATGTAGCTTAGGAAGGATCTGTGGTAGTTAAAAGGGTTGGTTGAGATAGTGTGAAGCCATATTATTGCCTGAGGTCCTTCCTAAGCTGTATAAAATCGGCTAATAGTTGCCAGAATATGATGGAAAGGACGTCCCTGGTACTGTACGGGGGCTAGAGTTACCATAGTAGTCTGAGGTGTGTCTGGTATACTGCAGGTGCCGGATCTGGACGCCCTGGTGGTAGCTACGGGCGGCGGGGGCGTGCTGGCGGGCGTCTCTCTCACCGCCCATACCCTCAACACTCGCTGCCAAGGTAACAACTCAACTCACCGGCTTTTTTGTTTATCTTTCTCTCCTTTTCTCTCTTTCCCTGGCTTGTATCCATTCGGCCCCATTCAGCCAACTGTTTTAAAACGTCTATCCCCATCCAGATGTCGATATTTTCCTGGCGAGCGATAGCGAGCCAGCATTGTATGGAGAAATCCGGCTTCGCCGGAGAAATTTGTCTATCGAAAAATGTACAAATTTAGCTTGCTGTCAAAACACAAATATATATATGCTGGCTCGATACCGCTCGCCAGGAAAATATTAACACTTGGTGAACCTAACAAATGCGGGAGAGTTTTTGTTTTGCCCCCTGAACGATGGTGTTCTGTGTGAGACACACACACAGAACGCCATCATCATTGCTCGGGAAGAAGTACAGGGTCGGGGGGTGGGGGTCCTGAGGGGGGGGGGGGGGCAAAATATTTGTTTAGACCTAAAATCATAACTATTGCACACATTCAAAACATCTGGTTTTAATTACCGTTGCATTCACGCACCGAATGTGCGTGTGAAGTTTGGTGAAAATCTGTCGAACGGTCTAGGAGAAGTATTCGGACAGACAGACAGACATTTCGGCCGGCATGTACCACTATACGGGGGGCGATACCACTCTGCTTACGCAGAGTTGATAACAATTGTTGGTTTCTTGTTCACTTGCAGACCTAAGGCTGATAAATTAGAGTTTTTCTTAGTTTAGGTAAAGTACAGTGCTACTTCTGCCTTAATTACAAGGTCACAAGTAGCCTTTGGCAACCGTGAGGTGCCTGAGTTCTGACCATAGTACATACGCAGATGCACTGATGGAACGACATGTAGGCTAACACAAGCTGATAGTTGAGCAGCTTGGCTAGGGAGGGACCACGATACAATCCCTCTCCATCTGGATGGCTGTAAAATCTTTCAAATTCTGGGGGACTCCCGCCCTTATTTTCGCTTGGGCGAAACCCGATCCGTGTGTGTGTGTGTGTGTGTGTGTAGATAATATGCAAGTTAAAAATGTCCCCTTAGTCATAGATTTATCATATAATTTCAAAGTATACCCTTTTTCTGATTTAATGTACACAACTATGCCAAATGCCACACTCCCACACAGCCACATGGAAAGTCACCTTTAAGACTCATTCGGATCCTGCTTTATGGAACAGACGGAGGGTGCGGGGATTATGAATAGTTTCCTGGATCGTCTTATCTAGACGGGAGAGAATTATCAGTAGCCTACTAGGTATAACCCAATGGTTGCCCTGGTAGGTAGCAAGATATTAAATACATCACTGACTCCATACCAAGAGCAAAAAAACCAATATTCATTAGGGAAATTATTATGCCGAAATTTAGCGCCGCCGCCCCCGCCCCCTATATCTTTCTCGCTTTCGCTCTCTCTCTCTCTCTCTCTCTCTTTCCCCCCCCCCCCCCCCCCGCCATCCAACAGGGGTTATCCAATCATCCCCAAATTGGTTATGTGAAGTTATCAATTAACCAAGAACCAAACGAAATTGGACCTTTCAGGCACCAAATGATGGGACTCACCAGGTCTAGTTGATATCCATTATTTATTCTTGAAGTATTGTGCAAACTGACAGACAGGCACACTAACAGACACACATAAAGTATCGATTATAAAACTTAATGAGGCATGTATAACGTCCCAAGGCGTATTTCTAGTATTAATCGTGATATTCAGTGCAAGGGTATTGGGAATAATGTCAAAATAAAGTATGAGGGCCAAGGCTCCTCATCCAATGGTCTCCCGAACGTTTGTGTTAAGTCAACAACTAAGCAAGAACTAATACCTCAAATGTCGAAGATTATGTAACAAAAGATTCTCAGGGATTTTTTTTAGAACGTCCATTATTATTAACCAATAGTTAACTAAGTTTCCCATAGTTAATGGGATCATTCTCAGTACCCAATGAAGGGACTAATCTAGTATCGCTGAAATTAATTCGTTCGCTCTCGAGATATATTTATGCGAACACACACACACACGCTGACAAGAGTGAAAACAATACCTTCTGCTTCACGACTGTGACAATGCACGGAGTAAGGAAGGATGTGCTCGCTGCATAAACCTATTTTAGTTGTTGTTGTTGTTCCCCAAGCTGCCTGGCCGAACAGCCCCAAGGCCCCGAGCAAGGCCAAGGCTATAACCGAGCGCCCCCACAGAACCCATAACAGAATGTTATCTTAAAACTTTACTTGTCATTAGTGAGACCCCATATGGATTATGCTGTCCAATTTTGGTGTCCTTATTACAGAATGGACATAGATTCATTGGAGAGAATTCAGCGTAGAATGACAAAAATGATCCATAATATTAGAAATTTTCCGTATGAAGAAAGGTTGAAGAAATTAGGTTTACATTCGTTAGAGAGACGCAGAGTTAGAGGGGATATGATAGAGGTGTTCAAGCGGGTTAGTGGGATTAACAAAGGGGACATGACAAATGTACTAAAGCTCAGTGATAGCGAAAGAACTCGTACCAATGGTTTCAAATTAGATAAATTTCGTTTCAGAAAAGATATAGGCAAATATTGGTTTGGTAACAGAGTTGTAGATGGGTGGAATAGGCTACCAAGTGATATAGTGGGATCAAGAACGATAGGGAGCTTTAAGAAAAAATTGGATAAGCATATGGACGAGAAGGGTTGGGTGTGAAGGGGGATCAGCCGGGTTGGGCCAATCAGCGCTCTGCAGACCCCCGTAATCCTGCGTTAATCTCTAACCGGTTTGGTAAGATGATCCTCAGGGTATTAGAGTGTTGAGCCTATAATTGGGCTTTGTAATTGGGGTTGTGTGGGACAGGGATCTGCCTTGCTTAGGCCAATCGGCTTTCTGCAGACTCCCATTTTCTTATGTTCTTATGTTCTTATGTAACCCTCCCTGCCGACCACAATAAAGCCTGGGTGACCGAAGCCACTCCATGGCGGGGAGCTGAGGAGGGTGCAGAAACGCCCGGGAAACCAAGGCCCCACCCAGGGCCCTGTGCCCCTCAGCAATTATGAAGAGAAAGTTGAGAGGCAAAGGAAAAATGTGACGCTTTGGCTTCCAATCTTGGTAGATTGGGAGGTCAATCCACGGAAGAGACGCCGTCACTTGAGATCTAGAAAATATATAAGTAAAAGGAACAGTCAGAGTAAGCTATGGGTATGGCAGAGATCGCTCAGTTCTCACTCTGATAGACCAGCCCATCACCAAACCTATTTTAGTTTTCTTTTATAGTATATCAATCCTAGACTTACGCTATTCTAGACTTACCATGTGCTGGCTTAATAATCCTGAAGGGTTGATAGCCTCTGAAGTCCTAATTTAACTAACTAATATTTGTTATCAGTGTACGGTGTAGAGCCCGAGGGTAAGGAGTTGGAACGGTGCCTGAGAGCCGGGCAGAGACTGTGGCCACAACCTTCATCCTTCATCAACACTATAGCAGACTCCATCAGACTCAGAGCGGTGAGTGTGTGTGTGTGTGTGTGTGTGTGTGTGTGTGTGTGTGTGTGTGTGTGTGTGTGTGTGTGTGAGTGTGTGTGTATGTGTGAGTGTGTGTGTGTGTGTGTGTGTGTGTGTGTGTGTGTATGTGTGAGTGTGTGTGTGTGTGTGTGTGTGTGTGTGTGTGTGTGTGTGTGTATGTGTGAGTGTGTGTGTGTGTGAGTGTGTGTGTATGTGTGAGTGTGTGTGTGTGTGTGTGTGTGTGTGTGTGTGAGAGCCGGGCAGAGACTGTGGCCACAACCTTCATCCTTCATCAACACTATAGCAGACTCCATCAGACTCAGAGCGGTGAGTTGTGTGTGTGTGTGTGTGTGTGTGTGTGTGAGTGTGTGTGTATGTGTGAGTGTGTGTGTGTGTGTGTGTGTGTGTGTGTGTGTGTATGTGTGAGTGTGTGTGTGTGTGTGTGTGTATGTGTGAGTGTGTGTGTGTGTGTGTGTGTGTGTGTGTGTGTGGACGCTGCAGGACCAGACTGTATACCAGCAATACTCATGAAGCAGTGTGCCTCCATTATATCCAAACCACTGCACATGATATGGAGAAAGTCGATGGATACTGGGGAAATACCTAGTCTCTTAAAACACGGACAAATATCACCCATCTATAAAAGTGGGCCGAGAACGGAACCAAAAAATTATAGACCGGTGGCTCTTACTTCACACGTAATTAAAATATTCGAGAGGATAGTTGTAAAAAAAGTAACCAAATATCTGGAGGAACAATCGCTTTATAACAAAGGTCAACACGGATTTAGAAGCGGAAGATCGTGCGTGTCGCAGCTTCTTCAACACAGGATGGATATTTTGAGTGCTCTAGAAGATGGAGATGGTGCAGATGCAATCTACCTGGACTTC
>CM064564.1:10154818-10464818 GCA_032716605.1 Paralithodes platypus | reverse complement strand
AGTGTACATGGGGCAAGCACTCTGGAATATTTACATCAAGGCAGAAGTGAATCTTTGGCAAGAGGTTTTGAATAAAATAATTATATAACAGTATGAGGAGTAAAACCCGAGAGAATTGTGTATGTTATTTAAGTGTAGATCAGGGCCGAGTCTGAATATATTTATAATAATTATGTGTTGAGCGGATGTTGTTAGGCACAGAAGGAAGAGTCAAAGAGATTTCAGAGATTATCAACAGAGACGTTAGATAACTTCTAATAACAGTGATTTTGTATATTACTTTAGAATAGCATGTAATGCTAAGGGGAGGTTTCTTTAATATAAAATAGGGATTCTGACAGACCAAAAACAATTTAACTCAAGGTATTGAAGACCGAATAAATAAATAGTTTTCCCAGGTGTGTCACGGATGTCAGGTTCTCGTCTCGTCTTCTTTTCATTCTGGGCTGGTGACCTCTGCTCTTTGTACTTCTTGGATTTTGTCTTCTTTCTTAGGTTTGTTAAGAAATAGAGAAAGGGTTGCTGAACTCTCTAGGTGCCTTACAGAGGTTGTTTAATGAGGTTGTGGCCACACAAGGGTTGCTGAGAGTGGTCACAGGGTTGATGCTAGAACAAGGGTTGCCAAATTCTGACTGAGAGCATAAGTTGCTGAACTCTCTGTGTGCCTCACAGGGGTTGCCGAATGAGATTGTGGCCTGCCAAGGGTTGCTGAGGTTGGTCGCTAGGTTATCTCCCAAGGGTTGCTGAAGGTGGTAGATCCTAAAAAAGGGTTGCTGATTTTAGGAGAGGGAGTGAGCCTCCCAAGCAATTTTTCCTTTTTCTCCTTGGTCATTTTCCAGTTCGTCCTGCTCTTGGTGTCCCTGAGGGGAGGAAGGGCCTTTGTAGAAGGGTTGAGGTGGCTGTTGTGCCCTTGTTGTTGTTCTGGCCCTGCGTTCTCCTGTCCTTTGCCCACCCAGGATGCAGGTGAGGTGGAAGGCACGCTGCCAGCTGCACGATGAGTGTCTTTGGTGGGCGGCGCTCTGACGTCACGGGCTCTGTGATTGGCTGTACTTGTTGGTGAGAGAGACAACGGAGTGGCAGGGGGTAGAGACAACCGCCTTGGAGGGGGCACTGCATTATTTGTCTGGATCACAGCTATTCTGTTTGAAATTGCAGCTGGTGTTGTCTTTGGTGTTTGGGCTGGTGTAGTGCTGCTGCGGACTTCTTGGCTCTCCTCTTTCTTCACTCTTGGCATAACAGTTATACTCCTATCTAATGTTTTGGTATGTAATTAGATTCATACATTTTATATATATATATATATATAGATAATAGTTAAATAGATAGATAGATAGATAGATAGATAGATAGATAGATATGATTAGTTATCATGTCGCAACACATTATACAAATACCGCCTGAGAAATCCTGCTTAATTATTGTCATGTTAGGCAGTACAAATTATCCCAAATGTATTACAATGATAGTCACCATTTTACTATAATATGATTATTGAGTAATACTCAAAATATGCAGCACAAATAAGCCAAAATATGCTACACTTTACAATTTGTTTCTTTCACATACATTACTATATCTCCCTGACACAGTTCAGAGTTTCCAAGTGGTCTAAGTTATTAAGCTAATAAAACCTATTATATCCCTAGCATAAAAGTATAATTATTAGCAGATATATAAATGTTTTACAATGCTACAGGTAATGAACTTAGTGCCGTATTCTTAAACTTTACCACCATCAAATCCAACGCATTAATAAACCAGAGGATATAAGATCAATTGCTATCTCTAAGAAACGGGGCGATTTCAAGTTCGCTTTCATGAATCAACACTCAGTTCCAATATCTTCGTTCAATATGGGATAGACTACACCCACCCCACACGTCTAAGAATAAGGCTGTTAGTGTCCTGATGTCTAAGGATAAGTTAATGACAGCCAAATGAATTAACCCGTATACTGTAGTAGGCCTACTGGCGAAATCCGTATATTTTTATTTTGGCTATCTATATATTGCCAGAAGCCATGATCCCCGAAGGTGTGGACATAAATGAATCGCCCCCAAGCACCTCTATCCCCTGTCAGCCGATGCCCCTCGTCCCAACCAACACCGCTTTCTCTCCTATACCTCTCAACTCCATCCTTCCACCTCACTCCCGGTCTGCCTCTCCCTCTCTGTCCCTCCACTTCACTCTCATGCACTCTCTTAGTCATTCTCTTGCTTCCCATACGTTCCACGTGGCCAAACCATCTCAAGGTGTTCCTTTTCACAATTTCCAGCACATCAACACCACACCACTCTCTTACTTTCTAATTTGTCTGTCTATCCCTCCATGTAACTCCACATGCACTTCTCACTTCCACCCCTCTCACTCTTGATTTGTGCCTCTCCAACAACGTCCATGCTTCACTCCTGTATGTCAATGTCGGGCTTACCATACTATCGTGCAATGACATTTTTAGTTCCATGCTGACCACCCTATTCCTTGTCACTGCTTTCATCATTCCTAATTGCCTACAATCCTCTTCTCCTGTTCCACACACTCCTGCACTTCTTCATCCATACTCCCATCTTTACTCATCACACTGCCCAAATATTTATATGAGCTGACATTCTCCATAACCTGACCATTCAACCTTACAATACACTCTGTCATTGTATCCCTCTCAAAGACCATAACCTTACTCTTCCCCGCATTTACTTTTAGGTTCCTTTTCTCACACACAGTTCCAAACATATTTACCAGACCCTGCAAATCCCACACATCAGGACTGTATCATCGACAAACAGAAGTGCAGGCAATTTTCAGTCATTTCCTTCAACTTATCAGCGGTACACCAACATCCACTGCTCTTCCTTGAATTTCTTTCATGACTCCATCCATATAGATATTGAACAGCCATGGGGACATTACGCACCCTTGCTTTAACCCAACATTCAGATCAAAGAACTCGCTCTGTTCATTCTCCATATGCACTGCCGCCTTTGCTCCCTCATATATACTTTTCACTGTTTTCAGCAACTTACCACTTTACTTTAAGGTATTTTTTAAAGCTTGATGTAGGTCTTTGGAGAACACTACAAATTATAAATAAATAAGTAAATATATGAACAAATGTTATACTAATATACTGTATATGGACCTTTCCTTACTACAGCAAGTGGTGGAGGCAGCTGCAGGTGGGGGGGTGTACGCCGGTGTGTGGGGGGTCGGGGGGGTCCAACCACTGGCCAGGAAGGTGGGGGTGCTCCTGTGTGGGGGGAACGTAGACATGGACTCGCTACCTTGGATCTCACCGGTACTCTCCTACTGAGCACACCGACAGGAACGGTTGTGCTCAAGGTCTTCAGTAGCTTATACCACCCCGACCCCCACTACCCTATCCCCAAACCCCCACACCACCCCTCCCCCCCCCCGGCTCAAGCTATAATAAACGGCTCCCAGATCCACGTCAGCCTAAAATAACAGCGTCTTCAGATCCCCCTTTCAGTGTAAAAACCGTCCCTAGACTCCCCTTCAAGCTAAAATAAGGGCCTCTCTAGAACCCCCCCCTCTTTCAGAATAAAAACCGTCCCTAGACTCCCCTTCAAGCTAAAATAAGGGCTTTTCCAGACCCCCCCCCCCTTTTCAGGCTAAAAACCGTCCCAAGACTCCCCTTCAAGCTAAAATAAGGCCCTCTCCAGACCCTCCCCCTTCCCCCTTTTCAGGCTAAAAACCGTCCTTAGACTCCCCATAAAGCTAAAATAAGGGCCTCTCCAGACCCCTCCCCCCTCCCCTTTCAGGCTAAAACCCGTCCCTAGATTCCCCTTCAAACTATAATAATGGCTTCTTCCGACCCCTCCCCCCTCCCCTTTCAGGCTAACTATCGTCTTTAGACTCCCCTTCAAGCTAATATAAGGGCTTCTCCAGACCCCCTCCCCCCTTTCAGGCTAAAAACCGTCCTTAGACTCTCCTAAAGCTAAAATAAGGGCCTCTCCAGACCATCTTTCAGGCTAAAAAAACGCCCCTAGACTCCCCTTCAAGCTAAAAGTAATGCTTCTCCAGACTCCTTTTAAAAGTTGACAGAATAAATATAAACACCGTATGAGGAGGAGCAGTTTATTGACAACGTGACCTGAAGAAACTATACTATCTGCCAAACGTTGTCAGTGCTCCTCCTCATATATGATGTTTATATTCATCCCCCTTTGAGGATAAACACCGCCCTCTAGACTCCTCTTCAAGTATAATGTGTACAATTTTGTTTAATAAAATGTCCAGGCCAAAGGCCCGTTTCTCCAAAATTTCAGGCTCGCTGTCGCTTGGCCAGAATTTTTTTTTACACCTGAATGGCATGTCATGTGTCATAATGTGTCATTATGTGATAAAGGCCAAGCTAAGGAAGCAGAACAAGATTAGTCATTAACCCTTTCACTATACGAGGAAGCGTTATTATTACTTTTGTTTTTATGTATATATATTTTTTGTTTTGCGGGAGGGGGGGGGCTATATTAATATGTTGTCACCATTGAAGATCCATCCATGATGTCACATTGGAGTTGTCATATCAACTAGCTTTAAAGACCAATATTTTTAACATTAGCTAATATAACACGTGAGCTGCAAGAGATCTAGATACTACAGGTTTATATTTCAGTAATGTGGAATTCACTAAGTCAGTTTGTCGGTGTCTGGATCTCCCTCGGTTTTTCCCCCAGAGGACTACCCATGCTCATTCATCAGTATAGGTAGCATTCACACTGAATGTATCTTGTTCATTAATTTTTATTCCAGAACAAGAGAGAACTACTTCATGAGATATTGATGAGGAGTTCTTTTACATTTGATCTCACTATTTTGTGTATAATAACTACAAACAATAGACTAGTCACTTTCAGATCTATACTGTAGGTAAGAAGAACTTTTGCCTCTTATATGTCTAGTCATTTTGTGTTGACTCCAGAATATGGGCTAGTCTCTTATAAACCTACTAACAAGAAATACCTCCCTCTAAACTGCCGGACACATTATCCCTAAACTTTGCCCGAAACATTGCTACAAACATTATACGAACATGTTACAAACATGAACGAAGTAATATCTGACAACATTGTTAGGGGCAAAATGTCAAATATGTTCGAAGTCGATATGTAGTCCACAAAGACACGTGTCTGTATGTTGGTGGGTGAGGATCTACTACTGGTTGTGGCTACAACTGTGGTGCTATGTACACCTAAAGCTACACCTAAAACACCATCGCCGATATTGGGCACGACCATCGTTCAAAAGCAGGAATATAAACCGGCACAGTGTATTCCAGGAATGTTGCTGGACTATTGCCTGCACACATTAGTGACAGTGGGTCATTCAGGCAATTTTTCTGGATATTAAGCTCTGATTCCGAGATGTTACTCCACAAAAAAAAAAAATCAGTCAAGTGTAGCCTACACTAACATGAGGAAAACGATCTCTCCTGTGGTTTGCCTGGCAGTGACTGTGCGATACCTGACAATTTCGAGACTGACTACAGTTTCTCACCACCTCTGGTACTTAACCTGAGAAATGCAATAGATGTTTCCAATAGGTCTGTCAGTGTGAAATATTTAACTTCAATTCAGACAAAATTTGTTATATTTACCATATAAAGCAAAATCACTGCAACATATGTTCATCATTTACTTGTATAATGAACATATGAACATTGAAGAAACAGAAAATATGTGTAAAGAGCAAATATCCAGTGAAAAAACAGATTTTTGTGACGGCAGTGTATTAAGTGCATAGGAGGCAGAGTGACACAGACCCTCCCTCTCAGGAGGCTTCAGCCACATTGAATCGATCGCACGGCTCTCTCGCCCTGTATGAGGGAGGAGGTAGGAGAGGTGTAGAGGAGGGTGACTGAACATATTTTAGGCGGGAGGGAGGGAGTGGGGGAAGGAAAAAGTAGAATAAAGGAGAAGGGGGAAAGTTGAGGGAAAAGGGGGGAAAGGAGAAGGAGGGGGGAGGTGAGAACAATGTAAGTGGAAGAGAGGAGGGGGTAGTATGGATACATGCCACCTAATCACATATTGCATCCATTTACACTACTGTGTGTGTTTTTTTTTTTTTTTTTTTTTTTTTTTATAGTGTCATGTTCCGGAAGGAACGTCGCATTCGCCCAGTAAAACATTCCGGAAGGATCCTCGTAGTCCTTGGGTTAACTCATCAGCTACATTCATGTTCAGCACAAAAAACGTGAATGCCAATGCTACCAAAATGTTTCCGCACAATGTTCAGATCAATGGTTCTTCCAACGTGATAGCGAACATGTTCACTACAAGCTTCAAGCATGTTCCAAACAAATGTTTTGAGCAAGTGTGTCCGGCCCTTTTCAGTCCACCTATCAATTTTTGTCCAACCTTCCAAAGATAACTAGTTGCTGTTAAAGCCATGTATTTAGATACATACTATACATACTGTACATAAAAGAGAGACAAACTATTACATTTACCCCAGATTGGATATCCCAGAAGTTCCCATACAGCAGGCCCCTCTATACTGCTAGGTTAACAGAGGCATGGGGTGTTAGGAGACTGCCCATCCGTCTTGTCACCTTGATCATTTACATCCTCCCTGTTACGTACCTTGCACTGTGATCTGTCTGTCTCCCCAATATTGTACAGTTACCCACCTGAATTCGTAAGTGAATCATACTATTTTCCTTTTATACACGAAATCACGACGTGAATAAAAAATCCTGTGGTTAACTGTACGTGTAGTCTACATCTTAGTGTATATATCATGAAACACAACATATCACCTGTATACTTAATACTGACTGTATCCATTGCTTCAAGTGCATCGTAGTTAGGGATGTGTACACAATCTGTCAAGGTACCGGTAGCGATTGTTTCCAGTAATTTTTAATGAACCTTATTCTGTATTTACTTTGATAACTAGACTGAAACCAGATTATTTAGTTGCCTGAAAATATATAAGGATTTAGTTTTGAAGCAGCCAAACAGGAATTACCGATAAAGGTTGCTGGAAAAAGTGTTTGCGTGACTCCGCCATAAACATAGAAACATATTATGGCAGTTATTGTAAAATGTGTTAATGAAAAAAAAAAAGTCCTATAAACTGTTCTGACCATGCATATCATACATTTGTATAACTATACTCCGTTTTATTTCATCTGACGGTAAATTAAATATCTTGGCAGCTAATTTCTCGCTACATAATGGAAAAATATGAAACCACTATGTCTCTGCATCATATTAAGACCAAGTGTATGTAAGTAGCACCATATTTCACTACAAAATCTTCAAAATAACTGAGAAATCTTGATGGGAACTTTGCAATTTACCGTCAGTTGAAATGAAACAGTATAGATAGATGTATTGTTTGTTTCATATATTATTATTGGTGTGTGTGTTTCAAACAGTATAGATAGATGTATTGTTTGTTTCATATATTATTATTGGTGTGTGTGTTTCAAACAGTATAGATAGATGTATTGTTTGTTTCATATATTATTATTGGTGTGTGTGTTTCAAACAGTATAGATAGATGTATTGTTTGTTTCATATATTATTATTGGTGTGTGTGTTTCAACTTTGGCTTGTCAGTAACCTGTAACTCTTACGAGGTCCTGATATATCAAAGGAAACCGAGTTCTTGGTTAGCTTCGTTTGGTTACACTAAATGGCAGCACCTTATTAATTTTAAGGGAGGTCATCTGCTTTTTTCGTCTCTTTTTCTCTCTTTCTCTGGCTTGTATCCATTCGGCCAAATTCAGCCTACTATTTTAAGACATTCATCCCCATCCATGTGTCGATTTCTTCCTGGCGAGCAATAGCGAGCCAGCATTGTAGTGAGAAATCCGGCTTCGCCATCATTTTTCTATAAAAAAATGTACAGTTTTAGCCTGCTGTGAAAACTATTTTTATAATATGCTGGTTCGCTACCGCTCGCCAGGAAAAAATCGTCACCTAGATGGGGATAAACATCTTAAAACAGTAGGCTGAATGGGGCCGAATTGATACAACCCAGAGAGATATAGGGAGAAAGAGAGAGAGGAAAAAAACGAGGTGGGCCCCCTTAAGCCCACCCCATAATGCTGTTGCCTGAGGAGTGATGCCATATGATCGTCACAGTATCTTGGAATATGGCCGAACATCTGTGTTGGGAGTTGATGGTTCACTTTTTGGCCGATTTTTGCATGTATTCATTATTTTTCATTATTTTTTGCATGTATTCATTATTTTTCATTATTTTTGCATGTATTCATTATTTTTCATTATTTTTGCATGTATTCATTATTTTTCATTATTTTTGCATGTATTCATTATTTTTCATTATTTTTGCATGTATTCATTATTTTTCTAGTTTCCTCCCTAGACCTCCATCAAAAAAAAAAAAAAAAACATCCATTAGATCCCCCTTCTAGATTAATTTGTACATTTTTCGGTAGAAAAAAATTCCCGGCCTAAGGCTGGTTCTTCCAACATTACAGGCTCACTATCGTTCGCCAGGGAAAAAATCGACACCTAAATAGCACGAAAGGTCTAAATATTGACAAAGAAATGGGGCGGAAGGTCTTCGAAGTCCAGCAGCGTGCGTGTGGGTGCGCGCGGGAGTGATTTTCCAGTATTTTGCCTACCCATTTCCCTATGTTAATTGTGACTTTCCGCCGCCCCGCAGGACCCCTAAATGACCTAGGTGAACTTTTTTGTGTGGTTTTTCCTTCATTACTAACCCATCCCATGTGTTTTTGTGGTTTTTCCTTCATTACTAACCCATCCCATGTGTTTTTTTTTGTGGTTTTCCCTTCATTACTAACCCATCCCATGTTTGTGTGTGGTTTCCTTCATTACTAACCCATCCCATGTGTTTTCAGGAAAACAAAATTACAACCTGCTGGTCCCACGTTGTATATTTATTATAAATCAGCTGGTGCTCAATGGGTTAAATGAAAATATTACATTATATAATATGATTGATATAATATAGAGTAATTTAAGGGCAGGTTTTTAGTTTGGTCCCTAGACCTCCATCAAGCTTAAGATTACACCCCCTTGAGCCCCTTTCAAGATAAATTTGTACATTTTTCGGTAGAAAAATGTCCCGGCTGAGGCCGGTTCCTCTTAAATTACAGGCTCGCTATCGCTCGCCAGGATAAAATCGACACCTAAATGGCATGAAAGGTCTTCAAATTGACAGAAATGGGTTGAAAGTTCTTAAAATCGTCAAAATAATGGGGCAAATGTCTTAAAAGTATAAAAACAATGGGGCTAGACATGAGGGAGAAAGGAGTCAAGAAAAAAATCCCTCCAGTGGAAATCTCCCCTTAAGCCAACTTTCAGTAGTATGTTTATTTAATTAAAGCAAGGTACGTACCAACATTATCTGATCATGATTTAATTAAAGCAAGGTACGTACCACCATTATCTGATCATGATTTAATTAAAGCAAGGTACGTACCACCATTATCTGATCATGATTTAATTAAAGCAAGGTACGTACCAACATTATCTGATCATGATTTAATTAAAGCAAGGTACGTACCACCATTATCTGATCATGATTTAATTAAAGCAAGGTACGTACCAACATTATCTGATCATGATTTAATTAAAGCAAGGTACGTACCAACATTATCTGATCATGATTTAATTAAAGCAAGGTACGTACCACCATTATCTGATCATGATTTAATTAAAGCAAGGTACGTACCACCATTATCTGATCATGATTTAATTAAAGCAAGGTACGTACCACCATTATCTGATCATGATTTAATTAAAGCAAGGTACGTACCACTATTATCTGATCATGATTTTAGTCAATATTACACATGAACATCAAATAAGTTTTCTTTTCGTATTGTATATCGTAATATTTGTATCATTTATGTATCTGATTGGACTATAGAGCCTCTGAAAGGGCTATAGATAGTTAGATTAAGTAAGTGAGTCAAGGGCTGTGATTTGACAAGGCAGAGTGTGTGCCTTGTATAATAATATTGATGTTACTGTGTGCATAGAAGTGGTTCAAGACAATTATGATGTTGAAGAGTGTGATCATTTTAAGTAACGCCTATCTTATTAATAATGTATAAGTTCAATTGCATAGTTTATTATTGTTCTGTTGTCACTTTACTTTATTTATCTGATAAGTAAACATTGGTATTGAACATTAAACTGCTGAAATAATCTGGAACATTTTATTACCCTTTGAAATACAATATGTGATTGTACCATTTAAGGGGAGATATCCACTTGAGGGATTTTTTTCTTGACTCTTTTCTCCCTCATTGTTTTCCTACTGTTAAGACGTTCGCCCCATTATTTTGACGATTTTAAGAACTTTCAACCCATTTCTGTCAATTTTAAGACCTTTCGTGCCATTTAGGTGTCGATTTTATCCTGGCGAGCGATAGCGAGCCTGTAATTTAAGAGGAACCGGCTTTTAGCCGGGAAATTTTTCTACCGAAAAATGTACAAATTTATCTTGAAAGGGGCTCAAGGGGGTGTAATCTTAAGCTTGAAGGATATCTACGGACCAAACTAAAAACCTCCCTTTAATGATCATATTATGGCTGGTGTATATATTTCTATATGACTACTTTTTAGGTGCATACAAGATAGCCAATCATAAACAAGAAACTGTATTCACAATCTGTTCTCATACAAAATAACACTTCCTTCTTAAAATTCAAACATGTATGTATCTACTCCTCCCTGCAAATGAAATAGGCTAAGCAAATATGAATAATTACTGTGGATAGCCCAGTACTCTACTTCGGATGTTACTCCCATTAAGGGGAGATATCCACTTGAGGGATTTTTTTCTGAACCCCTTTCTCCCTCATGTATAGCCCCATTGCTTTTGATATTTTAAGACGTTCGCCCCATTAGTTTGGCGATTATAAGAACCTTCACCCCATTTCTGTCAATTTGAAGACCTTTCGTGCCATTTAGGTGTCGATTTTTTCCTGGCGAGCGATAGCGAGCCTGTAATTTAAGAGTAATCGGCCTTCGGCCGGGACATTTTTCTACCGAAAAATGTACAAATTTATCTTGTAAGGGGGTCTAGGGGGTGTAATTTTAAGTTTGATGGAGGTCTAAAGAACATACCGGTACTAAACACCTCCCATTAACCCGTTCAGTACCGGTCACGTCCTTTTTATTTGATTTCGGCTACATTTAGACAATTTTATGATGCTTCGGAAACATAATATTATATGGTAGCTAAAAGGATTAATTGAGATAGATGATAACCTGTTAATGGGTAGACTTTACTCCTATGCTGCGGAATGTATTCAGATGATGTCGCTGGTAGGTCGCAGTCCAATCCTACTACCCTTTCGTTAAGCTCAAATTTGGCAAGCATTAATTTATACAATACAACATGGACAATAATAACAATACACCTTACTGAGACACAATGACTCCCACAAAAAAACTGGGTTGGACACTGAACCTGTCTTCTCACAAAAACCCCAAGCCCCCACTGTTGGGATTGAACTCGGGACTAACTACTTACTAGACCAGCACTCTAACCATTGTGGCATTAGAGGTGCCCCACTTGTCTGAATGATTTAAATCAAGTGAGTTTTACATTAAATATCTGACACCAGTTATAGCTCTATTACATCACTTCATCATCCGGGTAGCTTAGATTCCGAGCGAACAGAGACAAACGTGTCTGAGATCATTGATATGGGTCTGAAAGGACGGAGTGGGGGTGGGGATGTGACTTCACGGCCCTCAGGGAATACATACACCCACACAAACGGAAAGGGGGTGGGGATATGACACACCCACATAAACGGAGAGGAGGTGGGGATATAACACACCCACACAAACGGAAAGGGGGTGGGGATATGACACACCCACACAAACGGAGAGGAGGTGGGGATATGAC
This sequence comes from Paralithodes platypus, assembly GCA_032716605.1. Classification (NCBI taxonomy): domain Eukaryota; kingdom Metazoa; phylum Arthropoda; class Malacostraca; order Decapoda; family Lithodidae; genus Paralithodes; species Paralithodes platypus. Next base: position 10,452,935 of record CM064564.1, on the reverse strand, counting down.
ACACCCACACAAACGGAGAGGAGGTGGGGATATGACACACCCACTCAAACGGAGAGGGGGTGGCGATATGACTTTACCCACACAAACGGAGAGAGGGTGGAGATATGACACACTCACACAAACTGAGAGGGGCTGGGGATATGATTTCATGGCCAAATGCAGGAAGTCCATCAGGCGCCTGGCCCGGGGAGACGATTAATATGAAGGGTGCGCCTGGAAGTGTGGTGGGAGCGCTTATGGCTTTGGCTCTGCTGCATGTCTGCCTGCCGAGATCGGAACCTCTCCGGGTGGTCGGGGGCCGGGGGAGTGCTGGAGCGACCTTGGTGACCCTGGTCTCTGGGTCTTCTCCTGGATGACCTAGATGTGTGTGAGTTTGTGTTTTTTATCTGTGTTTATTTGTAGTTGTATGTTGTTTTGTGTTTTCCCTGTTCTTGCTCTGTCTTGAGTCGGCTACCCCCAAAATGGGGATTGGGCCTGAGCATATAGATAGATAGATAGATAGACAGGAAATACACACACCAGGTCAGGTCAGGTGAAGGTATTGAGGGATAAGCCTTTACAACGGCACCTTGTGATGGTGATGGGCTGGTCTATCAGAGTGAGAGCTGAGCGATCTCTGCCATACCCATAGCTTACTCTGACTGTTCCTTTTACTTATATATTTTCTAGATCTTAAGTGACGGCATCTCTTCCGTGGATTGACCTCCCAATCTACCAAGATTGGAAGCTAAAGCGTCACATTTTTCCTTTGCCCCTCAACTTTCTCTTCATAATTGCTGAGGGGCACAGGGCCCTGGGTTGGGCTTTGGTTTCCTGGGCGTTTCCGCACCCTCCTCAGCTCCCCGCCATGGAGTGGCTTCGGTCACCCAGGCTTTATTGTGGTCGGCAGGGAGGGTTCTGTTGGGGCGCTTGGTTATGGCCTTGGCCTTGCCTTGGGGCTGTTCGGCCAGGCAGCTTGGGGAACAACAACAACAACAACAACGGCACCTTGTAGCTACTTTTTACCCACACAAGCTACCCCACGTATAATGAGACATGGCAAACAGGTCAAACACAAACACACCCATACGTGTGTCACCTCCCAAGGCTTCTCCACCCTCTGTCAAACTTCTTAAGAGGAGATGGGTAATTTTTTCTGGTCCCCCTTCTTCCTCATGTTTACGTCCATTAGTTTTCAGATTCTAAGACGTTCGGCCAATTAGTTTGTCGATTCTAAGACCTTTCGCCCCATTTGTTTGTCAATATTACGATTTTTTGTGTTATTTAGGTGTCGATTTTTTCATGGCAAGCGATAGAGAGCCTTTAATTTAAGAGGAACCAGCCTTTGGCCGGGACATTTTTCTATCGAAAAATGTACAAATTCATCTTGAAGGAGGGTCTTGGGCGGATGTTTTTTTTAAGATTGATGGAAGTCTAGGGAGGAAACAAAAAATTATTAAAAAAGATACATAAATGACCAAATATATATGCCCATCCCCCGCTTAACTTATTCCACGGCGTTTTCCACCAGTGTAAGGGGGGGGTAGGGGTGGTAGGGAGGGGGTGGTAGGGAGGGGGTGGGGGGGGGGCGGGAGGGGGCAGGGGGTGCGGGGAAGGAAGGAGGGTGGGGGTGGGGGGGGGGAGTTAGCCAACAACGAGCCCCCCTACCACCCACCCCTAACCCCCTCAACCACCCTACCCCCCCCCCCTCCCCTCCCTACCCTCCCCCCTCCCCTGCACCCCTCCACCCTCCCGCCCCCCACCCCCTCCCTACCACCCCCTTAGACTTAAATTTTAGCTTTTAGTAGCTAAACTGGGTTGGATATTGAACCGGTCTTCTCACAAAGATCCTAGTCCCCTACTGCTGGGGTTGAACTCGGAACTAACCAGTTGATAGACCGGCACTCTAACCATTCAGGTCAAGTCAGGGAAATGTATTGAGGGATAAGCCTTTACAACAGCACCTCGTATCTACTTTTCAAAGAGTTTTGAAAGGGGAGAAGAGGTGTTGGAGAGAGAGGAAGCTGTTGGAGTGGCTTTTTACGTGTGTTCTTAGTCTACATACGTTGTCGACTGGAAGCGAGCATGTGAAATACGCTAGGAAATATTACCAATCCCACTAAATATGTTCGCCTTGGCTGGGATCAAACCCAGGTCAAGCAGATTCACATGTGACCGTGCTCTAAACTCAACCGCCGCGGTTCCATTGTGACAATAGAGGTACCCCACTTGTCTAAATTATTTCAGTCAAGTGAGTTTTACATTTAATATCTGACACCAACTTTAGCTCTATTACAACCCATGCACACCAGAAAATGTATATAAAACACTGGTTATACTAATAACTACGGGCTAAATACAATAACTCCAAATAAAATCCATCATCACAATCTAATAACTACCAGGCATATGTGTTTAGCTTGTCAAAACAAACAAATAATAAAATAAAAATATGCGTCCCGATGCTTACTACACGCACAAGCATCTAGTATTATACCCAACTATAAATGAATAATTATATTCACCCCTTTTATATTTCACGCAACAATTGCATTACAATACTGCCTATCCAACTAAAAAAAACGAACAAGTATATATACATGTAACTGTAAAATCACTGGTTATAATTCCTGTAATCACGAACATGCACCCACTAATATCCCCAATCACTCTGTGAATGTTTGACTCTTGCATCTAACATTTACGGAAAGGTTACACAGTCTTATTGCATGACTAAAATATTTATGAAATTCCCTTCAATGTTGCTTGAGGGCTGAGTCACTTGGATTAGAATATTCAGATAAGCATGAGGAGCTTAGATTTTTTCCTAAAAGGGTAATACTAAAGATAAACTCAATAACACATCATGATTATCTTCTTTAGTCAAATTAAGTCAAGCTAACCTCAGTTTAACTAAAAGGTTGTCTTAAGTTATAAGTTAAGTCCTTTCTGAATCATTTGCGGACCCATAGGATCCATAAAAAAACATACTGCAACTGGTTGCAGCCACCGCCTCTGCGTTCAGCTTTTCGTCTCTAATCCGGCTGCGGCTCGCTTGGTTCAGCATCCCCGTTCACTCCTCCTTACATTGGTCAGGCCCCTTATCGTCAGGGAAATATTGTACCATTCTGCTCCCTCTTGGTGTATTCTGTAGTATCTCCATCCTTCTCCTTATGAAAGGCCACAGAAAATGTATGCATTGCTGACAGGTATTCGTAGGGCACCGGATAATTGGCTGCAAGCTTGGGGTTTGAGATAAAATTGCAGGTTTTGGTGGTCGCCGCCTTCTGTACTGCACCCTGAGGCTTGACTTCCCTGCCTGTGTTGTCATCTCCTCCAGATGTTATTACCTTAGACTTAGAGTATTGGAGCCGAGGAAAAGCCAACCAGATCTTTCCTATAGTTGTTCTCTGGCTTGGCCCTGGTGGCCGAATGTGCTCGGGATGGTCGGCGCGAGCTTTTATACCTGGCACCCTCCGTAGCACTGTGCTTTGGTTGGATGGCGGCTCCCAGGTGTTTTTAGGATGCCGGTATTCCTTTTCTCCTTCTTTATCCAAATTATTGCCTGTGTTTTTTTGTTTTTTCTATATCTCAACCTTGGGACTGTAGGCTGTTCAGTAGCCTGTAACTCTTACGAGGCCTTGAGATTATCGATTGAAGCTTCTAGATGTTGGGTGCTTCATATTTGTCGCACATATGTGGTCACAGTGAAGCTTCAAGGTGTTGGTTGCTTCCTTTCTGCCACACTAGATGACGACACCTAATCTACACACGTCACTTTATATGGAGAGAGCAGCTATACGGTCGTTCACAGCATCTTTGAATATGGTCGGGCATCTTCTATACTATGGGTATTTTTTTGACGTGTCGGTGTAGCCAGGATATAAGTAGAACAGCAGTAACGATCAGACACCTCAGAAAAAACCCTGAACTTGGCGTGGACTCGACCTGAGGTCCTTTGGATCCGCAGTCCACGACGATATCCACTGTGCTATCCCCTCCCCCACCATTCTCTCCGTAATATCATCCAGCAGGGCAGCTCTTGTTGAATTTTCATAACAGGGAAATTACTTGTTGTGAAAATATCTTGTATTGAAATTGCCCGACAATTGCGGAGATTGGCGGAGAAGATTTGCAGGATAGTGAGCAGCTGACCAATCACCGTGCAGCAGAGGTGTACTCACAGCTATCTGGGTGAGGTTGGTACCTCTACGGTCGCACAGGAGATCATGATTTGCAACTTCTAGTCTGGTTTGTGCATTTGTCAAAGTTGGTGAAACTTGTGGTGCTCGTATTTCTTCCTTTTTTACTCCCTCAATGTCAATCACTTACTAGATTTTAGCGTCTTCATTTGTCATTATATTTAATTTATTGTAATATGGGAGACAGGGCATACTTACAAGGTAAATACATAGGTGAAAATTATGATGACGATTTCATCTACCGCACATTCTCCGTAAAATACACTACCTGAGAGTAACGCTCTGAGGGTCCCCTAATGATCTGAACTGAGAGAGAGAGAGAGAGATTAATCCTTTATTCACAGTTCACAGATAAAGTTGCGGCAGAGGCCTATTCAAAATGCGATCCAGCGAGTGTAAGTGTTCATATGTGCGTGCAGTGACTTTTGTAATTATTCTTTATTTTACCTGGTGTTTTTGCAGGAAAGTGATGCCAGTTTCCGATAAATATTCTAAAAGAAAAGTACACATGACTTATTCTACAGCTATGTAGATTTTATAACTGCCAAAGATGGAAAATGTTCATGTTTTATTCGTGTTTCTATTACATAATTTTTTTTTTAAAATGAGCCGTTCTTCCTTAACCTAAGAAGTGCGCATAGGGGTAATTAGAAACGTCCGCCTGTGCTGACGTATTTGAGCTGTTTCCATCACTAAAATATTCATTTTACCATAAATAGCATTAATACTTATCCATACGCGCCTATTATGGGTTGATTATAAAGGTATTAACCTGAAACAACAATAAAACGAGTGAAAACAGCGTTTGGATGGTCAAAATCGGAGATACAGGCCGCGAGTTATATAATGTATGGGTGAGGCAACCTGCTTTCCCGCCAATTTCCCCCAAGGCCACTGAGACACAGTCGATCGATACTCTCTCTCTCTCTCTCTTGCACTCGCTTGCTAACAGAGATGACAATGCCCTGCTTGCAACTCGCTAATGTTATCACGAAAATATACCTCAGAATAAGGGAATAACAGGGAAAATAGGTGATAACTGAAGGAGGGGAGGAAAGTGGGGAAGGAGGGGAGGTAGAGGAGTGATATTTTGCATGTACCAGGGGCAAAAAAAAAAAAAAAAAAAATCTATGTTTAAAGTTGATTTTTTTTTCTCTGACTCTTAAGAGCCTTCCCGCAGTCCGCCGGGGGAACTCTTAAGAGTCTTCCGGTAGTTCCCGGGTTAAACATCCGAAAACTCAAGATTGCCGACTATTTGTAAATTATTTTCTATTGACAAGCCATTACCGTTGATATTAAATAACTTGACATAACCTAACCAAGCCACCTAAACTAACCTAACCTAGGTTAGGCTAAAGATGGGCTAGATAAGGTTACATTCTTGAAATAATATATATTTGACTGCATTTACAGTAGCCTATTATCTTAAGTGATATTGTACTCTAGCTCCTTTGTTCAAGGTGTAATTTTCTTATAGAAATTTTGTCGGAAATTAGCGTAAGTCTCCTTCAGTAATACCAGTTCAAGTGATCGCTCAGATGATGAGGATATGGGTCGTCAGCGAAGGCAACTTTACATGCAGGGAAATTCAATATTAAGAAAATTTCATATATGCACATGGGATACAAAAATAACATTGTTCAACTCCTACTGCTCACCAATGTATACAGCACAACTATGGTGGAACTATAAGAAAATGACAGTGAGTAGACTAAGTATCTCATATCACAATATCATGAACATGTTTCTGGGGCTCTCAAAATATGAGAGTACAAGTACGCTATGTTCCTATATGAACTTACACTGTTACCAATCACTCATTAGAAAGCTAACATATAAATTCATTCAGCGCCTTAACACTTCTGAGAACAGTATCATTAAAATGCTACACACTCCAAGCATAGTGTACACCTCTAGGATCCAGGCACACTGGAGGAAGTTGCTCTATATTTAACCTTAAGTAATGATTTCAGGTCTGTTACTCTACAGAATTAGCATACCGGTACTGAACCTCATAGTGCAGTACAGTACTGGTATTCCTATACTGTACAGGAAGCTAAATGATGCGAGGCATGGTACTGTACACAATTAGGACAGTGGTTTTGGTAACACAGTAGTTTGATGACCACTGTTTTTGGTTGAGACAGTGCTGTGAACTACATGATAGCAAGCTGGGTATTATTTTATTTATTTTTATTTTATGTAGCCTATGTACAGTAGCTTATATATATTGATGTTACTGTAAGGTATATATGGACCCCAGTATGGTCCCCTCTGTACTGTGTGAGTCTGAAATAAAGTATTATTAGTATTAGTATTATTGTTATTATATTATACCATTGTTTTTTTTTTTTCTATGACCAACAACTGTCCCCTACAAACATCTCCTAAACCTGCCACGGACATTTGTCCCAGGGCAGTCTTCCCTTTCCATTTTCCCTTACCCATTCTAAACTACTGTTTGGACACTTGACCATCAGTGTTTTGGAGGGCAAGCAGCCTTGAGGGGTCGCTAGATCTGTTGTTGCTTGGTTTCCTTTGTACTCCTAGCTGTGGGCAGAAAACTAATTTTAGAGAGGTAATTATAAGAGTGAGAGAACTCTATTTATTATTGCTAATCTGGCAACCTCTGCGTCATAAAAACGTGAAAGGGTTAAGATGATTAGTGTCATAGTCCTACTATTAGAAACAATATAGCCTATCTAGGACAATATGTAGCCTACACATAAACTCCCATTTACCTACCACTACAAGCCTTAACATTTTAGGGGAAAATGTGGCTAAAGATCATGCAGATATAAAGAATACTATTTCATAGTAAATAGAATTAATAGGCGTGAAATATAAAAAAAATATTTGTCACCCTTCTTATTTTCGTTTTCTCTAGTCTTATATTATAGAAAATTGATATTTATATTTCTGCCTAAACTATTTTGTTTTCATTCTTCATACAACGTTTTCGTTTATATAAATCATTAATGTAATTATTATAACAAGGAAGATAATAATTTAACATAAATGATAAAATAATAAGGTAATACATCGAACTATATATTTTAATTAAGGAAAAGGTATAAAGCTGCATCCATCCTCACAGATCTCTCAGTCGGCGGAGCCGCGGAAGTTTCATTCCTGGCAAGTAGTGTTTTTAAACGCTCTTCCACATTAGCTCATGTATTGGTAAGTTATAATACCTTAACCTATATCAAAACATTAGTAATAATGGTGCTGATTGAGAGCTACGTGAAGAGGCCTAGGAGGCAAATAGTTTATCATAAGCAAAAGCAATGTGACCAAAAGAGCATAATTTACACGATCATGGTGGGGATCATCTTTGCTGTGATTGGGGGCTTGATTATGAGACTTGTTCGCCGTTGTATGAACACCACTAGCAAAGAAAATTCTTCAGATTAACCCCTTCAATATTTATAGGACGCATATCTTAATTCCCTTTCCTGGTTACAATTAGACGATATTATACAGCTTAGGAAAGATACTTGGAAGTCAAGAGGTTAATCGAGATAGTTTATACCCCTTTGATTCCCAAAGAACCTTGTAAAGCTGAGTAAAATTGTCTACTGGTAGCTAGAATGAAATGAAAACATGTGTCCTGTTACTGAAAGGGTTAATGAGAAACGGTTAATTCAGGGTAAGGTTAGAGTAATTATGACGCAAGTTACTCAAATTAGATTTTAGTATACCAAATAAGTTTACTGTTCAAGATCTTCAGGGAGCAAAAAGCAACACTAAAAATATAAGTTACTCCTTAGGAAAATTATACATTACTTATATTGACAATAAGCTTATTATATGATTTTATATGTTCTAGTTGTCCTCTCTATTATTATTAAGATTTATTTATATGTATTAATTTATAAATACGGAAACACTAGTAAAGAAAATATATGATATTTATACAATTCCACATACAATATTAATAAAGTTAAGAACAGAATAGAATGTCATTCTTAAGTTTATTCATATTTAATGTGAAATGCTATACACTATTAAAATATTTACTGAAGATGTTTATGTCCATTTTCAATTGTATATAAGGTGACTGGACGACTCGCCCACTTTTGGACAACTCGGCCACGACGGCGAGACAACTCGGCCCATTATTTGAGACAGCTCGGCCCCATGTTTTGCTATGGGTCAATTTGACGAGACCAGTCAGGATTAGGATGGGGAGAGCTAAGTGGAGGGTTTATGGGTGAGGCCATGTATGCAGCACCAAATCCTGTCCTCTGCATATGTGCGGCCTTTTCCCCAATATTTTTATTATGTTATTTAGGCTTGTGGGGATCGGTTTTTACACCATACCCGAAAGAGGATTTATGGAGGTCCGATCTTACTCTCAACCATCTGAACAATTTTACCAACACACCTAAACTTCGTTAAATGCGGAAATAGCCTCACGAAAATATCATGCCCTGGTGGGGGCACGAACTCTCGACCCTTGGGTGTGGGGCAGACACCTTACCAGTTAGACCAATAGAGATATCCCACTTGGCCTGTTCGGCTCAGGGTATTTCCGCATCCAAGGTCTGTTTAGGCTAGCCTATTTTCACTGACTTTACACTACTTCACCTTCCGGGAAGCGAAAGCTCCGAACAGAGAGGAACAAGCTTGAACCGAATCGACCGAGAGTCCGTCACAGAGATGAATGGGAATGGTGAGTCAACTTCACTGAGCGTTGCATACACGCACCTACAAACTGCCCAGTTGGCAACTCACTTGGGCGGCTGGCAACTTCCACAACCCAACCCAAGCGCGTCTCACATCACTCCCTAGTCTCTCCTCTCCCCTTCCTTGTCCTGTGGGGATCGGTTTTTACACCATACCCGAAAGAGGATTTATGGAGCTCCGATCTTACTCTCAACCATCTGAACAATTTTACCAACACACCTAAACTTCGTTAAATGCGGAAATAGCCTCACGAAAATATCATGCCCTGGTGGGGGCACGAACTCTCGACCCTTGGGTGTGAGGCAGACACCTTACCAGTTAGACCAATAGAGATATCCCACTTGGCCTGTTCGGCTCAGGGTATTTCCGCATCCAAGGTCTGTTTAGGCTAGCCTATTTTCACTGACTTTACAGGCTCAACTGTTAGGTTAATTTAAGTTAGGTTAGGTTAGGTTAGGCTAGGTTAAGATAATAGTATAAAGGAAAAAAAAATCGTGCCAAGGGGCCTAAGATTCTCACGCATGCGCAGAGGACAGGATTTGCAGGATTTGGTGCTGCATACATGGCCTCCCGTTTATGGCGTGTGTGTAATGTGGGCGAAATGTTCGTTTATTGTATAATTATGTCATAGGCTAGTTCTCTCGATTCATAATGTGTAGGTTAGGTTAGGTTAATTAAGAGTTGTCTCGTAATTAACACGGGGCCGAGCTGTCTCGTTTTTACTGGGCCGAGCTGTCTCGCCGTGGGACGAGCTGTCCTGGCCGAGCTGTCCCGTGGGCCAAGTAGTCTAGCATTCGTATATAAGGATTTATGCTTACAAGTATGCTTACAGGTAGGCTACCACTTCTGACAGTTAGGTCCCGATGGGGTCCTCTTGAGCCAGATATCCGTGTTTTTTTTCCCACTGACTTCGGAGAGGGGGGGCTTTGTAATTGTATTACTGACCTATTGCTCCAGTGTTTATCGAGTCTTGCTTCAAATATCTTAACACTAGGGGATGTGACCACATGATCCGGTAAATGTTGCTAGTTGGATGCAACTCACAGTGTGAAAGAATATTTTTGTATACGAAAAAAAAAAAAAAAACACACACTGCAAGTTGCATCTAATTGGAACAAATGATGACTGGTGTTGAATCTTCAGGTTAAACAACCTGAAGAATGCTATATATTTTGTTGTATTTACTGGAGTTGATCATGCCCATTATCATACCTACGAACATCAATTTTGTTCAGAGTTTGGGCATATCATGGTTTTGTAAGAAAATGCTATAACAAGCTAGTATACCTCTATGTAAACACTCTCACCTTGGCATAACGTATGACTGCTTAATTAATAAGTACCATTTATTTAATGACTAGGAGGGGTACCCGGCGTTGCCCGGGTTTAAATTCTACTACCATAATCACCATCATCAATCACTACTATCACAATCATCACAATACTACTACTACCATAATCACCGGCCTCAACCTCCCTGTGCCTCATTAAACGGCGACCTCGATTTCGGCCGCTAAATGACCTCCGATTTTGGATCTGACCTCATCCGTACCCCCATTTTGGGGAGCTGCGAACAACTTTCGTTCCATACACCTTTTCGATCGGAAGCCTCCTTCTGCCCCAAACGGCCATTTTTTTTGCTAGCCTGGGCTTTGCAACGGTGCCCCACACTCCCACCTGTCACCAAAACTGTGGGAGGAGTTTAGTAACAAAGGTACAAAGGTCGGGTAACTGACAAACAGACAAACATTGACCTTTATTTATTAAGATTAGTTGACCACAGCTATTACTTGTTTCATCTTTACACTCTCGCCTTTGTCCTAATTAAAATCCTCAATCATAGCCAATTCATTTGAGAGACCTACATAGTAAATAGTAATCGTACAAGGAAAGTAGAAGTGCTGCTTTGCCAATAATCAAAATGGCATACTCAACTCTGCGATTGGTTACCATCATCCCTACTATTACCACCATCATCACTACTACTATCACCATTATCACTACTACCATCATCATCACTACTACTGTCACCATCATTACTACTAGTTACCATTCCCACTACTAGTCACCATCACCACTATTATATACAGTATATCACTACTACTATTACAATAATCACTACTACTGTCACCATCATCACAACTAGTCACCATCACTACTAGTACTGCCACCAACATCTTTACTATTGTCACTACCATCATCACTACTGCCATCATTATCACTACGTACAGCTATCACCATCATCACTACTATTGTCACCATCATCCTTACTACTATCACCATCATTCCTACTACTATTACCATCATCACTACTACTATCACCACCACTATCAAAGCTATTTTCACAATCACCACCACAATCACTACCAAAAGAACCATGATCATCAATGCTGGCAATATCATAACTGATACCGTAATCAGCACGACTATCTTTACTACACTCTGACACACTTTCGTCAGAACTACAGATCATCACCCAACAAATCTATGTGTGTAGTTTGGAGAAAATCCGTCAAACGGTCTAGGAGGAGTTTCGGGACAACCAGACGACGACGACTACCACGACAGACATTTCGGCTGGCAGGGTACCACTATACGGGGGGGGGGTGGGGGGCGATACCACTCTGCTTACACAGAGTGGATAAGATGAGGATAGGAATAACAACTAAGAACTGTATTATGAAGCATGGTATCAATACTTCAAACTGACTCCATAAACTTCACTACAGTATATCGTTCTTCATATTACCTTGGCATCGAGTTGAATATCGCAAAAATGTCTGTTGTCGTAACAGTCGTCGCCATCCGTCTGTCCCGAAACTCCTCCTAGACCGTTGGACAGATTTTCACCAAACTTCACAACTTCACACTTGTTGGGTGAATGCGACGGTCAGCCAAAAATGTTGTTTTTGAATGTGTGCAATAGTTACGGTTTTAGGTCAAAAATATGGTTTTAACCCCCCCCCCCTCTCCACCAATCCCCCCGCAGGACAGGTGTATTATTGTAATCACCGTGTCTGCACACATTCTTATGTGGCAGCAATGATGATGGTGCCACACATCACACAATCACAGAAGTGATGATAATGGTGATTATGGTACTAGTAGTGATGGTGTTGGTGAATGTGATAGTATTTGTCATGGTGGTGATGATCTGTATGTAAAGTCAATAAAAATAGGTTAGCCTAAACAGAACCAGATGCGGAAATATACTTGATCCGACCAGGTCAAGTGAGATATCTTCTTGGTCTAACTGGTAGAGTGACTGCCTCATAGCCTAAGGGTCCCGAGTTCAATGTCAGCCCATGGCATATTTTCGGGGGGCTATTTCAGCATCTAAAGGGCGGTTCACACGGTCATTTTCAGTTTCCATTCCGAGGGAAGGACGGGGAAGAGTTGCCGTAAAATTTCCGGCGAGATTCAAAAAGTGTTCACACGAGAGAGCGAGTCCAAGGTTATGGACTGTGGACGGAGAATGACCAAGCAGAAAGCACATGTATCAATCTACATAGTGATATCAGTGCATCTTTGGGCCACTCATGTTTGTAGAGGGTCTCAGGGGTGCAGGGTGATGGTTATAATGAGCAGGGGTGAGATAAATACATGAGGTAAGCTCTAGTTGTTCCACCCCATGCCTTCTTCTTAGTGGGTGTGGTAGTACGTCCTAGCATGTTTCACATGCTCGCACCCAGTCAGGGAACATCCTGACGACGTATACAGACTAAACACACATAACAAAGCCACTCCAACAGCTTCCTCTCTCTCCAACACCCCTTCTTCCCTCTCTACACGCTTCAGAAAAATAGGAAAAGTAGAATGTAAACACGAGGTGCCGTTGTAAAGGCTTATCCCTCAATACTTCATCTGATCTGGTCTGGTCACTCCTGAGGCCCAACCACGTTTAAATATAGCCTTCAAACCGTTGTTGCCATGTCGCTTTGTAGCTCAGTCAGTAGAGGCTAGGCCTCTTAAACAGGAAAACCAGTGTTCGATCCCACTCAGATCTAGTGTATTTTATATTTTTATTTGGTTATTTTTATTATATTATATTAGGTTAGGTTAATCTAATATAATATTTGTTTTTCAGGGGCAGGGCATAAATTCACACGCATGCGCAGATGGCGAGTTTTGGAGCTGCGTACATGGCCTCCCCTGAGAACTGGGAGCTGCAAATACCCAAGAAACCAAAATGTTGGTTACTCAATTTCCCAGTGAAATATGACACCACGGCGAGATTTGCCCTGGAAATTCTCAGCCCTCAGTGGACGGTGGATGAAAACATGACCGTGTGAACTGGCCTTTACGAAATTTAGGTGTGTTGGTAAAATTGTTAAGATGGTTGAAAGTAAGATCAGAGCTCCAAAACTCCTCTTTCGGGTATGGTGTAAAAACCTATTCCTACAGGACAAGGAAGGGGATAGGAGAGAACAGGGAGTGTAGTGAGACTCGCAAACAAAGCTTTAGTTGTGGAGTTGCCAGCGCTCCAGCGAGTTGCTAACTGGGCCGTTAGTTGTGCGTGTGTAGCACAAGGTGCGTGGTAGCACTGCTCAGTTGGCTGACTTGCCACTCCCGATCGTCTTTCTGACGGACTCACGGTCGTTTCGGCTCAGGCCTGTTCCTCTCTGTTCGTTTGGAGCAGAAGTGATGGTAGTAGTAGTAGAGATGATGGTGATAGTAGTGATGATGGTGATAATAGTGATGATGATGGTGATAGTTGTAGTGATAATGATGGTATTGATGATGGTGACAGTAGTAGTGATGATGGTTATAGTAGTAATGATGATGTTAACAGTAGTAATGATGATTGTAAGATGATGGTTAGTTAGTTATGTAGAGCAGATTAACCAGACCACTGAGCTCCATACGGAACTCTCATAGGTCTGGCCCGAAGGATTGGATCAGATTACTGAAAGGAGCTTAAGGCAACGCAAAAAACGGACGATAGGGGGGAAGGAAAATGACGGAGAATCGGATAAAAGGTCAGTGAATGATTTAGTACCAAAACAAACCGTACGCAGACGGGCAGTATCTGGGCAGTCAAAGACGTGGCGAACAGTTAGAGGGGAATGACAGGAGGAGCAGGTAGGGGCGGAGTGCGGGGAGTGGACATCAAATAACCGTGAGTCAGCCGGGAATGGCCTATCCTAAGTCTAGTTAGTAAAATTTCCTCACACCTGTGAGACTTGGAAGACGAGGGCCAAGGACGGACAGAAGGTTTGATTGCACGGAGTTAATTATTGCAGGGTAGAGCATCCCAATGAGATTGCCACGTGCAAAGAATAGAAGGCTTGAGTAAGGACAGCCAATCACCTAACGGAAGGTGGGGCTGGCGAGGGATCATTAAAATAGCATTCTTAGCCGCAGCATCGGCGTCTTCATTGCCACGGACACCGATGTGAGCAGGAATCCAACATAACTGGACCTGGAATCCACGTAGGCTCATCTCGTGGAGAGCGTGTTTTATGGCTAAAACTATTACGTGGGAGGACGAATAAGCACGGAGCGCTTCGAGGGCACTACGAGAGTCACTGTAAATTATAAAGGGCTGTTGAGGGGTGTCACGTATAATGTCAATAGCAGATTGGATAGCTAAAAGTTCAGCAGTAAAGATAGAAGCTTGGAGCGGGAGAGAAAACTGAAGGAGCTTAGTAGAGGACACAGCAGCGAGGCCCACCCCAGAGTCAGTCTTAGACCCGTCAGTGAAGATGGCAAAATGGGGGCCTTTACGACGTATGTGTTCGAGTGCGTGTTGGCAGTGATGGCTAGGGACAAAAGGATATCTCTTAGAGAGGAAGGAGAGGTGAGTGCAAACATTGGGGAGAGAGATAACCCATGGGGGGGAAACAGCAATGTGAAAGTCAAGAGAGTTGAGGAGAATTGTAGCACGAATCGGAAAGGAGGTGGAAGATGGACACGGATCGGGAATGAAGATATCACTGAAAAGGGAATTAGTGGGAGAGTCACTATGTTTAATTTTTAATGCACGGCGCATAGTAACTAAATCGCGATGGAGGGAGAGCGGGGCCTCGCCACTCTCAGCTAAGACGGAGGTATTTGGGGAGGAACGGAAAGCTCCAGTACAGAGACGCATACCCTGCGTATGAACAGGGTCCAACATCTTCAAAACGGAAGCAGAGGCAGACCCATAAATGGGGCAGCCGTAGTAGAGGATGGAAAGAACCACCGCCTTGTAGAGCATCAACATAGTGGTACGTCTGGCACCCCAAGTGGTATGGGATAGTTTTCTGAGGAGGTTGAGAGCACGAAGGCCTTTACCTTTAGTATACTGAACATGGTCTCTCCAGTTGAGATGTTGGTCAAAGATTATGTCTAAGAATTTAACACTGGGATAGAAAGAAATCTGAGAGGGTCCCATTCGAAGCGATATTGACTGGCCACGGAGCCAGCGTTTGTCTCGATAGAAGACTATTGCCTTAGTTTTCTCAGCCGAAAACTGAAAGCCAACTGAAGATGCCCAGGCGATCACTCGTTGGATGGAGATGTTGAGTATACGTTGAGCATGTCTGAGGGTACGGGCAGTGCAATAGATGGTAAAATCATCAACGTACAGGCTGCCATGGACTTCCGGCAGCAATTGTTGAATGACTTTATTTATGGCCGCGGCAAAAAGTTTGCTGCTGAGAACGCTGCCCTGGGGAACACCATTGACGAGGAGTGGAAAGACATTAGAAAGAATTCCCTCCACTCGAGTCTGGAATGTTCGATCAGAAAGAAAGTTGGAAATAAAAAAAGGTAGATGGCCACGGGCACCACTATCATGAAGTAGTTGCAGGATGGGACGCCGCCACGTGGTATCATATGCCTTCTGGATGTCAAAGAAAACGGCGACGGTGATGGACTTACTTTCAAAGCCACGCTTGATATGAAATTCTAATAACGTAAGCGAGTCCAGAGTAGATCGATCTTTCTGAGAGCCAAATTGGGTCGGAGTGAGAATAGTGTTTTGACGGAGGAACCAAGTGAGTCTAGTATTGACCAATTTCTCCATTAATTTACAAAGACAACTGGTGAGGGATATTGGTCTATAACTCGAGGGCAAGCTCGGGTCTTTTCCAGGTTTTGCAATTGAGACGACAATAGCATGTTTCCATGAGGTAGGAAATTGATGACGGATCCACACCTGATTATAAAATTGCAAGAGGTAGAATTTAGCATGGGGGGCTTAGTTAGTGAGTAAGGCAAAACTTATGTTATCTTGGCCAGGAGCGGAGTTAGGACAATTGGAGAGTGCATGTTCAAATTCATCCATAGTAAAGCATGCATTATAATCAAAGGTGTCTGGTGAAGAGAAGTTGAGGGGGATCGACTCCATTTCAAGTTTATGGCGGCGGAAATTATCGTCTAACCTCTCATTACTGCTGACATGGGCAAGATGTTGACCCAAGAGGTTCGATATCTCAAGGGGATCGTGAACAGTATGGCCACCGTGTACCAAAGCATGGCGCGGAGGGGCAATGTGAAGGCTGTTAATATTCCTGAATTTATGCCAAACGCATGATATCGGGGTAGACGGGGAAATGGTGGAGACATAAGTTTTCCAGGATTCGGATCTACTACGGATGACTTCTCGACGAAATTTAGCTGATAGTCGATTGTAGTGAGGTTTGATGGCACATATATCCATCAATAACGAGATGGAATGGCATAGAAGATCATCACGTAAAGGTAAGCGTGAACATAAAGAATTGTAACGTTTATTGAGACTATCGAGGCGGCGGCCTAATTCATGTTTACTTTTAGCAAGAGTGGATAAGGTGCTGTCCCACCAGGGGACTCGACGACGTAGGGGGGAAGAAGTCGTCTGGGGTATAGACTTAGTAGCTGCATTAGTAAAAAAATTAACGAGTAATGAATGCGTTTCATCAGGATCCCTTAAGGGATTAAAAGGTGGGATTTGTCTGGTGTGGAGGACATATGCGTCCCAGTCAGCTTTGTGGAAGTTATAGCGAGGGAGCGAAGGACATGGACGGAATTGCAAGTAAGACAGGATGACAGGAAAGTGATCGCTTGAGAACGTATCAACACAGACCCGCCACTCGAACTTATCAACAATTGCTGTGGAGCACAGGGTGACATCAACAGAGGAATAAGTATGATGGGAAGCAGAAAAGTAAGTGTGTGAGTCGGCCTCATTAAGGCAGCAAAGGTCACGGTTCAGAAGCAAATGTTCAATCTGCGAACCGGCTGTATCAGGATTGGAGGAAGTAGGGTCCCATATAGGGCTATGGGCATTAAAGTCACCCAACAGTAAGATGGGAGAGGATAGTGTAGAGAAAAACTGAGAAAGCAAGGAAAGGTCATAATTGTAAGCAGGTTGGTTATAGATATTGCAAATGGTAACAGAGTCACCATCGGGGATATGAAGAGTAAGGATAGAGTGCTGTAGGAAACTTGTACGAATGGGAAACAAGTCAAAAGTTACTCGATGATGGACATAAATTGCTGTGCCATATTCTCCATCAGGGGATAGAGAACAGCACGCAAGGTGGTAGTTGGTGATGGATTTATCATAATTTCCAATGTGTTGTAAACAAATACACATTGGATTATAGACACGGAGTAAACGCTGGATCTCACCTAGATGGACTCTAGATGAGAGACCATTACAATTCCATTGTAGTATATAGGGATTGAACAGGTTAAGTGAGAGACGTCAGGTTACGTAAATTAACAGCACTGTTCGGCTGTTGGAGATGAAGAGGAACGGGTCTGGGGGGAGGGTCATGAGAAGGCAGGGAGTTTAGACGTGGACGGTGGGGGGACACATTAGAGGACAGGTCATGGAGGATAGTAGCTATCTTGGAGTGTGAAAGATCTGAACATGATTTTAAGTGAAAAGCGCATAAGCACGAAGAGTTATGAGAGGCGGTGTTATCAGGGGTTGGTAAACGTCGGTCACGGATAAAGGAGCGTATCAACGCAGCAACAGTGGATTTAGTGCGGGTAGGCGTCCGGCGATACTCACGCACAAAGCAGTCATGACAGCCGCAGTGGGGTGCATGGGAGCCCGAGGCGGTAACATTGATAGGTGCGTGAGGTCGAGGACGAGTAGGCGGGGGGGGTACGCAGGTGTAGAGGGGTTGTGGAGTGAGGGAGGCTGGGACGGAGAACCCATATCAGAGCGGAAGATGCGAGAGCGAGGAGGGACACGTTGAGGTTTGGGAGGCATAGGTTGGGCTGTGAGGGTCTTACGTTTTACGGAGGGAGATTGACGATCTGAGGAGGGAGAATGTAGAGCATCAGATCGGCGTTTACTGGTGGAGGGGGTAGAATCCATGACATCGTCAACATCGGTAGAGGGAGCCGGGGCAAGAGGCAAGGATTGAATATCAGTTACTGGTGAAGGGGACGCGGATGCTTTTGGGGTGGAGGCTTCATGAACAGGGGGAGGGGTATTCAGTGCATGAAATCGGTTGGAGAGGGGAACAGTGGCTGGACTAGAAAGGGGTGAATCCAACACAGCATCACTGTCCTCACGTCGTCGACTACCGGGAGAAACGTCAGTTGTAGGTGCACAAAGTCTAGCACTGTAAGTCATATCTCTAGAGGGATCTTTAACATCTCTTACTCTCAGTTCTTGCTTAGCTTCTCTGACAGACATGCCTGACCGACTAATGAGAAGCTTTAACTCAGCATTGTACATGTAGAACACACATTGCTTTGAGCGAGCATGGTGTTCAAGGCCACAGTTAACACACTTTGGAGTGCCACAATTCCAACGGGTAGCATGTTTGACGGAGCTACAGAAGGCACACACCCGAACCTTCTTACACCTACCAGCTGAGTGACCAAAGGTGGAACAGTTTGTACATTGTAACGGTTTGGGGACATAAGGTCGTACTTCACGCCTTTGTCCTTCGATCTTGACGTCTCGTGGGAGGGAACGTCCACTAAACTTAATGCGAGCTATGCGGAGAGGATGAGAAGGAGTTGATTTGTTTGGGATAATATACAAATCAACGTCGTGCACATTTGGATAACGCAAGCGCAACGACGACAGGAGGGTCGACTTATCAGGAAGTCTGTCATGGTCATAAGTTGAGGGTAGAACAACAGTACCGAGGATGTAATTGAGGTCGTTATGTTTCGTGACAGTAACAGGGATATCGTCCAAGGTAGTAAGAGATAGGTATGTCTCAGATTGGGCACGAGTAGTGGTTTCCACAATCCAATCATTATTACCAGTCTCACGGAACGATAAGTCTGAAGTTGCATGCGCCGAGAGGAGGAGGTTCTCTAACTTAGCCCCCGAGATGTAGGAAGCCGGTCGTATGACGAGGAAACGCGGCCAGTCATCATCGCCAAAAATTGAATCGAAGTGCCGGAGGGTGGCATTGGGGACAAACTGATGCCGAGGTTTCCGCCGATGTTGGGGGCCGGAATGAGGCATGTGAGGCTCCAGAGTTGCAACGAGTGAGGTGGAAGTAGTGGCTGAACTAACAATCGGCTGAAATGGTGGAGAAACAGTGTCGATGGGAGGTGAAGGGTCACCAACACTGGTGTCACTCTGCAGGTGGTCAGTGGAAACTGTAAGTCGGTTAATGGGTAGTGCTGAGGAGCAGGGCGTGTCAAGAGAACCCGGCACGCCAAGGTCTATGGTTTGAACAGGAGACTCAACACAAGGAGGGTCTCTCTTATCTTGGGAGAGGGGTGGGACATTTAAATCATGAGCGGCAGGTGTAGTTGGGCTCTGTGGAGAGTCGATATGAACAGGGGCCATTGTAGGGTCCACAGATGGAGGATGGGAATCCTTAGTCGTAGAAGCAGGTAATTTAGTATCAGAGCGTGAGAGAGCATCAGACTCGGAACAACTCGGAGGGGAGGTGTCCAAGGTGGTAGACTCAGAGGGCAGAGGAAGGTCAGATAGAGAGTCCAGGGGAATGCAAAGGTCAAGTACCGGGGGTGCCAAAGCTGGATCCAGGGGAGGAGGTTTGCATGGCTGATCCATGATGACCCTAGTTGTTTTTACTATTCTATTTTCATTTTATCGGAAATAAAAAAAGAAAGAAAAACATAAAAAGAAAGAAAAAGAAAAAGAAAAATAGAAACAAAACAATAAATAAAGAACATACCAGAAGGGCCCACAGAGAACCCTCCGTCGTGAGTCAGGGAGCCCCAGCCTCTATACCGGTGGCGCAAACAGGGGCAGGTCTCCAGGGGGCTCATCCTCATACCCTACCCCCCTAGACTAGGGGGGATAGCACCAAAACGCACAGAAAGGCCAAGCTTAGGCAAAACCGCTATACTGGGACCGAGGGCAAAGTTAATTGCAATCATCCCCAATCTGTGCGTAATGGAGGGCAGCCGGACAGAAGCCAGGAAACCCACCAGGAAGGGAAAACGGACCCCTGGAACCGAGACCGGTCCCCACTGATGGGCGACCCCAGGGGCATCAACGCGGGCAACCACGTCGCCGCTCCCGGGACCAGCCCCCTCGGGCGGTGAGCTAGACCGCCACGGCCCCTGTAAACGGAGAGGAGCCAGTACTCCAGACTCAGCGAGGGAAGGCTCTCGAGCCTAGCCGGCACAATTTAGTTAAAATAGGGAGGAAATCCTCCGCAAAATTAAAACAAAAATGGGAACACGAAAAACGTCGTCACCGGGAGGTTCCGCTTACCCCAATGACGACGGGGGGGCACTTTGTCCACGACGCCGATTGAATCCCTGCCCTAAAGAGAGTGACACCAACGACCCCGTTTCAAGCCCCGCCACCACGACAAGGTGGCTCCCCATTGGCGGGGTAAGATGATGGTGATAATATTAGTGATGATGGATATAGTTTTTTTGTTTTCTATGTGAGTGAGGGAGACAAAAGGCAGAACTGTCTGTAGCAAGTCCCCCCCCCCCCCCCTTACTGACGGGTTGGCAGACCGCCCGGTATTTCCCCCACAACAGTCTTTCTCTCACTGCGGGACCGTTAGGAGTCGGAGGAATTTTGGGTTGCCATCAATCGACAGATTATGATCTAACTTACCCAACTTACCGAGCTCAAAATGACGCAGAAGCGTCATATAACTTATTATTGAGCTATTTCACTAGCTTCATATGACGCGGTAGCGTCATTTGATAGTTTTGGGCGGAACCGTCATATGACGCAGTTGCATCATATGTGACGGAGAGGGTTAAGACGATTTTATTTAGTTTATGAAGGGCCTCCATAAAATTAGCAGGCTTTCAACTATCTTAATTAACCCTTTTTACTAGCACAGATCCTTCATAAGCTCCACAAAATTGTCTAATTATAGCTAATATACAATAAAAATTATGTCACCGGTACACAAAGGGTTAAATAGTTTAGGAAGAGTTTAAAGAAAATTATTAACACTCTTCTTTTGTTCTTTGACCTTGACCTTTAACCTTAAGTATTTTATATATATATACTGTATGTTATTTAAGTAAAATGCAACTAACAGTCAGCTTATTGAAAATTGAGTATTTTTTTATGATGAAGGTTAACTTTTGACCTTGACCTTTATGTAGGATTATTTTTTTTGATTGCTTTGATGTAACCCTAGAAAATCAAATAAGAGTGTAAAATGTCATTAAAGATCATCAGTTAGTTTCAGAGGTAATAAAGGAATAGTTGACCTTGACATTTGACCTTCATCTTGACCTTCATGTCTGAAAATTTAATATTTTAATATTCCCTTAACCCGTTGAGCCCCGGCTAGTTATAATATTTTGTTCACCCCAGTCCCAAGCCATTTTCACTTATTTTTTTTGTTTGCTAAAATGGAAGACAAGGATGAGAAATGAAAAAAAAACAAAAAAAAATTACCTCTGACATTTTGTTTTGGGGGGGGGGGGCCGGCGGCGGGGTTGGCGGGGGGGAGCTTCAAAAAAATGTGTTGAGCCAAAATGGAAGAGAATGGTGAGAAATGAACACACAAATAAAAAAAAAACTCATTTCGGTCATTTGGGGGGCGGGGTTTCAATAGTTCGTCTCCCCTGCATGACCACCCGCCCGGGAGCACTTGGGTAAAAACTGAGTATGGCATTGTACGGCATACATCCTAAGGAGTATCTCACATAAATCTCAAGCCTCTAGCTCCCATACGACCGGAGTAATGAAGGTTCAAAGTGGCGGTAAACTAGGGGTGTAAACTATCCCCACTAAGCCCACCACCACCAGCCGCGCGGCTGTCTCGGCCCGGCTCCCCCACACACTACGGTACCTCCCCCTCCTATTCTCCCGCCATTTCCTACCTTACGAGCCACGTAAGTGTTTTTTATATGTCGGACGCACGTGATGCGTCGCTGGGAGTTGCTGATCAAAGACTGCCGACGCAACACGTGCGACGCTGGGTCTCAACGGGTTAAAGCACAACTGTCTCAACAAATGTTGTGAAGTTTACATGAATAGTAAAGAAATTAGCATATTAACCTTATATTTGACGTTGACCTGTGACCTTGACCTATCAAATGGAATTATGTTTATTCTTGTATGAACTTGGTCTAGGCATTCCGAATATGCTTGATATGCCTAATGAGAATCTTACATTAAATAGGAAATACTAGTAAAAATCATATTTCGATCTTTAACCTTGAACTTCGAACTTAGAATTTCTTATCAAGGATTTAGTTAGCTTAACAGCAATGTTCATATTAACTAGCGTTATGAATATGATGTAATTCATATAAAAACTTATTAATTACAAATAGATCATATACTGTGACCTTGACCTTTTACTTAAAAAAAAATACATATATTTGGATGTTCGTCGCATTGCCCAACTGAATTTGCCTGTATAATTTGGTGACACTACCTTGAACAGTCTAGGAGCTTAGGGAAAATGAAAAATACTCTTGTTTTGACCATGACCTCTGACCTTAACTATTACAATATTTGTGAAGTTTGATATATACGATATTTAAGTAATAAGCCATAACACATAGCAGTTTTCCAAAATTTGAGTATTTTTTTAATAAATAATAAAAGTTGACCTTTGACCTTCAGCTGTAACCTTGACCTTTATGTAAGAGTGGTTTTGTTTGCATTGACATTCCCCATGAAAATCAAATAAGCATGCCTAATTTCATTAAAACTCATCAATTAGTTTCATATATATTAATAGAACAGTTGACCTTGACCTTTGTCTTGACCTTTGTCTCAACATTTATTATTTTCCTTTTCAATTAAAGTGCAACTATCTCACCAAAATGTGTGAAGTTTGCATGAAAAGTAAAGAAAATAGCATATCGACCTTTTATTTGACCTTGACCTGTGACCTTGACCATTCATATGGAATTGAATAGTTTCTTGTATGACCTTGGCCTAGGTATTCCGAATATACATGGTAAGCCTAGTGAGAATCTAACAGTTAGTATAAGAAATACTAGTAAAAAACTATTTTGACCTTTGACCTTACCCTCTATAATATTTATCTAAAATTTAGGCAATACGAAATCAAGGTTACCAGTAACTTGTAGTAAATATTAAGACATTTGAATAACTAAAAATAAATAGTATAAGTTGACTTTTGACCTTGACCTTTATGTAAGAGTACATTTTTTGTTCATTGATATTGCCCAGGAAAATCAAATAAGCATGACTAATTTCATTAAAACCCATCAGTTAGTTTCATATATATATATATATATATATATATAGAGAGAGAGAGAGAGAGAGAGAGAATAGTTGACCTTGACCTTTGACCTTCATGTCTCAAAATTTAGTATTTTCCTTTTCATTTAAAGTGCAACTATCTCAAAAAAATTGTTTTAATTTTGCATGAAAAGTAAAGAAAATAGCATATTGACCTTTTATTTGACCTTGACCTTTCATATGGAATTGTATAGTTTCTTATATGACCTTGACCTAGGTATTCCAAATATACATGGTAAGCCTAGAGAGAATCTAACAGTTAGTATAAGAAATACTAGTAAAACCTTATTTTGACCTTTGACCTTACCCTTTAGAATATTTATCTAACATTTGTGTAATACGATCTCAAAGTTACCAGTTACTTGTATGGTGAACATGCAGATATTTGAGTAAAAAACTAAAAATATATAGTAAAAGTTTACCTTTGACCTTGACCTTTATGTAAGAGTACATGTTTTGTTTTATTGACATTGCCCAAGAAAATCAAATAACATGCCTAATTTCATTAAAACCCATCAGTTAGTTTCATATATATTAATAGAATATTTGACCTTGACCTTTATTATATGTCAACATATAGTATTTTCCTTTTCATTTAAAGTGCAACTATCTCACCATATTTTGTGAAGTTTGCATGAAAAGTAAAGAAAATAGCATATTGACCTTTTATTTGACCTTGACCTTTCATATGGAATTGTATAGTTTCTTGTATGACCTTGGCCTAGGTATTCCGGATATACATGGTAAGCCTAGTGAGAATCTAACAGTTAGTATAAGAAACACTAGTGAAAAACTTATTTTGACCTTTGACCTTACCCTTTAGAATATTTACCTAAAATTAGGTCAATACGATATTAAGGGGACCGGCCGCTTTTTAGGCTTAAAAAGCTCTAAATCTTGATAATACCATTAGGTGTTAAAATGTGTTTATTCAACATCCTTTCATAAGCCAGTGAAATGTTATTAGTGAAAACCCATTGGAAATTGTTTTTTTTTTTCCAAACTTTTCCTGTATTTCTAAAAACATTTTATAGCAAACTTTGAAATTGACAGGCTCAGTAACTACTGGTCGTACGAGGATCGTACATATATAAATGGAAAGAGCGTAAACTACTCTACAACCTCCCAACAGCTGTATCTTCTACTCTGCCGTGTTCCTGCGTAAAATATTGCAAGCCAAAAACAAAAGTTAAAAATTTTCACCCAATTACCTTAGACTTCCACGTTTTTCTCAACACCTGTTTTGTCGCACTTTGGGATCTAATAATTAATGTATTATTGGGCCTCTAGGAATGTTTTATATACCATTGGAAAGTGCGTGAAATACTCTATAAATTTATTGTCTCCTTTTTTTTAATTTGAGACATAGCCCCTTGGCATATGTAGCTAACCACCGAGTACAAAATCATTACCGAGAAATCTCGGAGTGAAAGTAAAAAGTGCACTGTATCAAGGAATTGTTGTGCCAACAGTGATGTATGGGGCTGAGACATGGGCTCTGAAGAAAAAGGAGAAAAGAGGGCTGGATGTGATGGAGATGAGCTGCTTGAGGAGTATGTGTGGAGTTACTCGTAGAGACAGATTGAGGAATGAAGAGATACGTAGGAGAGTGGGGCAGCAGGAACATTTGTCAGCCAGAGTGGACAGAAGGGTGCTGAGCTGGTATGGTCATGTTGAACGAATGGGAGATGAAAGGCTTACAAAGAGAATATGTGAGTCAGGTACAAGGGGAGATAGAAGGGCAGGAAGACCCCCATTGAGATGGAGAGACTGTGTAAGAAAGGCTTTGGATGATAGAGGAATGACTATAGATCAGGCAGGGGAAGTGGTGGTGGACAGGAGTGAATGGAGAATGCTTGTGAATAGTTGAGTGAACACGTGGTCATTTGGAGTAAGGGGTCGGGCGCAAGTTTGACTAGATAATAGTCCATCAGGCGCCTGGCCCGGGGAGACGATTAATATGAAGGGTGTGCCTGGAAGTGTGGTGGGAGGGCTTGTGGCTTTGGCTCCGCTGCATGTCTGCCTGCCGAGATCGGAACCTCTCCGGGTGGTCAGGGGCCGGGGGAGTGCTGGAGCGACCTTGGTAACCCTGTTCTCTGGGTCTTCTCCTGGGTGACCTGGATGTGTGAGAGTTTGTGTTTTTTATCTGTGTTTATTTTTTGTTTTATGTTGTTTTTGTGTTTTCCCTGTTCTTGCTCTGTCTTGAGTCGGCTACCCCCAAAATGGGGATTGGGCCTGAGCATATAGATAGATAGATAGAATTTCCAAGTCACCTAATTCCGCAATTAGATAAAAAAAAAAAAAAAAAATCAAGAGTTGTAAATCCACCTGTCCTGAGTTGTCTGATCCCTCTGAAAATATTATACAGTGCTTGGGTTTCGAATTATTCGACTTCCGAATTTTTGTTTAATTTTCGAGCTAATTTCCACCTTAATTCAGGAACTAGTTGACCTAGAATAAAAAAAACAATTAACACAAAATCCTTGTTACATCATCCTCTATACGTGTGCGAAATCTCATTGAAATCGGATGAAGTTCAGTGACCCCCTATTAAAAAGCAGCCGGTCCCCTTAAAGGTGGGGGTGCATGGGTTGAGATAAACATGGAAAAATAATCGCCAACCTGCATATAATTATCTTGTAAAATGCAATGTCACTGAAATAATTATTAACAATGGTATAAAGGATTTTGCGGATCGTCTATACCGGCCTGTGACATCATAGTGACGTCACACCAGTATCCTTAGCCTAGAATGGATGGTGGACTTACACTCTTGTGAAGTCACAGGCCCGGTATAGACGATCCACAAAATCCTTTATACCATTGTTAATAATTATTTCAGTGCCATTGCATTTTGCAAGATAATAATGTACAGCTTGGCGATTATCATTCCATGTTTATCTCAACCCATGAGCCCCCCCCCCCCCTTTAAAGTTACCAGTAACTTGTATAGTGAAAATGAAGACATTTGAGTAAAAACTACAAAATATGAAATACAGTAAACCCTCGCCATCTTGGACCTCTAGAAGTCGGAAACCCGTACTAGTCGGACTGGCTACGGCCTCTCGGACATGCACTTCCGTATTTCGGACATTTCCGTCATCGTTCCGACAGTCTCTGACGTTGTCGGACTTTATATAAGTATTCGGAAAATGTCCGTCATAACCGTCCTCTGATATCTCAAATATTTCCGAAATGTGTCGTAACGGTGTCGTAACGACAAAGGATGACGTGTCGGATCACGACCTCACGTCACCGGACAATAAGGGTGAATATCCGATATTATATTTTTCAATTCCATCACATTAGAAATGATTCAAAGATTACAAAAAGTCCAAATAAGACATAGTTATGTTAATGTATAAGGGAGTTAGGTAGATGAATTAGAGAGATAGATAGATAGACAAAACAAAAAATCTATCAAACGTAAATCTTCCGTCTCTACTCGCACGGGGGGAGAGTTGAAATATTTTGTTGACTATCTTATTTATTATTTATCTATGTGCTGGAAGGATATTATATTTTTCAATTCTATCACATTAGAAATGATTCAAAGATTACAAAAAGTCCAAATAAGACATAGTTATGTTAATGTATAAGGGAGTTAGGTAGATGAATTAGAGATAGATAGATAGAAAGAGAGTGTATATCGAGGGAAAAACATAACATAACATTAATAAATTTCTAGCACCAGGCAACAAAGACCATATGGCACTAAAGCAGGAAACGGATAGAGTTAGAAGGAAAGGAAGTTAAATATCGTTAAGGAGTCTGAGAGAGGAAAGGAAAGCCATTACGTGGTCAACGGAAAAGAAAGGGGACTCTGAGAGGAGATCGGCAAGACAAGGATGACGACCAAGGGAAAAGAACGGCGACGGGCCGAAGAAAAGAGAGGACAGTCAAGGAAAATGTGAGAAATAGAAACCTGAACACCACACCGGGAGCAAAGAGGTGGAGGCAAGCGGGACATGAGGAAGGAGTGGGTAAGTCTGGTATGGCCTAGCCGAAGCCGGGCCAACGCAGTCTCCCAACGGCGAACACGGTGAGAGGGGTCAGCCCAGGCAGAAACGGAGGACTTAACAGTGTGGAGCTTATTAGAGGAAAGAGAAGACCACATTGTTTGCCAGCGAGACAGGAGGAAGGTAGAGATAGCTGGATAATAGTCAGAGGCGGGAATAGAGAGAGAAGTTGATCGGACCGCCGCAGCGTCGCGAGCGAGAACATCAACCTGCTCATTTCCACGGACACCAACATGGCTAGGCACCCAACAAAATTGGACAACCTTTTTCCGAGCAGAGAGACTGACAAGCCAATCGTGGATGGCAAGAACCAACGGATGGACAGCAGGGAAAGACTGCAAGAGAAGAAGGGCACTGTAAGAGTCAGAAAAAAGAGTAAAGGAGGAAGAAGGAAAGAAGCACATGAGACGGACGGCAAAGAAGATAGCGTAAAGTTCGGCAGTCAGAACACCAGCTGGAGAAGGGAGAGAATACTGATAAGAACGAGAAGGAAAAAGGATGGCAAACCCGATGCCAGAAGATGAACGGGAGCCATCAGTGTAAACCGGGGTAGAAGAAGAATGCTGTGTAAGGTGTACAAGGAAACGAGAACAAAGAACTGGGGGCGGGGTAGAGGACTTAGAACAAGGAAAAATAGAGGGACACAAGGAAATACGAGGAAGGAGCCAAGGACACTTACTGAGCCGGAGCGGAAGAACGTGGAAGGGGGAAAACGAAGAATGAGAAAGTAAGGAATCCATACGAGAAAGGAAAGGGGGCCGAAGGCGAGAATGAGACGGAACAGGAACAGTAGGAAGAAGAGAGGTCTGCAAGGAAGGAAACTGAAGCGACCGGGCATAGTACCGGAGAGAGAGAAGGGCCCGACGTCGGTACAAAGAAGGGACGCCGGATTCAGCATAGAGGCTTTCAACAGGGGAAGAGCGAAAAGCACCCAAGGCAAGACGTAAACCGAAATGGTGAACAGAGTCAAGTTTATGGAGGACTGTGTCGGAGGCTGATGAGTAAACCTGACAACCATAATAGAGTTTAGAAAGAACAAGGGCAACGTGAAGGCGAAGAAGGAGAGCACGGTCCGCACCCCAAGTGAGGTGGGACAGGGTCTGGAGGAGACGAAGACGGTGCAAAGCAGCAACCTTAACAGAGGAAACATGAGCTGCCCAGTTAAGACGGGAATCAAAGACAAGACCCAAGAAGGTAGTCGAAGAGCGATAAGGTAAAACGGAACCATACAGTTCAAGAGAAGGACGCGGGATAACGTGGCGACGAGTGAAAGACATAGCACAAGATTTAGTCGTAGAAAAACGAAACCCGTGAGCAGTGGCCCATGACGAGGCAGCCACAATCGCTGATTGGATAAGGGAGCGTAACGCAACAATATCCGAATCAGCCGCATAGATCGCAAAGTCGTCGACATATAAGGAGGACCTGACCGTAGCCGGAAGGGAAGAGATAATGCCATTAATGGCTATGAGAAAGAGGATAGTACTTAAAACGGAACCCTGAGGTACACCTTCTATCTGAGGAAATAACCGAGAAAATGAGGAATTCACCCGGACACGAAAAGAACGAGAAGAAAGGAAATTACGAATAAAGACGCCCATATTACCACGGACATGAAAAGAACGGAGTTGGCATAAAATATGATGTTTCCACGCGGAGTCGTACGCCTTCTCGAGATCGAAGAAAACAGCAAGAACTGACTCATGGCGAGCAAAAGCAGACCGGACGTAGGTCTCCAAACTAAGTAAAGGGTCGATAGCGGACCGAGCACGCCGAAAACCAAACTGGGTCGAAGACAAAAGCTGACGTGACTCGAGAAGCCACATCAGGCGGACATTAACCATCCGTTCAAACAGCTTGCATAAACAACTCGTCAAGACAATAGGGCGATAGTCTTGGGGCGAGAAACCCGACTTACCAGGCTTAAGAAAAGGAATAGTAAGAGCAGAACTCCATGCAGGAGGGAAAACACCAGACGACCAAACCTTATTAAAAATAGCCAATAAAAATACCAAAGCCTCAGTGGAAAGATGCTTAAGCATTAAATTATGGACGCCATCAAGACCCTCAGAAGTAGCCTTACAGGCACGAAGAGCGGAGAGCAACTCACGGGAAGAAAACGGGGCATTGTACGACTCTGCCGAAGACAGAGTGAAAACAACTGGAGAAGTCTCTGCGACGGCTTGAAGTGAATGAAATTCTGGGGGGAGATGAGAGCCACTACTGACCGAGCTAAAGTAAAGACCCAAACGATCGGCGACTGCCTCCGAGTCAGCAACAGACTCCCCATCAACATGAAGCACAGGAGAATGAGGAGGTAAACGCTTGCCCGAAATCTTGCGAATGCGCTTCCAGATGGACTGAACAGGAGTAAAGGACGTAATGGAGGAAACATAGGACACCCAACTCTGACGTTTAGCAGACCTGACTGTGCGACGGAGGAAGGCAGACGCCTGACGAAAAAGTATAAAAGAACGATCATGAGCGGGAGTAAAACGCTTACGACGAAAGCTCTTCCAAGAAGCCCGTTTGACGCGGAGAGCCTTGGAGCAGTTCGGGGACCACCAAGGAACACATTTAGACGTAAAAGGACGGGAAGTCCGAGGAATAGAGACTAAGGCAGCACTCAAAACTGTGACCAGAAAAAAGGCTAGTAAATCATGTACAGATGAAAAATCAGACGGAGGTAAGAAAGGGATAGATAGTGAATCAAAAGTAGACCAGTCCGCACGCTGGAAGCACCAACGAGGAGGACCAGGGACAGGAGAATAAGAGGTAGGAGAGAGCAGAACAGGGAAATGGTCGCTATAGAGAGAATCCTCCAAAACAGACCAATGAAAAAGAAGAGACAGGGAAGGGGAACACAAAGAAAGATCAAGACAAGAAAAAGAACGTGTTCTAGCATCAAAATGAGTCAGGGAACCAGTATTAAGGAGAAAGAGGTTATTATTAGTAATGAAAGACTCTAATGCACGACCATGTGAGGTAATGACAGAATCACCCCACAGGGGGTGCCTACAATTATAATCACCAAGCAATAAAAACGGAGGAGGCAGCCGAGCTAAAAACATGGTAAAAGAGCCAAAATCGACGGGAACAGAAGGAGAGAAATAAAGAGAAACAACCGTAATCCATTGACCAAGAAAAACCCTAACAAAGGTGCAAGGGAGGGAAGTAGGGCAGGAAAACTCTTCATAAGGAACAGAGTGGTGAAGGAGAATACAAGTGTCGGAAAGAGAATGAGGAGAACTGATAAAACGGTAGCCAGGAACAGGAATCGGAGGAGAAAGAAGACGAGTTTCCTGGAGACAGACAACCTTAGGGGAATGGGAAGAGAGTAAAAAACGCAAATCGTCTCTCTGAAGAGAAAAACTGCGAAGGTTCCATTGCAAAATGGACATACTAAAAACACTAAAAAGAAAGTACGAGAAAATAAGCTGTAAAAGAGAGAATAAAAACGATATATACAAACACATATCAGAGAGGCGGAACAAAAACACGCCGAACTAAAGAGGAACAAGGGAGGAAAAAGAAAAAAACAAAAAGAGAAGAAAGGAACGGAAAAATCAAAGAAAACAAAGAAAGGACAAAAAAGAGAAAACATCAATAAAAGTAACACACAAGTGGGAAGAAAACAGATACACTATAGACAACACAGACACACAAAATACAGCAAACAGCGGGAAAGACGCATACATACAAGAGGAAAGAAAGAGGGACAAAGAACAAGAAATATAAGCACACAGACTTATGGACAACGAAGAAAAGACTGATGAGGTTAACGGTGAGTAATAATGGAAGGAATGGGGGACGAGGAAGAACAAGGAGGGAAAGAAGATTGATAACCAGGTGGCATAGGGAGGCTTAATAGGGAAGAAGAAGAGATAGGAGGGCTAGAGGGAGAGGGAGGAAGGGGAGAGGAGGGAGGGGGAAGGACGGGAGGATGAGGGTCGGGAGGATGAGGGTCGGGAGGATGAGGAACGAGGAGAGGCCCGGGGGGGGGCCCCAGAGGAGGGAGGGAGAGTGGTAGGGGAAGGCGGGAGAGGGGTAGGGGGGAGCGTAGAAGGGATGGGATGAACGTCGGCAGAAACGGAAATAGGCGGCGGATGAGAAGAAAGAATATACTCCTCAATCTTGGGCAAAGATTCAAAGGATAAGTCTAAGGAAGCGGGGGGTTGGACACAGGACGAAGAAAGAGGAGAAGGGGGGGAGGAAGGAGGGAGCTCTTTCTTCTTCCCACTGGGACTCGGGCTCACTGTGGAGGCGGTCCCTGCGTTTAGAAGAGGAGGCGGGAGAGGAAGAAAGGGAGGAACGGGGCAAATGTTTCGAAACTAGTTTGGTAGAGGAGGCAGGAAGCCGGGAGGGAATCTTGGAACTACGAGACGAGGACGGAGGAAGAGAACGAGGAGGAGGCTTCGGACGAGAACGCTGGTGGATGGGGCGTTGAGACAAACCGGAAGAAGTGGAGCGAGGAAGAGTAGTGGAAGGAGGGGGGCTGAAGTAGGAGTAGAAGAGTTAAGAACAGAAAAAGAGTTAGATAAAGGGAGAGAACACGATGAGACAGCCAAGGGGACGGGGGAGACAGAAGAAACTGAAGGATAGGAAGAAGGGATAGACGACGGAACCGGAGAAGTAGAGGGAGAGGAGGACGAGGATGATGGAGGTGCAACGGGGGGGGGGGGGAGGGCGGAAGAAGCAGAGGAGACGGGAGGGTGAGATAGAACAGTTGAAAACGGATGAGGGGAGAAGCCCAGGCGGCGAGCTGCCTGACGAGCCGTAGAATGAGTAAGGCCGTGCAATGTCTTAAGGATCGTAACTTCAGACTCGAATTTGAAAACGGGACAATCTCGGGAATCAGCAGAATGGGAGCCCTGACAGTTTATGCAGCATCGTATTGGAGACCGGCAGTCACCGACGAGATGGCCAGATTGTGCACAGCGTGGGCACCTAGGGCAGTCGGGAGCGGAAGAGCGACAGTACTTAACAGGATGCCCAAAGCGCCAGCAACCGCGACACTGCTGAGGACGAGGTAGGAACTCAGTGACGGGTAGGCGAGTACCGCCGACAATAACGTGACAAGGGAGAGACCGACCATCGAACGTGATATTGGCGATATTGGCGGGATGGCGGCGAGTGGTGCGAGGTGGGATGGTGTAGCAGACAAGACTAACCACAACATGGTCTTGAGCAACAACAATAGACTT
This sequence comes from Paralithodes platypus, assembly GCA_032716605.1. Classification (NCBI taxonomy): domain Eukaryota; kingdom Metazoa; phylum Arthropoda; class Malacostraca; order Decapoda; family Lithodidae; genus Paralithodes; species Paralithodes platypus. The sequence continues at coordinate 10,420,216 of CM064564.1, read as the reverse complement.
AATAAGGTCGGCACAGTCTGCAAACTGCCGACCACCGAGACGGATGGAAGGAGGGATCAGGACGGTACCCGTACAAGAGTTCAGTCGTTGGTCTTTAAGGGCTGGGATGGAAGTTCCGGAGAAGTCGACAATGGTCGACATAGCAGCAGCCTGACGTTCGTTCTGGACCGTAACGAGACGGGAGTCATCATGGTGGGAGTGGAAGGTGACATCCCTGCCCACCTGCTGAAGGAGACGCAGGTGGAACAGGAGGTCATCTCCGGCGAGAGGAGCTGAGGCGGGGACTGAGAAGAACTTAATAAAGTCAGCAGGGGCAAAGAGTGAGGATAAAGGGAGAACAGAAGAACGAGGGCGAGGAGCGGAAGTAACGGGAGGAGAAGGAAAAGAAGAATGTGGAACGGGTGGGAGATACGGTTCGAAAGTGACTATACGAGAGGAAGGGGAAGAAACCGAGGAAGTGGAGGAGGACGAGGGAAGAAGAGAGGAAGAGGAAGCAGAGGAGAGAGCGAACGGACGAACGGACGAATGGAAGAGGGCTGATCAGGTAGAACGGAGTGGGACACGGAAGAGGACAAAGGGGCAGGAACTGAGGGAGCGGCTAGGGAGGAAGCGAACGTAGAGGAGGTAGACGTGCCAAGAGAACTCGACACGACTAGGCTCGGAACTGTATGAGAAGCAGAGGTCGAATGGACGGTCACAGACAGTGCATGTGTCGGTAAAGGGCCCGGTATAGTGGTAGGCAAAGATCTACCACCAACCGAGGAGAGGACGGGCAAGGAAGGAGAGACAAACACATCAGCCATATCATCGCCAGCGCCGGTGATCGAAGATCCAGAAGAAGGCTCCATAAGACGAAGGTAACATGGTTCATCCGGGAGAAGCTCCATACCCACCACGGAGCCACAAATTAGAGGACAAGGCACATGCCCCAGGAGTCAAACCCGGATATACACCCCGACCCCCTGTGCCTAATGGGCGGTCAACTCGTCAGTTTCGGGTCCAGCACAGAGGGCGAGATTTGACGAAATAATAATCGCCAACCTGCATATAATTATCTTGTAAAATGCAATGTCACTGAAATAATTATTAACAATGGTATAAAGGATTTTGCGGATCGTCTATACCGGCCTGTGGCGTCATAGTGACGTCACACCAGTATCTTTAGCCTAGAATGGATGGTGGACTTACACTCTTGTGAAGTCACAGGCCCGGTATAGACGATCCACAAAATCCTTTATACCATTGTTAATAATTATTTCAGTGCCATTGCATTTTGCAAGATAATAATGTACAGCTTGGCGATTATCATTCCATGTTTATCTCAACCCATGAGCCCCCACCTTTAACCCTCCCGCCCCGGCTACGCATTACATAAATATTCCCCGAAATCCGGGTGTTTTGGCCGAAAAACGTCTAGGCTAGGCTACCGTATCATTGTTATGCTGACTGCTTCCCGCATTCCCGCGCATCCCCAAGCGTAGCTGTGTTATTTACCTTTAGAATGGCGTTAAGTAGAGCTCTCTAAGTCAAGTGCTTGATTTGTGATGATGATTTCATTGGAGATAACTTTATGGCCAAAACAGCCACTTTACACTACTTTTCGATACTTAACAACAACATACAGGCACACACGAACAAGCGACGCTCTCCTTCTTGTGGCCGGAGATGCGGGGCGTCGGTCCAGCTGGCTGTTGTTTACATGCGTCGGACCGACGCCTCGCACACGAAGCTCACAGGCTTTCAAGCAATGGTACAATGTTGTACCACCCGGGTTCCTGGGGGCAAAACATAATGGTACACACGTGTACCATCCGAGTTTGAAGGGTTAAGGTTACCAGTAACTTGTATAGTGAAAATGAAGACATTTGAGTAAAAACTACAAAATATGAAATACAGTAAACCCTCGCCATCTCGGACCTCTAGAAGTCAGAAACCCGTACTAGTCGGACTGGCTACGGCCTCTCGGACATGCACTTCCGTATTTCGGACATTTCTGTCATCGTTCCGACAGTCTCTGACGTTGTCGGACTTTATATAAGTATTCGGAAAATGTCCGTCATAACCGTCCTCTGATATCTCTAATATTTCCGAAATGTGTCGTAACGGTGTCCGACAAAGGATGACGTGTCGGATGACGACCTCACGTCACCGGACAATAAGGGTGAATATCCGATATTATATTTTTCAATTCCATCACATTAGAAATGATTCAAAGATTACAAAAAGTCCAAATAAGACATAGTTATGTTAATGTATAAGGGAGTTAGGTAGATGAATTAGAGAGATAGATAGATAAACAAAACAAAAAATCTATCAAACGTAAATCTTCCGTCTCTACTCGCACGGAGGGGAGAGTTGAAATATTTTGTTGACTATCTTATTTATTATTTATCTATGTGCTGGAAGGATATTATATTTTTCAATTCTATCACATTAGAAATTATTCAAAGATTACAAAAAGTCCAAATAAGACATAGTTATGTTATTGTATAAGGGAGTTAGGTAGATGAATTAGAGATAGATAGATAAACAAAACAAAAAATCTATCAAACGTAAATCTTCCGTCTCTACTCGCACGGAGGGGAGAGTTGAAATATTTTGTTGACTATCTTATTTATTATTTATCTATGTGCTGGAAGGATATTATATTTTTCAATTCTATCACATTAGAAATGATTCAAAGATTACAAAAAGTCCAAATAAGACATAGTTATGTTATTGTATAAGGGAGTTAGGTAGATGAATTAGAGAGATAGATAGGTAGATGAATTAGAGAGATAGATAGATAGAAAGAGAGTGTATATCGAGGGAAAAAAAACAAAACAAAAAATCTATCAAACGTAAATATTCCGTCTCTACTCGCACGGAGGGGAGGGTTGAAATATTGTGTTGACTATCTTATTTATTATTTATCTATGTGCTGGAAGGATATTATATTTTTCAATTCCATCGCATTAGAAATTATTCAAAGATTACAAAAAGTCCAAATAAGACATAGTTATGTTAATGTATAAGGGAGTTAGGTAGATATGCATTAGAGATAGATAGATAGAAAGAGAGTTGCAGAGGGGGAGTGAGCGATTTTATGTGGAAAAAAGCTAAAAATACCCTGGCAAAAAACTTCCGAACCATCGGTAAATCTCGGTAAAAAATTTGTAAAGTCGAGCCAAAGTGTTTGTTGTGCGGGCAAGGGGTAGTACTATGCAACCTTCGGTAAAGTGAACATTTGTTGCAAGAGTGTTCGTTGTGCAGGGGTTTACTGTACTGTGTTTTGTATTACAGATTATAGGGTTCGAATAGGGTTGTCTTTGTTTTCTAGGTTGACGCGGACGTCTCTCTTGAGGTCGGATTTTTTCCGTAGTCTCCGATTTCATTGTTGTCTCGGACGGACATTGGTTAGGTCGGATTTTATCCTCTGTTAGGTCGGACACAAGCCGGACTCCGGACATCTCGGATTTTCGGTCATCTCGGACTGGGTCTCCCCCCAATTAGTCCGAGATAGCGATGGTTTACTGTATTGACCTTATTTTTAACCTTGACCTTTGACCTTAACCTTTAAGTTAAATGGAAAATTTCTTTTTGACTGACCTTCGCATTGACCAAATGGATATAGGCCTACCTGTGAAATTTTGTGAAAATCCATCAAACGGTCTAGGAGTAGTTTCCGGACAGACAGACGGACGACGACGGACGACGACGACGATGACAGACAAGCTGACTGGTGGTGCACAGTATACGGGCGGGATCTGTGCGCGCGATACCACTCTGCTTCGCAGAGTTGATAATATTGTGATCCATTTAGCCGCCAATAATGACGTTTCCAGGGTGCACCACGAGGAGGCGAATCACATTTACACCCCTTATTTTTTGTTTATGTTTATGCTAGAAACCACTACGTCATACAGTAATGCCAGCCGTATGATAACAGTTGGGGAAGTGGGCGGACGTTACAGATATATCCCGACTGAACAGACCTTAACACAGCCTAACCTAACCATAACGGGGCAAGTTCCTCATATAAATGTGGGGCAAGTTGTTTTGGGGGCGACATCTCCAGTAACCATCTCCAACATCACCAACACTATGACCAATATCACTAATACTATCCCATCATCACTACCACAATCACCACCAGCATCATTGCTACTATCACCATCATACCTACTGCTACTACTACCATCATTACTACTGCTATCACCACCACTATCACAACTACTTTCACAATCACCATCATCATCACTACCATAATATCCATCATCATCACTTCTTTCAACATTATAACTATCATCATAATCAACACAATTATTTTTTGAAGTTTTTGGTGAATTTTACAATTAACACATGCGCGAGTTTTCCAAACAAAACATGGGTTTTTGTGCTGTTTTCATGTCATTCATTCGATTTTAGAACCCATTTGTTGCAAAAATGTCTCGTTATGGCCATACCCCATCACCCCAATAATTTCCATAGTTTTGTCATTAACCTAACCTAACCTGGGGTCCCCCAGATCTGGGGCAGATCTGGGAGAAAGCTCTGAAGAACTTATATTATTGTAATAGTGGTAGAAGAGTGAGAGAGATGCAACATTGCAGCATGTAGAGAGAGATTATAGGGAATTAGTGAGAGGAGGTAAGTTGACGAGACAAAATATTTCTGACTCTACCCTTTCGAGAAGGGCAATATGGGTTGAACCTCCCCACACATGCGAACAATACTCGATACATGGGTGCACTGTGCCCCTCTATATAGCAAGAATCTGTGCGGAGGTGAAGAACCCACAGAGACGGTTGAGCACACCCAACTTCTGGAAAGCTGTTTTAGCAAGAGTGGTAATATGATCATTCCAAGAAAGGCTACAAGACAAAGAAACACCAAGAATACTGAGATAAGATGAAGGTTTGATTTGTGTATTGTTGAAGTATAAGGAATAGACCTGTGGAAGTTCTTGACGGGTAGATAAATGGAGAAAATGGGTTTTGGAAACATTGAAAGTACAAGATTTTCTTTGCCCCAATCGGAAATGGTTGATAGATCACAAGATAAGTGTGCTATGGCCTAATTACGTGAATTGTTGAGTGATTGCATGCTGGGTTTTCCTGGAAAACTAGTTGACTATAGGTAGAGCCAACGAACTTGACAATAATCTTGATCCCTTAACTTCTTATAACTCAAAATTAATGAAAGCAATCGGACTGACATTTCTATCTTTTGGGAAGAGTCCACCAGGCAATAGGTGTGGAAATTTACAGCCAGTTTGCTCAAGGTCCTTTTGAGTTACGAAGAGGTCAGGGATAGAGATAATTGTCAAGTTCGTTGGTGCTACCTATAGTGTAAGGTAGAGTCATCAGCATATGAATGGATAGGACTGGAGGTACAGTTGAAAAGATCATTAATAAATATTATAAAGATAACTGGTGACAGGACAGATCCCAGAGGAGTTGATAGGTTGAGGAAGTGAGTGATGGCCGTCCACAACCGCAATCTAGTTTAAGGGGACATGGGCTGGTTTTCTGGACCACTTTCTCCCTCATGTTTAGCCCCATTAGTTTTCAGATGTTAAGATGTTTGCCCCATTAGTAAGTCGATTTTAAGACCTTTCATCCCATTTCTTCGTCAATATTTAGACCATATACCTATAGAATTAACAATCCAAATTAATAAGGCACCGGAAATAACAGAAACTAGCAATAGCATCAAGGCAAAAGTTCCATGGAATGTAATCTCAAATGAAGAGTGCCAAATGTACTGCGATAAAACCAAAGACTTATTAAATAGGGTGCAATATGATGGTAATGGTGTAGCACAATGCAGGGTCCAAAATGTAATGATGCACAACACAGAAAGGACATTATTAAATTTTACAATAGTATAATAGATTCTTTATCAAAAGCGGGGGAAAGTATTTTGAATAGCCATAAATATAAGTCCTCATTCAATAAACCAGGTTGGCAAGACTATGTGGCTGACCTGTATCAGGCCTCCAGAGATGCTAGGTCTCATTGGCTTGAGGTAGGTCAGCCCAGACAGGGGCCTATATTTGAACTTCACAAAAGAGCAAAGGCTAGGACCAAATATGCCATTAGATTTATTAAGCAAAATGAAAACCAATTAAGGAAGGAAGCCCTTGCAAAGAGTCTGGCAGAAAAGGATACTAACTGTTTTTGGAAGGACATCAGATCCATGCAAAATTGTAATACACCATTACCTGTCAGTGTTGAGGGGGTTACGGGTGAAGAGAACATTGCTGACTTACGGAAAACTCATTTTAAGGAACTACTTAACAGTGTAAACCAAAGGTCTACTAATGGTGCAATTCAATATGTGAAAGATAGTAATTATGAAGACATTAAAGTGACTGAAAGTGATCTTGAGAATGCCATAAGAAAACTTAACCTAAACAAAGCATGTGGGCTGGATGGTATATATGCAGAACATCTTAAATATGCAGATAAGTTGTTAATAGATAAACTTAGTTCTTGCATCACCAGTCTATTTACGCATGGTGTCCTGCCGGAGTCTATGATATCCGTAATACTTGTTCCTGTCATTAACCCTCGTGGCCCGGGCTGGTCCTCCAAAGGACGGCGGTCGTATCCGGGCGATCTGGCCGAAAAACGTCTAGGCCTAGGCTACCGTATTTTTGTTTATTTTAACTGCTAGAAACTTCCCACACATCTATAAACGTAGTGCGGTTTTCAATCTGTAGACTGGCGTTGAGTAGAGCTCTGTATGTCAACTGGTTCAGTTGTGATGACGGTTTCAGTGGAACAAATTTTGCCGCGATGTTGACAATATCGGAGCTTTTCAGACACTAATTTCGTCTTACGTCACAACAATAACATTGATCCGACGTCTCCTTCTTGTTTTCGGAGGTGCGGTGACGCAACGATCGGCTTTGTTTACATGCGTCGGACACACGGTGTTCAGACCAAGCTGAATAGGCTTGAAAGCTTGCTGCCTATTAACAGGACACCCGGGCTCCTGCCCTTCTTTTGTGGTGTCCTTTTAACAGGACACCCGGGCTGGAAGGGTTAAAGATAAATCAGGTAAAATTACAGCTAAAGACAACTACCGCCCAGTAGCACTTGCTAGTGTGGTGAGTAAGGTAGTTGCAATGATATTGCTAGAAAGAATGTCTGCATATATTGTCACCAGCAGCAATCAGTTTGGCTTTAAGAAAAATCACGGCACAGACCAATGCATATATGTGCTGAAAGAAGTGATTGATACATACAACAAGCTAAATAGTTAAATTTTCTCTTGTTTTCTTGATGCAAGTGAGGTTTCTGATAGGGTGTGTCACAAAACCTTATTTGAAAAATTAGTTAACAGGGGAGTGCCTAGCTATATTGTTAGGATACTTATTTTCTGGTATGCTAATCAAAAAATGTGTGTAAGATGGGGCAACATCCTGTCAGGCTCTTTCGCCGTAACCAATGGTGTTAGGCAGGGGGGGATATTGTCTCTGTATCTTTTCAAAGTCTACATGGATGATCTTAGTCTGGAGCTGAACAAGACTCGCACTGGGTGCTGCATTGGCAGCACCATTGTAAATCATCTCATGTATGCTGATGACCTAGCCTTAATCGCGCCCTCTGGAGCAGGACTGGATAAATTATTAAGAGTATGTGAAAAATTTGGAATCGAACATTCAGTCAAATTTAATCCTATAAAGAGCAATATCATAATATTTAAATCTAACCTTCTATTGAAATCAAAGCTACCTAAATTCCATTTGTATGAAGAAATTATAGAAGAAGTAAGTAAAGTAAAGTATCTAGGACACTATATTTCAAGTGATCGCTCAGATGATGAGGATATGGGTCATCAGCGAAGGCAACTTTACATGCAGGGAAATTCAATATTAAGAAAATTTCATATGTGCACATGGGATACAAAAATAACATTGTTCAACTCCTACTGCTCACCAATGTACTGTATACAGCACAACTATGGTGGAACTATAAGAAAATGACAGTAAATAGACTAAGTATCTCATATCACAATATCATGAAAATGTTTCTGGGGCTCTCAAAATATGAGAGTACAAGTACGCTATGTGTCTATATGAACTTACACTGTTACCAATCACTCATTAGAAAGCTAACATTTAAATTCATTCAGCGCCTTAACACTTCTGAGAACAGTATCATTAAAATGCTACAAACTCCAAGCATAGTGTACACCTCTAGGATCCAGGCACACTGGAGGAAGTTGCTCTATATTTAACCTTAAGTAATGATTTCAGGTCTGCTACTCTACAGAATTAGCATACCGGTACTGAACCTCATAGTGCAGTACAGTACCAGTATTCCTATACTGTAATGTAGCAACATACTGTACCGGAAGCTAAATGATGTGAGGCATGGTACTGTACACAATTAGGACAGTGGTTTTGGTAACACAGTAGTTGATGACCACTGTTTTTGGTTGAGGCAGTGCTGTGAACTACATGATAGCAAGCTGGGTATTATTTAATTTCTTTTTATTTTATGAGCCTATGTACAGTAGCTTATATATTTATGTTACTGTAAGGTATACTGTATATGGACCCCAGTATGGTCCCCTCTGTACTGTGTGAGTCTGAAATAAAGTATTATTATTATTATTATTATTTAGGTGTCAATTTTTTCCCTGGCGAACGATAGTGAGCCTGTAATGTTGGAAGAACCGGCCTTCGGCCGGGAAATTTTTCTGCCGAAAAATGTACAAATTAATCTATAAGGGGGATCTAATAGATGTTTTTTTTTAATTTGATGGAAGTCTAGGGAGGAAACTAGAAAAATAATGAATACATGCAAAAATCACCCAAAAAGTGAACCATCCCCCCTTAAAGATAGAGAGATAAATCACTATCAATATACCAAAAGATTTAATATACTGTACATTGTTTATACCCTTGATTATTTAAGGGGAGGCAGACCGTTTTTCTGGACCCCCTTCTCCCTAATGTTTAGCCCCACTAGTTTTGAGATTATAAGACGTTGGCCGGACACCTGGAAATGACTCTCCAACATGTCCTGGACCACTATCTACAGTAGTAGTAGATTGTTGGGTGGGGGGAGAACGAGTCTTTAGAGTATGTGTTGGTGGAATGCAAGGCATATGAGAGGGAGAGGGAGTGTGTAGAAAGAAGGATGTGCAAGTGTATAGGGGAAGAGGAATGGCAGAGAGTGAAGACGAATGAGGATATGGGTATTGCGTACATTTTGGGGCTGGAGGAAGGGGATATAGGAGAGAGGATGGAGTGCACTAAAGAGTATCTGAAGAATATATGGAGAGTGAGGATGAGAAACAAAAGAGACAGAGGTAGGAGAGTGTAAGGGATGAGAGGAGTTTCCTGTTAAGCTGTTTCTTTCATATTTATCCTACTGCTTTATTACCTCCCTCTTTTAGCTATTTTTGCTATCTTTCTTCCTGCTTTTTTCCTAGCTTTCCCTAATAGGGAGGAAGCCGATACAAAGGCGTGGCTGGAATAAAAATACTCAGCCGACCCCATAAGAAGAAGAAGTGGAATACTATCTCTTTTCTACCAAACCTGACTTACTTTTTCTCACTGAAACACAGTTTTTAAGGCAACAGACAGCAAACCATTCTCTGTATCCTCCTATTATTTCTATCATCAATTCAAAGCCAAAGGTGGATGTTGTGTGAGATGCCAGAGAAGAAATTGGAGAAAGAAAACACCAACGAATTGACACCAACAACCAACCTGCAAGACCAACCAACCAGGATTGCAACCATAAAGACACGCAACAGCAACAGGACAAAAGACGAAGAAAACCAGAATGGGAAAGGCACCATGGAAAACGCTGCCGACAGGGGAAGCTATTCCAACCTTACGGACAACCACATGGCCTCCCTATACAACGACACCACCAGTCTTATGCAAGTTAGGCATCAACCTCAACTGTGTGCCTCGATAGACTACAATCTAAATAGTGAAGTGTACACACAGATGCGAATCAAATGCTTAAAACCAGTGTTAACATACCATAAGAACTCATACAACGATTATTATTATTAGTATTATTATTATATGAGATGCCGAAGTCTCCAACCAGGGTGCAGAAACACCATCAAGCTGAATCCACACAAAACACCTGGAGGCACTGGAGAGAGACTACGGCAACTTAGGAAAAAATAAAAACATATACAGTACTGGATACTGTACATATAGAGTACACATATTAAACACAGATAACATATTATGCAGTGGAGGATATCAAGTATAAATATCTATCTATCTATCTATCTATTGCCTGACGCCGTGATCCCCGAAGGGGTGGCCACGAACGAACCGCCCCATGCACCTCTGTCCCCAGTCAGTCGACGCCCCTCCCCCCAACCAGCCTTCGTTCATGTATAAATATAATACAATAAAATAGAATAAAATAAGTTTAAAAATTAGAAGTAATGCTGCAAAAAAGCATTAACTCTAGACTTAAAAATGGAGATATGAGCTGAATTGACTAGCTCATTTGGCAACTTATTCCACAAGTCAACCATGGCCAGCACAAAACACCGTGAAAACTGTGTAGTAGAAAAATGAACACGGCTCATGGCAAGATCATTAAGATTGCTTGTGAATCTAGTTGCAGGAGCCCGGACATAGGGCCCAAGCAGAACCCCATGTAAGGGATGCTGAGGGTTGTCAAAAACTTTAAATAAAAGACTAAGGGCACCAATTTTACGTCGATGACACAGATCAAGAGACAAATGAGGTAGAATAAAACTGATGGAATTTAGCGACCTGTCAAGCAACTTGAGATGGCAGTCAGCTGCTGACAACCAGACAGGTGAGCAATACTCGAAATGTGGTAAAATAAAAGCATAAAAAGACTTGATAACTGTGGCGTCACAAGCAAATGTTTTATAAACCTTGCGAAGCAGACCAATTTTTTGGGAAATGGAAGAGGAGAAAGAACGAATATGCTTTTCAAAAGTAAGTTTGGGATCAAGAGTAACTCCTAACAAACGCAGAGTATCCACATTCTCAATTTGCTCGCCAGAAGCTTGTAGATAAGGATGGGGAGGATCCAAAGTACGAGATCTGCTGATGATAATGGAGTGTGTTTTACTAGCATTAAGTTTCATGCCCCAAAATTCACACCATGATGTAATTTTGGCTAAATCCCTATTCAGAGCAGTAGCAATTACGTGTCGATCTATTGGTGATGGAATTGACGCATATAAAGTTGTATCATCAGCATAGGAGATTAGTTTATTTTCAAGCTCGGAACACAGATCAGCAGTAAAAATAATAAAAAGCAAAGGCCCAAGGACACTGCCTTGTGGAACACCAGAAACAACAGTAACAGAAGGGGAATGACACCCATCAATGACCACAGACTGAGATCTTTTCGTCAAAAAATCTTCAAAGATCCTTAAAAAATTGCCACCAATACCGATGAGCTGTAACTTATACAGAAGTGCTTTATGGTTGACTAAATCAAAAGCAGAACTAAAGTCAATAGCCACGACACGAGACTGATGTCCCTGGTCCAATGAAGATTGCAAGTCATGGGTGAGTGTCAGAAGCGCATCACATGTACCCAGTCCCTTACGAAAACCAAACTGTGAGTTTGGTATCAAATTATGACTATTACAATAAGAGGAAAGGCGTCTGGACAAAAGCCTCTCATAGAGATTGGATAGGGTAGGTGTAATGGAGATAGGGCGATAGTCATTAGGAGATGATGAGGCAGTATTTCCCTTTGGAATAGGAGTGATAATAGCCTTACGCCAGCAAAGAGGAAAACTACCTGATTTCAAAAGCAACCTAAACACCACGGCCAATTTAGGTGCCAAGACCACTGCAACCTTTTTAAGAAAGAGAGGGAGAAACCCATCCGGGTCTGTGCCACCATAGGTATCAAGATCCAGCAAGTACCTTTTCAGTTCAGCTGATTTGAATGCCATTGAATTGAGGTTGGGTCTAGGGAAACATATCAATGACAAAGACAATTCCTGATTACTCTGCTTATTAATAAAAATATTAGATAGAATATTGGCCTTCGATAATGGATCAAAAGAGATGGAGCCATCAGAATCTCAAAGAGGAGGCATGGAGGAATCTATTCCAAATAAAGAGGATTTCAAAGCGGACCACCATTTATGAGGCTGTGTAGCTCCTGCCAGAACATCCTGAAGATGGGAGTTATAATCCCTCTCAGCACCATCATAAACTCTCTGCACAGCTTCCCTTTTAAAAACATAATTTTCCCAATGCAAGGGGGTTTGATTACGCCTCCATAGACGATATGCAGCCTGTTTGTCATCAAATGCACGCTTGCAGTCATCATTAACCCGTTGAGCCCCGGCTAGTTATAATATTTTGTTCACCCCAGTCCCAAGCCATTTTCACTTATTTTTTTTGTTTGCTAAAATGGAAGACAAGGATGAGAAATGAAAAAAAAAACAAAAAAAATCACCTCTGACATTTTTTTTTTTTGGGGGGGGGGGCCGGTGGGGGGGTTGGGGGGGGGGGGGGGAGCTTCAAAAAAATGTGTTGAGCCAAAATGGAAGAGAATGGTGAGAAATGAACACACAAATAAAAAAAAAACTCATTTCGGTCATTTGGGGGGCGGGGGGGGGGGGGGGTTTCAATAGTTCGTCTCCCCCGCATGACCACCCGCCCGGGAGCACTAGGGTAAAAACTGAGTATGGCATTGTACGGCATACATCCTAAGGAGTATCTCACATAAATCTCAAGCCTCTAGCTCCCATACGACCGGAGTAATGAAGGTTCAACGTGGCGTGTAAACTATCCCCACTAAGCCCACCACCACCAGCCGCGCGGCTGTCTCGGCCCGCTCACACCTACTGGCCCGGCTCCCCCACACACTACGGTACCTCCCCCTCCTATTCTCCCGCCATTTCCTACCTTACGAGTCACGTAAGTGTTTTTTATATGTCGGACGCACGTGATGCGTCGCTGGGAGTTGGTGATCAAAGACTGCCGACGCAACACGTGCGACGCTGGGTCTCAACGGGTTAAACCATGCTTTATCCCTGATACGAGACTTAATTGTTTTTGATGGAACTCTTTCGCGAAGGATACCAAGAAGGGAATTGTTGAGTGTTTTTGGTGAATTTTACAATTAACACATGCGCGAGTTTTCCAAACAAAACATGGGTTTTTGTGCTGTTTTCATGTCATTCATTCGATTTTAGAACCCATTTGTTGCAAAAATGTCTCGTTATGGCCATACCCCATCACCCCAATAATTTCCATAGTTTTGTCATTAACCTAACCTAACCTGGGGTCCCCCAGATCTGGGGCAGATCTGGGAGAAAGCTCTGAAGAACTTATATTATTGTAATAGTGGTAGAAGAGTGAGAGAGATGCAACATTGCAGCATGTAGAGAGAGATTATAGGGAATTAGTGAGAGGAGGTAAGTTGACGAGACAAAATATTTCTGACTCTACCCTTTCGAGAAGGGCAATATGGGTTGAACCTCCCCACACATGCGAACAATACTCGATACATGGGTGCACTGTGCCCCTCTATAGCAAGAATCTGTGCGGAGGTGAAGAACCCACAGAGACGGTTGAGCACACCCAACTTCTGGAAAGCTGTTTTAGCAAGAGTGGTAATATGATCATTCCAAGAAAGGCTACAAGACAAAGAAACACCAAGAATACTGAGATAAGATGAAGGTTTGATTTGTGTATTGTTGAAGTATAAGGAATAGACCTGTGGAAGTTCTTGACGGGTAGATAAATGGAGAAAATGGGTTTTGGAAACATTGAAAGTACAAGATTTTCTTTGCCCCAATCGGAAATGGTTGATAGATCACAAGATAAGTGTGCTATGGCCTAATTACGTGAATTGTTGAGTGATTGCATGCTGGGTTTTCCTGGAAAACTAGTTGACTATAGGTAGAGCCAACGAACTTGACAATAATCTTGATCCCTTAACTTCTTATAACTCAAAATTAATGAAAGCAATCGGACTGACATTTCTATCTTTTGGGAAGAGTCCACCAGGCAATAGGTGTGGAAATTTACAGCCAGTTTGCTCAAGGTCCTTTTGAGTTACGAAGAGGTCAGGGATAGAGATAATTGTCAAGTTCGTTGGTGCTACCTATAGTGTAAGGTAGAGTCATCAGCATATGAATGGATAGGACTGGAGGTACAGTTGAAAAGATCATTAATAAATATTATAAAGATAACTGGTGACAGGACAGATCCCAGAGGAGTTGATAGGTTGAGGAAGTGAGTGATGGCCGTCCACAACCGCAATCTAGTTTAAGGGGACATGGGCTGGTTTTCTGGACCACTTTCTCCCTCATGTTTAGCCCCATTAGTTTTCAGATGTTAAGATGTTTGCCCCATTAGTAAGTCGATTTTAAGACCTTTCATCCCATTTTCTTCGTCAATATTTAGACCATATACCTATAGAATTAACAATCCAAATTAATAAGGCACCGGAAATAACAGAAACTAGCAATAGCATCAAGGCAAAAGTTCCATGGAATGTAATCTCAAATGAAGAGTGCCAAATGTACTGCGATAAAACCAAAGACTTATTAAATAGGGTGCAATATGATGGTAATGGTGTAGCACAATGCAGGGTCCAAAATGTAATGATGCACAACACAGAAAGGACATTATTAAATTTTACAATAGTATAATAGATTCTTTATCAAAAGCGGGGGAAAGTATTTTGAATAGCCATAAATATAAGTCCTCATTCAATAAACCAGGTTGGCAAGACTATGTGGCTGACCTGTATCAGGCCTCCAGAGATGCTAGGTCTCATTGGCTTGAGGTAGGTCAGCCCAGACAGGGGCCTATATTTGAACTTCACAAAAGAGCAAAGGCTAGGACCAAATATGCCATTAGATTTATTAAGCAAAATGAAAACCAATTAAGGAAGGAAGCCCTTGCAAAGAGTCTGGCAGAAAAGGATACTAACTGTTTTTGGAAGGACATCAGATCCATGCAAAATTGTAATACACCATTACCTGTCAGTGTTGAGGGGGTTACGGGTGAAGAGAACATTGCTGACTTACGGAAAACTCATTTTAAGGAACTACTTAACAGTGTAAACCAAAGGTCTACTAATGGTGCAATTCAATATGTGAAAGATAGTAATTATGAAGACATTAAAGTGACTGAAAGTGATCTTGAGAATGCCATAAGAAAACTTAACCTAAACAAAGCATGTGGGCTGGATGGTATATATGCAGAACATCTTAAATATGCAGATAAGTTGTTAATAGATAAACTTAGTTCTTGCATCACCAGTCTATTTACGCATGGTGTCCTGCCGGAGTCTATGATATCCGTAATACTTGTTCCTGTCATTAACCCTCGTGGCCCGGGCTGGTCCTCCAAAGGACGGCGGTCGTATCCGGGCGATCTGGCCGAAAAACGTCTAGGCCTAGGCTACCGTATTTTTGTTTATTTTAACTGCTAGAAACTTCCCACACATCTATAAACGTAGTGCGGTTTTCAATCTGTAGACTGGCGTTGAGTAGAGCTCTGTATGTCAACTGGTTCAGTTGTGATGACGGTTTCAGTGGAACAAATTTTGCCGCGATGTTGACAATATCGGAGCTTTTCAGACACTAATTTCGTCTTACGTCACAACAATAACATTGATCCGACGTCTCCTTCTTGTTTTCGGAGGTGCGGTGACGCAACGATCGGCTTTGTTTACATGCGTCGGACACACGGTGTTCAGACCAAGCTGAATAGGCTTGAAAGCTTGCTGCCTATTAACAGGACACCCGGGCTCCTGCCCTTCTTTTGTGGTGTCCTTTTAACAGGACACCCGGGCTGGAAGGGTTAAAGATAAATCAGGTAAAATTACAGCTAAAGACAACTACCGCCCAGTAGCACTTGCTAGTGTGGTGAGTAAGGTAGTTGCAATGATATTGCTAGAAAGAATGTCTGCATATATTGTCACCAGCAGCAATCAGTTTGGCTTTAAGAAAAATCACGGCACAGACCAATGCATATATGTGCTGAAAGAAGTGATTGATACATACAACAAGCTAAATAGTTAAATTTTCTCTTGTTTTCTTGATGCAAGTGAGGTTTCTGATAGGGTGTGTCACAAAACCTTATTTGAAAAATTAGTTAACAGGGGAGTGCCTAGCTATATTGTTAGGATACTTATTTTCTGGTATGCTAATCAAAAAATGTGTGTAAGATGGGGCAACATCCTGTCAGGCTCTTTCGCCGTAACCAATGGTGTTAGGCAGGGGGGGATATTGTCTCTGTATCTTTTCAAAGTCTACATGGATGATCTTAGTCTGGAGCTGAACAAGACTCGCACTGGGTGCTGCATTGGCAGCACCATTGTAAATCATCTCATGTATGCTGATGACCTAGCCTTAATCGCGCCCTCTGGAGCAGGACTGGATAAATTATTAAGAGTATGTGAAAAATTTGGAATCGAACATTCAGTCAAATTTAATCCTATAAAGAGCAATATCATAATATTTAAATCTAACCTTCTATTGAAATCAAAGCTACCTAAATTCCATTTGTATGAAGAAATTATAGAAGAAGTAAGTAAAGTAAAGTATCTAGGACACTATATTTCAAGTGATCGCTCAGATGATGAGGATATGGGTCATCAGCGAAGGCAACTTTACATGCAGGGAAATTCAATATTAAGAAAATTTCATATGTGCACATGGGATACAAAAATAACATTGTTCAACTCCTACTGCTCACCAATGTACTGTATACAGCACAACTATGGTGGAACTATAAGAAAATGACAGTAAATAGACTAAGTATCTCATATCACAATATCATGAAAATGTTTCTGGGGCTCTCAAAATATGAGAGTACAAGTACGCTATGTGTCTATATGAACTTACACTGTTACCAATCACTCATTAGAAAGCTAACATTTAAATTCATTCAGCGCCTTAACACTTCTGAGAACAGTATCATTAAAATGCTACAAACTCCAAGCATAGTGTACACCTCTAGGATCCAGGCACACTGGAGGAAGTTGCTCTATATTTAACCTTAAGTAATGATTTCAGGTCTGCTACTCTACAGAATTAGCATACCGGTACTGAACCTCATAGTGCAGTACAGTACCAGTATTCCTATACTGTAATGTAGCAACATACTGTACCGGAAGCTAAATGATGTGAGGCATGGTACTGTACACAATTAGGACAGTGGTTTTGGTAACACAGTAGTTGATGACCACTGTTTTTGGTTGAGGCAGTGCTGTGAACTACATGATAGCAAGCTGGGTATTATTTAATTTCTTTTTATTTTATGAGCCTATGTACAGTAGCTTATATATATTTATGTTACTGTAAGGTATACTGTATATGGACCCCAGTATGGTCCCCTCTGTACTGTGTGAGTCTGAAATAAAGTATTATTATTATTATTATTATTATTTAGGTGTCAATTTTTTCCCTGGCGAACGATAGTGAGCCTGTAATGTTGGAAGAACCGGCCTTCGGCCGGGAAATTTTTCTGCCGAAAAATGTACAAATTAATCTATAAGGGGGATCTAATAGATGTTTTTTTTTAATTTGATGGAAGTCTAGGGAGGAAACTAGAAAAATAATGAATACATGCAAAAATCACCCAAAAAGTGAACCATCCCCCCTTAAAGATAGAGAGATAAATCACTATCAATATACCAAAAGATTTAATATACTGTACATTGTTTATACCCTTGATTATTTAAGGGGAGGCAGACCGTTTTTCTGGACCCCCTTCTCCCTAATGTTTAGCCCCACTAGTTTTGAGATTATAAGACGTTGGCCGGACACCTGGAAATGACTCTCCAACATGTCCTGGACCACTATCTACAGTAGTAGTAGATTGTTGGGTGGGGGGAGAACGAGTCTTTAGAGTATGTGTTGGTGGAATGCAAGGCATATGAGAGGGAGAGGGAGTGTGTAGAAAGAAGGATGTGCAAGTGTATAGGGGAAGAGGAATGGCAGAGAGTGAAGACGAATGAGGATATGGGTATTGCGTACATTTTGGGGCTGGAGGAAGGGGATATAGGAGAGAGGATGGAGTGCACTAAAGAGTATCTGAAGAATATATGGAGAGTGAGGATGAGAAACAAAAGAGACAGAGGTAGGAGAGTGTAAGGGATGAGAGGAGTTTCCTGTTAAGCTGTTTCTTTCATATTTATCCTACTGCTTTATTACCTCCCTCTTTTAGCTATTTTTGCTATCTTTCTTCCTGCTTTTTTCCTAGCTTTCCCTAATAGGGAGGAAGCCGATACAAAGGCGTGGCTGGAATAAAAATACTCAGCCGACCCCATAAGAAGAAGAAGTGGAATACTATCTCTTTTCTACCAAACCTGACTTACTTTTTCTCACTGAAACACAGTTTTTAAGGCAACAGACAGCAAACCATTCTCTGTATCCTCCTATTATTTCTATCATCAATTCAAAGCCAAAGGTGGATGTTGTGTGAGATGCCAGAGAAGAAATTGGAGAAAGAAAACACCAACGAATTGACACCAACAACCAACCTGCAAGACCAACCAACCAGGATTGCAACCATAAAGACACGCAACAGCAACAGGACAAAAGACGAAGAAAACCAGAATGGGAAAGGCACCATGGAAAACGCTGCCGACAGGGGAAGCTATTCCAACCTTACGGACAACCACATGGCCTCCCTATACAACGACACCACCAGTCTTATGCAAGTTAGGCATCAACCTCAACTGTGTGCCTCGATAGACTACAATCTAAATAGTGAAGTGTACACACAGATGCGAATCAAATGCTTAAAACCAGTGTTAACATACCATAAGAACTCATACAACGATTATTATTATTAGTATTATTATTATATGAGATGCCGAAGTCTCCAACCAGGGTGCAGAAACACCATCAAGCTGAATCCACACAAAACACCTGGAGGCACTGGAGAGAGACTACGGCAACTTAGGAAAAAATAAAAACATATACAGTACTGGATACTGTACATATAGAGTACACATATTAAACACAGATAACATATTATGCAGTGGAGGATATCAAGTATAAATATCTATCTATCTATCTATCTATTGCCTGACGCCGTGATCCCCGAAGGGGTGGCCACGAACGAACCGCCCCCATGCACCTCTGTCCCCAGTCAGTCGACGCCCCTCCCCCCAACCAGCCTTCGTTCATGTATAAATATAATACAATAAAATAGAATAAAATAAGTTTAAAAATTAGAATTAATGCTGCAAAAAAGCATTAACTGTAGACTTAAAAATGGAGATATGAGCTGAATTGACTAGCTCATTTGGCAACTTATTCCACAAGTCAACCATGGCCAGCACAAAACACCGTGAAAACTGTGTAGTAGAAAAATGAACACGGCTCATGGCAAGATCATTAAGATTGCTTGTGAATCTAGTTGCAGGAGCCCGGACATAGGGCCCAAGCAGAACCCCATGTAAGGGATGCTGAGGGTTGTCAAAAACTTTAAATAAAAGACTAAGGGCACCAATTTTACGTCGATGACACAGATCAAGAGACAAATGAGGTAGAATAAAACTGATGGAATTTAGCGACCTGTCAAGCAACTTGAGATGGCAGTCAGCTGCTGACAACCAGACAGGTGAGCAATACTCGAAATGTGGTAAAATAAAAGCATAAAAAGACTTGATAACTGTGGCGTCACAAGCAAATGTTTTATAAACCTTGCGAAGCAGACCAATTTTTTGGGAAATGGAAGAGGAGAAAGAACGAATATGCTTTTCAAAAGTAAGTTTGGGATCAAGAGTAACTCCTAACAAACGCAGAGTATCCACATTCTCAATTTGCTCGCCAGAAGCTTGTAGATAAGGATGGGGAGGATCCAAAGTACGAGATCTGCTGATGATAATGGAGTGTGTTTTACTAGCATTAAGTTTCATGCCCCAAAATTCACACCATGATGTAATTTTGGCTAAATCCCTATTCAGAGCAGTAGCAATTACGTGTCGATCTATTGGTGATGGAATTGACGCATATAAAGTTGTATCATCAGCATAGGAGATTAGTTTATTTTCAAGCTCGGAACACAGATCAGCAGTAAAAATAATAAAAAGCAAAGGCCCAAGGACACTGCCTTGTGGAACACCAGAAACAACAGTAACAGAAGGGGAATGACACCCATCAATGACCACAGACTGAGATCTTTTCGTCAAAAAATCTTCAAAGATCCTTAAAAAATTGCCACCAATACCGATGAGCTGTAACTTATACAGAAGTGCTTTATGGTTGACTAAATCAAAAGCAGAACTAAAGTCAATAGCCACGACACGAGACTGATGTCCCTGGTCCAATGAAGATTGCAAGTCATGGGTGAGTGTCAGAAGCGCATCACATGTACCCAGTCCCTTACGAAAACCAAACTGTGAGTTTGGTATCAAATTATGACTATTACAATAAGAGGAAAGGCGTCTGGACAAAAGCCTCTCATAGAGATTGGATAGGGTAGGTGTAATGGAGATAGGGCGATAGTCATTAGGAGATGATGAGGCAGTATTTCCCTTTGGAATAGGAGTGATAATAGCCTTACGCCAGCAAAGAGGAAAACTACCTGATTTCAAAAGCAACCTAAACACCACGGCCAATTTAGGTGCCAAGACCACTGCAACCTTTTTAAGAAAGAGAGGGAGAAACCCATCCGGGTCTGTGCCACCATAGGTATCAAGATCCAGCAAGTACCTTTTCAGTTCAGCTGATTTGAATGCCATTGAATTGAGGTTGGGTCTAGGGAAACATGTCAATGACAAAGACAATTCCTGATTACTCTGCTTATTAATAAAAATATTAGATAGAATATTGGCCTTCGATAATGGATCAAAAGAGATGGAGCCATCAGAATCTCAAAGAGGAGGCATGGAGGAATCTATTCCAAATAAAGAGGATTTCAAAGCGGACCACCATTTATGAGGCTGTGTAGCTCCTGCCAGAACATCCTGAAGATGGGAGTTATAATCCCTCTCAGCACCATCATAAACTCTCTGCACAGCTTCCCTTTTAAAAACATAATTTTCCCAATGCAAGGGGGTTTGATTACGCCTCCATAGACGATATGCAGCCTGTTTGTCATCAAATGCACGCTTGCAGTCATCATTAACCCGTTGAGCCCCGGCTAGTTATAATATTTTGTTCACCCCAGTCCCAAGCCATTTTCACTTATTTTTTTTGTTTGCTAAAATGGAAGACAAGGATGAGAAATGAAAAAAAAAAAAAAAAAAAATCACCTCTGACATTTTTTTTTTTTGGGGGGGGGGGGCCGGTGGGGGGGTGGGGGGGGGGGGGGGAGCTTCAAAAAAATGTGTTGAGCCAAAATGGAAGAGAATGGTGAGAAATGAACACACAAATAAAAAAAAACTCATTTCGGTCATTTGGGGGGCGGGGTTTCAATAGTTCGTCTCCCCCGCATGACCACCCGCCCGGGAGCACTAGGGTAAAAACTGAGTATGGCATTGTACGGCATACATCCTAAGGAGTATCTCACATAAATCTCAAGCCTCTAGCTCCCATACGACCGGAGTAATGAAGGTTCAAAGTGGCGTGTAAACTATCCCCACTAAGCCCACCACCACCAGCCGCGCGGCTGTCTCGGCCCGCTCACACCTACTGGCCCGGCTCCCCCACACACTACGGTACCTCCCCCTCCTATTCTCCCGCCATTTCCTACCTTACGAGTCACGTAAGTGTTTTTTATATGTCGGACGCACGTGATGCGTCGCTGGGAGTTGGTGATCAAAGACTGCCGACGCAACACGTGCGACGCTGGGTCTCAACGGGTTAAACCATGCTTTATCCCTGATACGAGACTTAATTGTTTTTGATGGAACTCTTTCGCGAAGGATACCAAGAAGGGAATTGTTGAGAGCTGAAACCGGGTCATGAGATCTTAGTATGTGATTCCACTCAATATTACAAACATCATTACAAACGTTGTCCCAGTTAACCCGGGATTTAAGGTAGACTTTACGTGAGAGAGTAATATCAGGAACAGAAAAATCAAGATTAATTTTACACATGATGGCATTGTGGTCGGAAGTGCCAACAGGTACAAGAACGGAGGTTTCTACAACGCCAGGAATATCTGTTAGTACTAGATCAAAACAATTTCCAGACATATGAGTAGGTCCTTGGATTAGCGGTTCACAACCAGATAAGTTTGCAAAATCCAATGCAGCAAGACCATTTCTATTAGTTGGAGAGACCGAGTTCAACCACTCTTGATGATGCGCATTGACATCACCAACAAAAATAAAGGATGATTTGACATCTACAGACTGTATTGAAGCCATGGCTGTTAAGAGGCAGTCATATATGTCATTGTTAACATCAGGATTTCTGTACAGGCTAAAAATGTAATGATTATGATACTTGCTGGAAACTTTAACTAACTGCATCTCATGGCATTTACAAATATGCTTAGTTAAGTGCTGAGCATTATACCCAGATCTAATATACAAGCTCATTCCACGAGCACGAGGAATAGAATCACGCCGAATAAGAACTGGTTTACCGAAGTTAGGTATAAGAAGTTCAGAATAATCTCTATAACCAGAGACAAGGGTTTCAGAACAAAAGACAATATCATAATCAACAGATGCCAATGTAAGATCCTTGATGTTCTTATAGAGACCACGAATATTGGAATAAAATACACGAAAACTTGTAACAGGTTGTCTGTGAGGACCGGGATTAACTTCTACAGTATATCACCGGACAAAAGTAGAAACAAAAACAGAAAAAGTTGAAAGCAATCCATGCACAAATACATAAAGATGGATATAAACAGGTCGACCCAGACGGAGCCATCACATCTGGGTAAGGTATAAAACAAGCCCCAAAGACACCATATCCAGGGGAGAGCAGTAGCGGTGGATTTTATTTGTTTAGAAAAGACGAGAAACAGAAAAAGAATGCCAAATCTCCTGAAAATCCACCAGACTCAAAAGTCTTCCTCATTGGCCTGCTAACCACCGTGGGGAAAAAAACAGGAGATTGCAGGCAAAGGAAGGAAAGTTGCTGTATAGCACCAAACAGCAGGGATGGATGAAAACGGACAATGGAAGACCTTGGTGCAGGCTATGGCAGCATCCTAAACATCCATCATGGTAAAATACCTTAGGTTTGCTAGATGGCCGTTGACTAATATATAGTTCATCCGCCCTTTGACAGGTATTGCTTTTTAGTCCTGCAGGGTGTCTAGCCACCCACCCTCCAAGTGAGGACCCGGAGGGGGAGCCGGTTTAGTCGCCGACAATCCGACCATGAAACAGGTAGTATCAGATTACATGTTACTGATAGCAGGAATACCTGACCTGACAGACCTGAACTAAACAGGCCAGAAATAGCAGAAAAGCCTCACACGTCCTATGCAAATATCCCTCAGAACCTGACCGAATCCAATACCAAAGTGATATCCATGTATGCACTACCCAGACATAAATCCGAAGTGCAAATAACCCCTGAAAGAAAACAAAGCCACAGTATCTACCATGCCCCTCTTGCCCCGAAATCGTTCGCCCGGGACGCCGACAAAAACAGTCACTATGCACGCTGAACAAAGTAGTCAAGCATTCAGCCTGCTGACATAAACCATATTTTTGGTTCTGAATTTGATACTCCTAGGTTAGAAAGGAGGAATCATGAAATTGATTGTTGTGAGGAAGTAACTTCTTTATTCTGTGACTACATCAACAAAAATGGGACAGAGAATAACTCAATTGGGGTCTACTCCAACTTAAGTGAGACCAAGATCGAGTCACGCAATCAAAGGCAAGACAGGCCCTGTGATTATACATCAATCTGCGACCGCATCAACACAAATGGGACGGAGATTGAGTCACTAGCCTCCTTGTCATTCAATGATAAGTTCAACCTAGACCAAGAACTTAGTACTAGTAGTGAAAGTCTGCCCAAGCCCCCTAAGCCTGGATTTGTATCAACGTACTCTATCGAGATTCAGGACAGTCATAATTCTAACTGTCCACCTACGCCCGGGAAAGCTTTATATTTACCGAGTGCAGGGGATCCTTTAGTTTCATCTCCCAGGTTCAGTGTGGATAGTGGTATCGTGGGTTGCACTACGATGAGTTTACGAAAGAGCCGAGCAGAACGTATTTTGGAATTGTTTGGGCCTGATCCTAGCTGGGAAGTGTGATCATCTCAGTGCCCCTGTAGTCAAAAGCACGACAGCCCGTGACCCAACTCCAGTCTCCGCTCAAACTCGTTCTATCAGTGTTCCCACTCTCTATGAAATCCTTTAAGTAACAATGATTACAGTGAGGGTTTAGACTTAGGTATGTCAAGGTTCATTTCTTAATTAACGTCAGACAGAAGAATTTTCCTATCTTCCCTTCTTTATTTATTATCCGTTGCTCCATTTGCGGGAGACCAATACACATCTTATCTTGTGGAAAATATATACATACTTCCTTGAATGCAGGCTCCTGGATTCCTCACTTTGGAAATATATATATATTTGTTCCAGGTATAAAGACATACACTTACATGTAAATCTCGAACACTTCGTACAGACCTAAGTTTATGCGTTCCATATAATTTGGGTACAGATCCAATAGTGATAGTTTCGTCGCAGAGCTAAATGTTTCCTCAGTCACGTATAGTTGACTAAAATAATTATTCTACCTTGATGAATCCAATTTTCATCCTTATTGCTCATTGAGTTATTACAGTTTATATACTTAATCAAGTTGCATTAACTTATTGTTTGTTTTGAGATTAAATATTGTCCTATTTTCCATAACTATCAGTACAGTACTATGTTTCTAGTATCGCAGTAACTATTATTTACTTACGTTCGAGCCATATTTGAGAGCTTTGCATATTTATTTCAGGACTATTCTTGTGATTTGAGACTTATTATCTCTATGTGTTATTATATACAGTATATGTTCATTTTAAACATTATTATTATTTGTATATGATTACCATTCTTATTTCTCCAGAGACTTATTGAGATTGTACCCTAGCAGTTAAGGCATAAAACTTGTATATCCTATATCTATGTGTTTTGTGTCCATTGCTTATTACTTGTGTGTCGATTAAGAGAATTATGGTCAGTCCTCACCCAGTGGAGAGGTACCTAAGCTGACGATAAACGCTGATCCCTAAGTTGGGAATCGCAATCAGACTGTCTCACGTTTCTTGAAAACATGGCATGACATTGTGTATATGAACGCAACAATCTTTCTTGCTCTCTTTTTCCCAACTTTGACTTTTCTGAATTTTCAACTCTCTGGCTTAAGCTATATTATCATTCCATAAAGATAACCCATAATCTGGACAGCAATATGCATTGAAAAGAAATATAAAAGTACAGTATTACTATTAACAAGCTTAAAATCTCTAAACAAATTGTTGAATGCATAAAACTTATTTAATATTGATTCAATATCCTATGAATTTGTAAATTCACAGATAATTTGATGTCCTAGATATCCAAAATTTCTTACTGTTTATTATTATTATTATCATTATTATTATTATATGAGGTGCCAAAGTCTCCAACCAGGGTGCAGAAACACCAGCAAGATGAATCCACACAAAACACCCGGAGGCACTGGAGAGAGACTACGGCAACTTAGGGAGAAAAAAAAAACATATACTGTATACTGTATATATACACATATATTAAACACAGATAACATATTATGCAGTGGAGGATATCAAGTATAAATATAATACAATAAAATAGAATAAAAATAAGTTTAAAAATTAGAAGTAATGCTGCAAAAAAGCATTAACTCTAGACTTAAAAATGGAGATATGAGCTGAATTGACTAGCTCATTTGGCAACTTATTCCACAAGTCAACCATGGCCGGCACAAAACACCGTGAAAACTGTGTAGTAGAAAAATTAACACGGCTCATGGCAAGATCATTAAGATTGCTTGTGAATCTAGTTGCACGAGCCCGGACATAGGGCCCAGGCAGAACCCCATGTAAGGGATGCTGAGGGTTGTTAAAAACTTTAAATAAGACTAAGGGCACCAACTTTACGTCGATGACACAGATCAAGAGACAAATGAGGTAGAATAAAACTGATAGAATTTAGTGACCTGTCAAGCAACTTGAGATGGCAGTCAGCTGCTGACAACCAGACAGGTGAGCAGTACTCGAATTGTGGCAAAATAAAAGCATAAAAAGACTTGATAACTGTGGCGTCACAAGCAAATGTTTTATAAACCTTGCGATGCAGACCAATTTTGGGTGAACTGGAAGAGGAGAAAGAACGAATATGCTTTTCAAAAGTAAGTTTGGGATCAAGAGTAACTCTTAACAAACGCAGAGTATCCACATTCTCAATTTGCTCGCCAGAAACTTGTAGATAAGGATGGGGAGGATCCAAGGTACGAGATCTGCTGATGATAATGGAGTGTGTTTTACTAGCATTAAGTTTCATGCCCCAAAGTTCACACCATGATGTAATTTTGGCTAAATCCCTATTCAGAGCAGTAGCAATTACGTGTCGATCTATTGGTGATGGAATTGACGCATATAAAGTGATATCATCGGCATACTGTAGGAGATTAGTTTATTTTCAAGCTCGGAACACAGGTCAGCATCACCAAAAGTAACTGAATCTATATATATACAGTATATATATACTGTATATACAGTATATACAGGGTACTGTATATATATATATATATATATATATATATATATATATATATATATATATATATATATATTTTTTTTTTTTTTTTTTTTTTTTTTTTTTTTATGATTGAAAATCATAACTTTTGTTTTATCTCTATTAATTGTAAATTGGTGTGAGATTATTTTGGAACTTAAACTACTGTATAAAATATCCATCTCTGAGATTGATCCAGCAAGCAATACAATATCATCCGCGTAAGCCAGTATGTTCTGCCTATGAAGACCATAGCAGCACCCTTCCTCAATTTTTGTAATGTCATTTATAACTGTCTTCATAGCGCAATGGATAAATGCACTGATTTTCGGTGTGAGCATCCTAGGTTCGAATCCCTGGACTGCCGCATGTATTTGTTGATTTCATTAATTGAGTTTAGGAGTAAAGTCGGTTGGTGGAGGTAACATAATAAGTCATCTATATACAAAATAAAACAAAAGGGAGAGAGTATTCCCCCCTGCCTTACACCTTTCTCTATATGATATAATGAGCTTTGTACATTTTGCCACTTTACACAAGCCATTTGGTTTCTCAAATAGTGCATTAGGACAAGAACAATATCGACTGGAATATAATTTTTCATTCATTTGTCTCCAAGAATAAAATGGTAAAGATTATCGAAAGCCTTGCTTAGATCTATTAAGGTTGCATATCCCGACTGTTTTCTATTAGCGTACTTCCTCATGATTTCCTTCATTAGAAAATATGCATCAGAAATTAAAACCAAATTGTCTATAATTTAAAAATATGTTTTCAATTATACCATTTAAAACACACATTTCGAAAATCATTAGACATGAGGACTGCATAACTTGTCTATAATTGACTGATTCTGTGGCATTTTTACTATCTTTTGGTAATGGGATAATAACTCCCTTTAGCAGGTCTACAGGAAGATAACAATGAGAAAGACACAAATTTAAAAAGTTAGCTAAAAATTGCAAAAAAAAAAAAAATCTCAGTAGCATTTTTTAAGAATGTACTGTGTATCCCATCATGACTGACACCTGTATTTAAATGATGAATTAATCATTTGATGGTGAAACTTGAGATTTTCATATTACATTATATTTTTGTCAGGCCAGGCTGCTTTTAATATATTTGTGAAATTAATTTCATCTTCAAAAGTTGGTTGATTAAATAAAAACTTCTCTATAAATATGTTATTAATGATAGTTATCCGTATGACCGTCAATAATGCCTGTGAGCTTCTTACAATCTCTTTTCTGTTGTACAGTTCTCCAAAATTGTACCTTATTTGGGTTACAAAACTTCTGCAGTTCTTTAACCTATCCTAACTCCTTTCTACTACTGACCATTTCATCATGTTCTGGAGTATCCCTTTGCCTGCATTCCTGACCCACCACAGATATTTGTCCCTAGCTATGTTATGAAGCTCTTTAACCCTCCTGTTCCAACCTGGAATTATTTTATATTTACTTTTATGTATGAGTAGTCGTTTATACTTTTCACTGGAAACCTGGATAGCTTTGCAAATGTGTTCATACATTATGTTAACATATCCTATATGCTGTCTATTAAGGCAGCCAATTTTGTGACAATCAGACACTGTTGATTTACTAAATCCTTTGAGGAATATATCAATCATTCCATTTATGTCATTGAGTTCATTTTGTTTTAAAGACGTCCAGTTAACTCTAGATTCAGAAGTACAAGTATTGTTATTAGTGTGTAGTATCGGCTGTCTAGGAGGGGTTAAGTAGCTACCACAACTCATTGATACTGAAACACATCATAAGACCTTACAGACTATTCAAAACAAAGCCCTGAAGATCATTACAGGCTGCACAGCTACTGCACCCACAGATCACCTACATCAAGAAACCAAAATCCTCAAAGTCAAAGACCATCTAGACATGAGAGGCACTCAATTCCTGGCAGCAGCCTCCACGAACCAAGACCACCCACTAAACTACATGGCAACACACCCACAGACACCAAGAAATATCAAAACAACACCCAGCATGCGGTATCACACACAATTATTGTCCTCTCTCTCCCTCCCTGCCCACCCCGAACCAACTTCCAGAAGCACATCCATACTCATATCTCTCACCGATCCATCCACTCACTCACAGACAACACGCAGCTGCATGCACGACCTCCCGAAATCCATCCTTCCGAATCCTCCCTTCCTCGCGAGGACAGAGTCCACCTGGCCAGGCTGAGATGCGGACACCATCCAGCTCTCCTGAGCTATCAGAAGAGACTGGATGACTCCGTTGTCGACGCCTGCCCGGGATGTAACACAGCACCCCATACCATTAAACACATCATAGAAGACTGCATTTCACACAACCATTTACGCCAACAACACAATCTACACTCAATGAGAGCTCTGTGGGAAAGCCCGATCGTGGCCATGGCCTTTCTCAGGGACTCGGGGCTGTTCGGCCAGGTAGCTTAGGGAACAACAACAACAACAACAACTCATTGATACTTCCAGTATTAACACTTCCCCCTCTGTTTTTTGTTGAAGACGTAGTTAATTTAAACTAGCCCTCTGGGCCGAGGCCCTCATACACTTCCCCCTCTAGTAGGGGAACCTTTAGCTATATCCCCCAGGTTCAGCGTGAGTGCGTGTACTAGGACCAGCCTAAGCCCAGAAAGAGAAGTGATATTGCCAAACGGTTGTTGCGTTTGTTTGGGCCAGAAACTAGCCCAGACGTGTGAAAAGGA
The DNA here is from genome assembly GCA_032716605.1 of Paralithodes platypus. Taxonomy (NCBI): domain Eukaryota; kingdom Metazoa; phylum Arthropoda; class Malacostraca; order Decapoda; family Lithodidae; genus Paralithodes; species Paralithodes platypus. Next base: position 10,390,860 of record CM064564.1, on the reverse strand, counting down.
CCTAAGTGCCGGAAATATCTCGAGCGTGACGTTACGCCCCTATCGCTCTGGACACCAGCCTCCCACTACGCAAAGTTAACCCAGTGCTCAAAATAGTTCTCCCAGTGCTCTCCTCTACTAAAACTCCTTTAAGTGCCATTCTAAGTTTTCCTAGTGGTAACAATGATTGCCGTGAGAGTCTAGACCCAGGTATACCAATATTGTCCTAAGTGCAACGTAATTATTGAAGTAGGCTTTACCTTTTCGCTTCCTTGTTTGCTTTCGATATCCCGTTTGTTGGGAAACAATACACCCCTGTCTTACACCGGGAATCTATATATTTATTAGTGGCCCCTCCATCATTGACGATGCACCTTACAACAGTTATGGCCAATCTTTGAACTCAAGGCTCGCCGTTCAAACGACCCGCCTAGGAGAGTAAAATATACGATTGCCAAACATCGCGAGTGAAACGCTCTTAAATATAACAAAACCACTCACAGACTCGTCCTTATGATGTGGGTACCACTACTAGAAAAAGCAGTAAAAAATAAAAATAATAAAAGCATTAAATATGATCCAGTATAATGCGCTTCTCAGGCGTCTGCTGTCTAATGTGCGTCTCATCCAGCTCTTATCTGGGCGCATATGTCCTTCTTTTCTTAGGCGTTGTCGGGTCCGGACGTGTTCGGAGGTGTGCCCAGCCTCAGCTTCATTCTTCTCCTGCCTTCCGACTTGTGAGTCTTTTCTCATATGTAGGCTACATGCTTTAGGCTGAAGTCAGGGTAGCTTATAGACTAGCTAGGCTGTATACACCTGTTCCCACTCGCCTTAGGAGACTGTTTTCCGGGTGTTTGGCAAAGGTCTTTGTCAGGAGTTCTTGTTGTGATAAGGCAAGACTCCCACATGTGTGTTTTATTTTCCCTAGGTGTTTTCTATTTTAGCTCTTATAGACATGAGGCTTCTTTTAGAGGATCCGGGGCCCGCTTTTCGGCCACCTATTCGGGTGGGTTAAGCGGTATTATCTTTTCTTGAGAGGAACAAGTGCGTTTCAAGTTGTCTCACTTAGTGAGGGACTTGGCACTTGTTCATGACGCTTTTCAGCCTACGTTCCTGCTTCTACGTAATGGGTGTTGGAGGGCTTCGCTGGATTCCAGGTTTGTGCTTTTGAGATACTCTGCCACCTGCCCCCGTCTAGTTGGCCTCCTGTAGGCGTTTTTAGTTTTAGCTAGGATGTGTTATTGATAATTGATTGATTATTTTATAACCATGCCATAATTTGTGCACATTGTGAAATCTAGTAGCTAGGAAGGTTTGGCCCTTCCGGCGGGATTTGTTAAGTGAGACTTGTGACGACGTGCCTCTAGTCACTTCACGCGGTTTCCGCGCCGGGAAATTTCCGGAAGTGTCTAGAGCTATGTTGATTTCGGGTTGTCTTTGTTTGGCACAAGATGGGTCGAAATATTTCTGTATAGTTTTGCCGGCGGTGGTAAATTTTCGGGAGGCGAAATTTTACTTCACTTTGTCTATTGGGGTCCCCTGCTTGGCCGTCGCCCACAGGACATTTCCGCCTCAAGGTCTAGCAGAATACGTTCGTAGTTTGGGGCTACTACGAACGCATACCTGGTTTAATAGTGGGGAGCCACTTCCGCCGGGTACAGGCTGAGCCGAATACGAACTCACCTCTTCCTATCTTGAGCATCTCAGTAAACTGTGTAGCTAAATTTCTGGTGTTGGTCGCCGGGATTTGAGGGGACGCCGGATTCCATAGGCGTTTGTCGCCGGGAACCAAGTTCTTAATTAGATGGGATTAGGTCAGTGTTGGTCACTTTGGTAAGAAGTAATTACTCAAGTAACATCTGGTATGATACACAAGACTCATATCCGGGATAATATATCCGGGATGATAATTAACATGGGGAACTAAGATTGTCTAGTGTTAGTTCAGTTCTTTTTTCTCTTTAATGTTTGTTTGTAATTTTAGCTTTTCCAGCCTAGCATGTCCCTATGAGCATTGATTCTTGACATTTTCAACCCTCAGGTGTGGTAGCCAAGTTGCCACCCGGGACGCCTATGAGGATTTGCAACCCCCCGGCGGGAGGGAGCGATGGATTCCAGTGGGTTTACCTTTTGTTCTGGCTCTGGTTGTGCGAACTTATCTGTCATCGGACACAAACAATGTGTGAAATGTGTGCCCTGTCTCGACAGGTCTAGGGGTCGGTGGCTCTCGAAATCATGCCCACAGTGTTCAGTGTTACGCAATGGTTTTCTAACTCACTCCGACAGCAAATGTAAGACAGTTTTGCCAGTTTCAGTCACCGCAGTCATCTAAGACTCACACATCCCCCAGAACCAGTGGCACAGCTAAGGGCCGTGGTCAGTCCAGGGGAAGAGGGAAGTGGTTCAGGGGACAGTCCAAGAATAGGTCAGGCAGGAATGATAGCAAAGCCTCTCGTCCCCCTCCAGAGCAGTCAAGAGTCGCAATCCTCCCAACCAAAAAGCTGGGACACCACGTAGCTCTCTCACTCCCAGTGCCGCTAAATGGCGAGTCGGATCCGAGAGTAGTTCTGCCGGACAACACCAGTCAGATAGTGACTGGCAGCTATCGGGCTTGTTACCGGGCATGGCCCCGCAACACATGGGCAAGGACAGTGGTCCGCAAGGGTCTGTCATGGAGATGGTCCCGGCGACCTCATTTACGTATTCCCCTAGAATTCAATTGTGTTTCATTAGAGGTGGGATCAGTCGTCCGGGAGATGGCGCTCAAGCGTATCATTGTCCCCATATTATCCACTCAGCCCGTGCTCACTTCCCGAATATTCCTGGTGCCGAAAGGGGACAGCGTTCAGATGAGACCGGTCATCAACTTGTCTTCTCTGAACCATTTCATTCACAATCAGTCATTTAGGATGCTGACTGTGAATCAGATCAGGCTGACACTGCCGCCCCAAGGTTGGATGTGTTTCATAGATCTCACAGATGCCTACTGGAATGTCCCTATAAACAAACACTTTCAAAAGTACCTGGCCTTGCGCCAAGGGAATCAGACGTTTGTGTTTCAAAGGATGCCCTTTGGTCTCAATCTAGCACCCCGTATTTTCACAAAGTTAGTCCGACAGGCTTTGCTACCATTGCTCAAACAAGGGATTATGGTGTTATGGTACCTAGACGATTGGTTAAAAATAGCTCATTCCAAAATTGCTTGCCCTCAACATGTACAACAGGTAATGTCTCATGTCACCACCCTGGGCTTCAAGGTGAACTTGGCAAAGTCCAACTTGAATCCCACAAGGGCCATCCAGTGGGTGGGTCTACTCTGGGACACCGAGTTGCTCTCTATGAGTCAGAGTGCAGACAATCGACAGAGATTTCGCAATAAACTCTTTCAGTTCCTCCATTCTCTGACCACCACGAGGAGAATTTGGTCACTCAACTGGATAAGGTTGACGGTTCCATTAGGTTGTCTAAAGGTGAAAAGGCTTATTTTGGAGGGAAACAAGTGCTTTCTGATGTTGCCGGCGGAAACACTATGGCAAATCCCGAAATTAGTACACAACCTGCTGGCGGCCTGGGCGAAGCCAGCAGTATTTCACTCCTCTTTGACATGGACAACTCCTCCTCCGACGGTCTGGATCGACACAGATGCATCAGGTACCCTGGGATGGGGGTATCAGTTGAACCTGGGCCATCAAGGTCAGGGTCTATGGTCCAGGCACAATCATCTTCATATAAATGCCAAAGAGTTACTAGTCCCCCTGTTTCTCTTAAAAGAGCACGGCTCAAATTTGGCGGGAAAGTCCTTAGCCATCAGGATGGACAATCTGACTGCAGTCACATGCATTCAGAAGCAAGGGTCAGTGAGATCTCGAGTGTTACGAGTGTTACAGGCCGCAAAGGTGTGGGCATCTCCGATGAACCCTAAGCACGCGTGAGAGCCTACAAGCTGAGCAGTGTCTTCCAAGAGCAACACCCAACCCAAACTGTCAAGGGAGGGGGCAGCAAGGAAGACACACCAGGGGAAACAGGCCACAAGGTAGTGGGCAACCCCTATGAATTCCAAGCGTGTGCAAGGGCCAACAAGCTGAGTATGACCTCCAAGCTGAGCAGTGTCTACCAAGAACACCACCCAACTCAACCAGTCAAGGGAAATTCCCGGCGCGACCGAAGCCGCTCCAAGGACCCGTGCCCCTAGGGAGGGGGCAGGGGATGGTTGTGACGGTTTGGCTCCCGAAACTGCTCCCCGCGGCCGGCATCCGGTTTTCCTCCACTGGTCGTTGATTTTGTCTTCGGCCGTGGAGGGTCGGCAGCCTCAGGAGGTGGCCCCACGGCGTAGACGCCGCCACATCAGGACCTCAATTCCTGGCAGCAGCCTCCACAAACCAAGACCACCCACTAAACTACATGGCAACACACCCACAGACACCAAGAAATATCAAAACAACACCCAGCACACGGTATCACACACAATTATTGTCCTCTCTCCCTCCCTGCCCACCCCGAACCAACTTCCAGAAGCACATCCATACTCATATCTCTCACCGATCCATCCACTCACTCACAGACAACACGCAGCTGCATGCACGACCTCCCGAAATCCATCCTTCCGAATCCTCCCTTCCTCGCGAGGACAGAGTCCACCTGGCCAGGCTGAGATGCGGACACCATCCAGCTCTCCTGAGCTATCAGAAGAGACTGGATGACTCCGTTGTCGACGCCTGCCCGGGATGTAACACAGCACCCCATACCATTAAACACATCATAGAAGACTGCATTTCACACAACCACTTACGCCAACAACACAATCTACACTCAATGAGAGCTCTGTGGGAAAGCCCGATCGTGGCCATGGTCTTTCTCAGGGACTCGGGGCTGTTCGGCCAGGCAGCTTAGGGAACAACAACAACAACAACAACCAGTCAAGGGAGAGGGCAGCAAGAAAGACACACCAGGGGAACAGGCCACAAGGCAACCCCTATGAAGTCCAAGCTTGTGTGAGGGCCAACAAGCTAAGTACGACCTCCAAGCTAGTGTGAGGGCCAACAAGCTAAGTACGACCTCCAAGCCTGTGTGAGGGCCTACAAGCCGAGCAGCGTCTTCCCAGAACACCACCCAACCCAACCGGTCAAGGGAAGGGGCAGCAAGGAAGATACGCCAGGGGAAACAGGCCACAAGGTTGTGGGCAACCCCTATGAACTCCAAGTGTGTGTGAGGGCCAACTAGCGGAGTATGATCGACAAGCTTGTGTGAGGGCCTACAAGCTGAGCATGATCCCCAAGCTTGTGTGAGGGCCTACAAGCCGAGCAGTGCCGTCCGTGAACAGTACCCATCGCAACCGGGCAAGGGCAGTCGGATGAGAGACAGCCAGGGAATGCATCCGCAACAGGGATCTCCCCCCTGGAGAGAGTGGAAGAGGGAAGCAGAGGAGCAATGAGGAGGGAGCAGAAGAAGAACCCCCCCTCGCCATCGAAAGTCGGTGTAAGCAGAGGAAGAGACAGCAGAAGCCGCATCGAGACGGAGAAAGCGTAGGAGACTGCAACACCGCTGAACCCAACAAAGGTCAGCTGGACAAGTACTGTGCGCGAAATCCAAGGAGAGACGCAGTCGTAAAAGAAGGAAAGAAGTTCGTAAGTGGGCCATGTAGGAAGAGAGAGACCCCCCCCCCCCCTCCTTGTCAAGGGAAAAGCCATGGAGGTACAGTATGTCCATAGCACAATCGTTGTTGTTGTTGTTGTTGTTCCCCAAGCTGCCTGGCCGAACAGCCCCATGGCCCCGAGCAAGGCTAAGGCCATAACCGAGCGCGCCCACAGAACCCCCCTGCCGACCACAATAAAGCCTGGGTGACCGAAGCCACTCCATGGCGGGGAGCTTAGGAGGGTGCGGAAACGCCCGGGAAACCAAAGCCCCACCCAGGGCCCTGTGCCCCTCAGCAATTATGAAGAGAAAGTTGAGGGGCAAAGGAAAAATGTGACGCTTTGGCTTCCAATCTTGGTAGATTGGGAGGTCAATCCACGGAAGAGACGCCGGCACTTGAGATCTAGAAAATATATAAGTAAAAGGAACAGTCAGAGTAAGCTATGGGTATGGCAGAGATCACTCAGTTCTCACTCTGATAGACCAGCCCATCACCACATGACTAGAACCCAGTCCTCTCAGCATCAGCTAGGAAAGGCCCTAGAAAGCCGCCTTTGGCGGGGGGATAGCTCCCCTATTTCAACCCCTATCAGGGTTGGGCACCCGCCTAGCACAATCGTAACACACAGGACTGTGGGACACTAGAAACAGCAGTATGTCGGAGGGCAAGTAACCGTGAGGGTACGGAAGAGCTGTTGGTGCCTGATTCCCCTAGTACTCCTGTGGACACCCAGTAGGCTACTTGGGAGGGTAAGGAACCAAGAGGAGTTGGAAGACACGTTGTTGCTTGATGTCCTCTGTAATCCTTTGGACTCCTAGGACACTGGAGGGCAAGTAGCCGTGAATGGACGGAAGACGGGTGTTGCCCCATGGCCTTTGGACTCCGGTGGACTCCTAGTACTGTACATTGGAGGGCAAGCAACTGTGAGGGGTCGGAAGACCTGTCGCCACCTGAGTAATTCCTGAAGTCCAAGGCTCCATTGCACTCCGATGTACACAATGAAAACAGCCAAGAAACCATGGAGAAGAACAAGTTGGCATGCAAACTGAGGTTCTGTGCTCACCAAACCGGCAACTTGGTGGGGCAGCGATGAAGAGTAGGTTGAAGCACAGTGAAAACACCGGGAGAACCTGCAAAGACGGAGAAAGTGGTAAACACCAACTCAACCTCCAAAATGCAGGGGCGATAAGACAGTAAAAACAGTGAAAACCAGAGGGAGAAGGTGTATGTAAAACACCATCTATATACCGTCCATGTCATTGTAAAAGCACAGTAAGTGAAGACAAATGACAACATTGGCTAGCAGTAAAAACCAACCACCTCCGCACAATTTCGGGCCTATTGTTGCGTGTCTTATGCGACACCACAACCCGCAAATGCGCGAATTCGCGCAATACGAGACCCGCACCAGTGCGGGCATCTATGAACTCCAAGCTTGTGAATCCGCGCTATACGAGACCCGCACCAGTGCGGGCACCTACGAACACCAAGCCTGTGTATCCGCGAATTCGCGCTACAAGAGACCCGCATCCAGTGCGGGCATATCCGCGGATTTGCACTATACGAGACCCGCACCAGTGCGGGCATTTATGAACCCCAAGCTTGTGTGAGGGCCAACAAGCTGAGCATGACCTCCAAGCTTGGGTGTTGGCCTTCAAGCTGAGCAGTGTCTTCCTTGAACAGTACCCATCTCAACCTGGCAAGGGAGGGGTGGCAAGGAAGACACACCAGGTGAGAGGAGGCACATCCCCCAGGACTCCTAGCATCTCCTGATGATCTCCAAGCTTGGGTGAGGGCCAACAAGCTGAGCATGATCTCCAAGCTTGTGTGATGGACTTCAAGCAGAGCAGTGTTGTCCTTGAATATTAGAGGATGATTGCCCACCGAAATCGTGCCCCAAAAATCGGCGAGGAACAGGGGGGGGGGGGCTCCAGCTGGGAAAAACATGACGACACAGCAGGGAGCGCCGCCCCCAACTAGCCTAACCCAGTCCAGTGTGGTACAGGCCTCTAGTAGAACAGCTATTATCTCGCCAACAGCATGAAAGGGCACGAATTCAAGGTGGGCGAAAGATGGAGATGAAATGTAAAGGGTAAAAACAAGCCAGCAAATGCAGGCTCCTCTAAAGCTGTGTATGGGGGCCCACAAGCTTGACAGTGTCTTCCTAGAACAAATGCCCAACCAAACCAGGCCTAGGTTGGTGGGCAGCAGGGAAGACACACCAGGGGAGGCGAGGAAACTCCCCCAGGAACCACCCTACCCGCGATAGAACGAGCATAGCCCAGGGAAGAGACCGAGGCAGGTAGGGGGTTAGCACACATGGGGACCCCGTGAAGGTACCCCCTAAAGTGCAAGAAAGAGGATGATTGCCCACCGAAAATGTGCCCTTGAACTCAGCTTGAAGACATGGGGTGGGGGGGCGCATGCTTGACCACTACGATAAGGTAGGGAGCACCTCCCCCCACTCGCCTAACCAGCCAAAGCTGGGCGAGGGTGAAGATGACAGCAACAGCACAGCGACCAGCAGTGAAGAAAAGGCCCGAGTTCAAGGTGGGTGAAAGATGGAAGTGAAACGTAAACGGGTAAAAACATGCCAGGAAGTAACCTCTGGGGAGAAAAAAGGGGGGCACATAACCTATTTGAAGTGAGTGTCGGAAGCAAAAAAAGCCTGGGGAGTAAAACCCACCACGCCCAGGCCCTAACCCACTCTTGAGGATCGAAAGGACGGGACTCGGGAAAGAACGCTGGTGAGAAATGACCGCCATAGACACTACAAATCAAATAAGGCCCCCAGGTAATTTCTGATTTTTACCCGAACGTAAATACCTAGGCTATGAAAATATGAAAACTCAATTGGGCATAGCCAAACCTGAATGAAAAACAAGCTAGGCTATAAAGAAGCTAAAACTATGCCCAGCTATCGGATAAGACAATATGAAAAGAGAAAGATAACTAAATAACATAGACGGAGGACGCCAGGCGGCCCCGAACCTCCGGTAGACTATTTCCACACGCGACCTCCATATGATGCATTCTAAACATTCTGGAGCCCATTTCACGTGTGCCCTAAACCACGTAGCATCTGTCTAACAGAAAAGAAGGCTAAAGAAGCTGAAAAATGATGGTGACAGGGTGGATGGAAGAACACAAGGCAGAGACGTCTGAATCATATGAGGGCGCGTGTGAAAATGATGCTTGGAAAACGGCGCATGCGCTCAGGTTTGACCAGGTGTCAACATGGACAGAAGACGGTATGGGCGTCAGCTGTATCTCAGGTAAATCCCTTTTTCTTCTCTGCTATGTATTTTTCACCTTCGGTGGTCGTTTTGGTAAATGTACATCTCCTAGAGCAAGTTAAGGAGTAAACTCTAGACGTTTTCCTTTTTAACCGCGGTTGGGATGACGACATAGCAGTCAAAATAGACAAGTCGTCATTGCAATTAGGTTAATAGCCTTGACGTTGGATTTGCCAAGACTACTAACAAATTAAGTAGTTTAACCAGACCATCGAGTCACAAAATGAGACATAACGGGCTGGTCTTAGCAAAAGTTAAGGCCCACTTGTCTCTGCAGTGCCCATTCATTCCTCCATTACCTTTGTATTAAGAGTATAGAGAGTATAAAGAGTATTAGCGAGGAGATGCATACAAGTTGTTGTTGTTGTTGTTGTTCCCCAAGCTGCCTGGCCGAACAGCCCCAAGGCCCCGAGTAAGGCCAAGGCCATAAACGAGCGCCCCCACAGAACCCTCCCTGCCGACCACAATAAAGCCTGGGTGACCGAAGCCACTCCATGGCGGGGAGCTGAGAGGGTGCGTAAACGCCCGGGAAACCAAAGCCCCACCCAGGGCCCTGTGCCCCTCAGCAATTATGAAGAGAAAGTTGAGGGGCAAAGGAATAATGTGACGCTTTAGCTTCCAATCTTGGTAGATTAGGAGGTCAATCCACGGAAGAGACGCCGTCACTTGAGATTTAGAAAATATATAAGTAAAAGGAACAGTCAGAGTAAGCTATGGGTATGGCAGAGATCGCTCAGGTCTCACTCTGATAGACCAGCCCATCGCCAATGCATACAAGTAGACTGGGATGGTATGGACATGTGGAGAGAATGGATGAACAAAATTGGGTGAAAAGATGCAGATCTGTGATTGTGGAGGGAGCTGCACCAAGGGGTGGACCGAGGAAGACCTGGGATCGGACTATAAGTGTCAATCTCAAATCCAAAAACTTGACAAGTGAAGCAGCCCTTAACAGGGTTGCCTGGAACGCCGCCATTAGGAAAAGAGACTGAAACTGCGCGTATGTGTGGAGAACTTAGTCTTAAAATGTTATTATATATATATGTATGTATGTATGTATGTATTAGCTCTTAAGTCCCTGCTCTTTTTCCCATCCCTCCACTTTCTACATTTCTCTACAGTCCCTTATAATCTCTTTACAATCAACACCAAGTCATCATAATACAGTACAGTTTTGTTGTTGTTGTTGTTGCTGTTCCCCAGGCTGTCTGGCCGAGCAGCCCCAAGGTCCCGAGCAAGGCCAAGGCCATAACCGAGTGCCCCCACAAAACCCTCCCTGCTTACCACTAATAAAGCCAAGGTGACCGAAGCCACTCCAAGGCGGGTGAGCTGAGGGCGTGGAAACGCCCAGGAAACCAAAGTCCCACCCAAGGCTCTGTGCCCCTCAGTAATTATATTATGTATTAAGCTCCTCATAATACTGTACAGTAATGTACAGCAATTCCCAACACACTAATGAAGTGTTGTACAGTATGCTGCATGTGTGAGAAGTGTATTGTGTTATGGCAGTGAGACATGGGTAGTCAAAGAGTATGAAACACGAAAACCAGAGTACACTAAACTGAGCATAGTAAAATGGGTGTGTAATGCCAAAGTTAGTGATAGACCCAAGAGAACAGAGGTGAGAGAGCACCTGGCTCTGGTCATGCGTTAGAAATGTTAATACAGTGCATCAGTGAGGTAATGCATACTGACAGAATGCTGGGGTTTGGCCATGTAGAGAGAATAGGTGAGGATGACTGTGTGAAGCATGTTAAAGGTACAGGAGTAGAGATAAGGGTGGGTTAATAGACAGAGAAAGGCCAGGGAGGTCCTGAGGAAGGATCTCAGGAATATGGGACATGTCAGTGACGCTGCATCATAAAGAGCGGCCATCAGGTAGCCAGATATATTCCTGAAAAACATGGAGCAGAGGAACATCCGATATTGATAACAATCCAATGCTTATGAGGGATCTCTCTGAGTTAATGTTAATAATTCAATAGGTGACTTACTAACATACCTAAATAAACAAATAATATATTTATTCTTGTAAATATTGTACAATTAATAACTGCTATAGGGTACTTTCAGTACTTTACATATAATAATACTGTAGTATCATAACATAATCTTGGATCAAATAAAAAGACGTAAGAAAAAAAAAAATCATCATTACAATTATGATATAAAATAATATACTGTACAGCATAAAAATATAATCAGTCTACCATCCCTATGTTATATGCACATACAGTCCATCCTCGTATTACGTATATAATTGGGCGACACAAGACCTCGTGTAATGTAAAATCGCGTTATAGGAATAACATATCTTATGGGGAATATTACTTATGGTGGACACCCCTTCCGAAAAACGACCATTTTACAAATTTATCATTTTAAACTGTACTAAAATTAAATCTTAAGCATTTCTACCACTAACAATAAAAGCCACATATCGACTTTATATACCGGTACATACCATTAATAAAATAAATAATTAACTCCCCAACAGTCCTGATACAATCCCAGCCAGAAATGCCATCCCCTCATGGTCAAGTTCCAAGGCAAGACCCCCACCCTTCAAGTTAACCAAGTGAGGAAAACACTCCAGAAGAGGGAAGGCTTCACTGGCTTGAAGAGAGGGGGTTCATGCGTGCATGTGTGTATCTGTTTGTGCAGGGAGGGGGTGATACCAGGAGTGACATACCGTACACACGATCGATAATCCGTGCAGGTGCGTGTGTATATTTGTGTGTAGAAGACCTGCAGGGAGGGTGGAGTATAGGAAGTGACATACTGGTAATGTCCACACGGTCGATAATCGGTGTGTGAGGGGAGGGGTTTTCTTGTTTGATTCTCATCTATCAACCTTTTCCCCTCATCCCTCTTTCTTCAGTTTTATCATTTCTCTATCCCCATACTAATGAACAGAAATCTATGTTGTTTGGTCTGTAATTAATTTCCAATGCGATGGAAATGAAAAAATAACAACCTACCACCGTCCGTGGAATGGTTGGTAGCGCGTCTGATTGCTGATCGAAGGGTCTGCAGTTCGATCCCACGCTGTGCCATAGGTAAACGACAAGAAATTAGGCAGCTAAGTCTAGCAATTCATGGTAAATGTCCAGTTAAGTTGCTGTAACAAGGGCACGCCCAAGCCCTGTCAATCAAGGGAGTGCACGGCATTAAAACCTGCATCATAGCATCAACATAAACAAAATTAAAATTTAAAACTTGCAAACTAAACAAACCGAAACTTGGACAAAGACAATATAAAGGCAAAATCGCTATGTGGAAATAATGCTTAGTAAAATAAAATTTATGATATTTTTTTCCGGATCGTGTATTAGGATTACTGTACTGTACGTGTACTATGAGGATGGACTGTACAATTGCCTGCCGTTAAAAGTGGTAAATATCTCAATGACAAATTCTGGTATGCTGACGCAATATTTTGAAAGATCATCTTGAGCCACATAGACCGAATTTGAGTTTTCCCACAATTAATGTTCACCATTTAAAGTTTATCGTAGTGTACCAGTTACTTGTAGGTAGCCACCAAAATAAGACCAACCCTATAATTACTGTACAGCCAAATGAAATAGTTTGCAGAAAACATGCAAAATAAATTGTGTAAAGTGAAGAAAGAAAAGCATTATCCCTTTGACACAAAGACAACATTTTCATTTTGTTCTGGATATCAAATTATCAATAGATAATTTTAATCAGGTAAAGAAAGATCTCTGAGTCAGATTAACCCTTTCTGTACCGGTTATGTCTTTTTAATGTAGTGTGGCTACTACTAATCCATTTTATTCAGTTTAGGAAGGATCTCTGGCAAATAACAGGCTTTGAAGTACTGTACAGTATCTCACTTAACCCTTTTTACTACCATAGATCCTTCTTAAACTGCACAAAATCATCTAAATATAGGTAGAATAAAACTGAAAAGACATAGCCGGTACAGAAGGGGTTAACCCTTTCAATAAGAGGATGTCAATTTTGTTACATTAAAGCAACTCCCAGATGCTAATTATTCAATTTGGGAAGGATCTGTCCGAGTTAGAGGGATCATTAAGACAGCCTTACCCGAGTCTTACAGATCCAACCTAACTTTAACAAAATTGTCTGTTGGTAGCTAAGATTAAAACATATAAAAAGTAGTAATTTGATTGAATGTACAGTATGTATACTGTATACTCATGCACATATCCCATTGCTGGGGGTGACTGACTCAAGACAGAGCCCAAATAGAAACATTTAAAGTTCATATTCTTAGGGTTCGGGACCATTATCGCGTTTCCTCGCCCCTTTCTCTGTCTCCGCAAGTAGGTGAAGTCTACAAGGGGAGTAGAATTCCTAGTCTCCCGCCCCCAGAGGGAAAAGTAGGTGTTAATTAGAAATAGTATACAGCTGGGTCCCCAACTGTGTTAGAAATTGGTGGATGAACGAGGCTGCACAAATCGAAATCGTACAAATCGAAACATGCATCTTATGGGAAATAATTAATTTGGTGGATGGACGGTCCCGAGTTTAGGGGTTCAACTTCAAATTACCTATCAAAAACAACACTAACTGACACATATTCATAACAATACATAATGAATATATAAAAGTAAGCAATAATTAAACAATAATAAGTCATTGTTTACTCACATTAAGTTAGGGGGCTCCGAGAAAAAAAACCCACGGCAGGGCGAGTGCAGCTATGCTACCCCGGCCCCAGCCCCAGCCCCGTCTTTTATCTATAGCGGATGAACCTTTATTACCTTTATTTCGGCGCTCGAACACTTTTGGTAGCTCGTACAGATCGCGAAACTCACAAATCGAACACGCACAAATGGGGACCCTACTGTATTCCTAAGCTAAACGAACATTGCTTAGCATTAGCCACAACAAAATTAAAGATACCACTTTACTGAAGAAGAAAGTTTATCCTCTAGATAATGCATAGCTTCTCCTTCAGGTTGCTGGCATATTTTCACATTATTATGGTTCTTAGCACAGATTGTTAAACTAACCCCATCAGTATGATGATGCCACTCTTATTTTTGATCTGGCTAAACAAAAGACAAATGATTCAACTTAAGAAGGATCTCTAAGCATTATAAGGGCACAAACCATTTCATTCAACCTCGAGACTGGTGATGGGCTGGTCTATCAGAGTGAGAGTTGAGCGTTCTCTGCCATACCCATAGCTTACTCTGACTGTTCCTTTTACTTATATATTTTCTTGATCTCAAGTTACGGCGTCTCTTCCGTGGATTGACCTTCCTACTGCCAACATAGAGGTTGGCAGACTGGGAGCCAAAGCGTCACATTTTTCCTTTGCCCCTCAACTTTCCCCTCATATTTGCTGAGGGGCACAGGGCCTTCGGTGGGGCTTTGGTTTCCCTGGCGTTTCCGCACCCTCCTACGCTCGCAGTCTTCAAGTAGCTTCGGTCACCTGAGCTTTATTAGCGGTAAGCAGGGAGGGTTCTGTTGTTGTTGTTGTTGTTCCCCAAGCTGCCTGGCCGAACAGCCCCAAGGCCCCGTGCAAGGCCAAGGCTATAACCGAGCGCCCCCACAGAACCCTCCCTGCCAACCACAATAAAGCCTGGGTGACCAAAGCCACTCCATGGCGGGGAGCTGAGGAGGGTGCGGAAACGCCTGGGAAACCAAAGACCCACCCAGGGCCCTGTGCCCCTCAGCAATTATGAAGAGAAAGTTGAGGGGCAAATGAAAAATGTGACGCTTTGGCTTCCAATCTTGGTAGATTGGGAGGTCAATCCACGGAAGAGGCGCCGTCACTTGAGATCTAGAAAATATATATGTAAAAGGAACAGTCAGAGTAAGCTATGGGTATGGCAGAGATCGCTCAGTTCTCACTCTGATAGACCAGCCCATCACCTGTGGGGGCGCTCGGTTATGGCCTTGGCCTTGCTCGGGACCTTGGGGCTGCTCGGCCAGACAGCCTGGGGAACAGCAACAACAACAACCTCGAGACACCCACAGATCATCCATAAAGTGAACAATATTGTCTCTTGGTAGCCAGAATAAAACAGAATAGGCATACTGTACTCATATTGAAATTGGTTTTAACCCCTTCAGACTCATATGACGCAGAGGTTGCCAGATTAGCAATAAGAAATAGAGTTCTCTTACTCTTATAATTACCTCTCCAAAATTAGTTTTCTGCCCACAGCTAACTCAAAGACAACTGCAGAGGTTGAAGTAACTAAACTAAAGGTTTCTAAATACCCCTGATGGTAACAAAGGCTTTAAAGTATCCCTAATCGGCTCAAAATTGCGTCATATGTCGGAGAGGGTTAATGAAGAGGCAACTTTTGTGTAGTCAATTTACAAATTGTACTTTTTTCTGTTATAATGTTATTGGTGTTAAGAACGATGTTAAAAATAATATTTAGAGTACCCTGCTCCCGCCTTGGCAAAGTGAGCCACAAAAGCACAAAACAGATTTTGGGGATTCTCTCCACTTCTGACTGTTACTCTTCTGTACGTTAATGGAAATTCTACCAGAGGCAGAGATTTCAAACCCAACGCTCCATAATATACTGTAATATAATGTACATACATGTATAACGCTATGCTGTTGTAATGCATCCGCCGGAAAATTAAAACCCCTAGCGAAAATTTTATGAGACTAGGCCTACTGTCTCTGCATCATATTAATGACTAGTTTGCATAATTAACAACGTATTTCATAACCATATCAAAATGAGGACATAGTAATTTACCGTCAGCTAAAAAAAAAAAAAGAAGCTTTATACAATCACACAACTCATAAGACAGATTAGCCTATTTGTTTGCAGTACTGTACAGTAGTTTAAAACGCAAGCAATATTGATTAAAAATACCCACCGAGAGATGAGTGGGGTTGAATTAATACATTTTGTGTCTAAATGTAAAGCTGGCAAGACATGAACCCGAGCCAAGTGCTGTGAATGAATGGCAGGCTTTGATGTTAACACCTTCTGTACCGGCGACATCCTTTTATTTCATTCTGGCTACTACTAATCAATTTTATGCAGTTTAGGAAGAATCTATAGCAATTATAAGGCTTCAAACTATATCAATCAACCCTTTTAACTACCACTGATCCTTCCTAAACTGCATAAAATTGTCTAGATATATCTAGAATACCATGAAACAGACATCGCTGGTACAGAAAGGGTTAAGATAGGTTTATATAGTAGTCAAGTCTCAATACGCGCGGTTAATTTGTACCGTGTACGTAAAGTGTATATCAAAACCGTGTATTAGAAACAAGAGGCCTTATGGGAATTAGTTCAAATTGTTCCAGCCACTTTCCAAAAGTCCCCTATTTGAGCCTTTAACCTACCTTAAGCTGACATTATAACACCAACAAACACTTATTTGCGTGTCAGACAGGCAATAACAGTATCAATAAGTAATCTTTTGGATCTGCTACTGACCTATTTGTGTGTCAGGCACACAATATCCTGCACCGTAAATAAACCACACTTTCTGTTATATGTCGTCAGCTACGACCTGGGCGGTCCGGAAAGTTCCGGCGCTGACCCGGAGTTGCAGCAAGACCCCTGTCGCCCGCAAATATCAGCGTACATAGAATTTTTGTCCATGTTGTGGCCGACTTTGGAATTTTTGAGGTTACCGTGTCCAAACGAATCTATGTATACTGTCCGAAACGTGCGTATATTGAGACCTGACTGTAAAGAATAAAGCTTGAATGTGAGTTAACCCTCTGAGGATCGATGACGCATTTCTTTTCTGTCTTCCGGCTATTATAAGGCGACTTTATTCAGATTAAGAAAGGTATACAGAAGTCAGAGGGTTGATTGAGAGAGCCTTTACCCTTCCAATTCCCACAGACCTTCTTAAGCTGTATATAATCGTCTAATAGCCAGAATAAACTGTCAAAACGTGTCATGAACCTGAAGGGGTTAATTAGCTTAGAATTTAGTACTGATGTTTTTTTTATTTTAACCCTTCAACCCCGGGTGGTACACGTGTGTACCAGTATGTTTTGCCCCCAGGAACCCGGGTGGTACAACATTGTACCATTGCTTGAAAGCCTGTGAGCTTCGTGTGCGAGGCGTCGGTCCGACGCATGTAAACAACAGCCGGCTGGACCGACGCCCCGCATCTCCGGCCACAAGAAGGAGAGCGTCGCTTGTTCGTGTGTGCCTGTATGTTGTTGTTAAGTATCGAAAAGTAGTGTAAAGTGGCTGTTTTGGCCATAAAGTTATCTCCAATGAAATCATCATCACAAATCAAGCACTTGACTTAGAGAGCTCTACTTAACGCCATTCTACAGGTAAATAACACAGCTACGCTTGGGGATGCGCGGAAATGCGGGAAGCAGTCAGCATAACAATGATACGGTAGCCTAGCCTAGACGTTTTTCGGCCAAAACACCCGGATTTCGGGGAATATTTATGTAATGCGTAGCCGGGGCGGGAGGGTTAAAGTGGGTAAGATAGTTTATTTTCACTCCCACTATACCTTAAACCTCGGAATCCGGGAGGCCTCATACGAGGCAAAATGGTCGGAAAAAAATCGCTGCTAATAATCATCAGAACTCGGCAACCACGCGTTGTAGCGACGTCATATCTACGGCATTCTACAGACAACGAAAAGTTCTACAATTTTCAAAACATTGACTGCTCTAGGTGGTCTCAATCAGTAGCTACTGAATTATGAAGTTGATTTTACCAAAATTCATATGAGGCCCCCCGGATCCCATGGGTTAACCTGTCATGGTAGCTCAGTAAGTCAGCTCTCTACGGCAGGGGTGTCAAACATGCGGCCCACGGGCCGCATGCGGCCCCCCTCCCTCTAGCATGCGGCCCGCAAACCAGTTTGGTCAATTAGTGTCAAATATTGCATTTTCTTCTAGACATAATTAGTATTTCTTAAATATATTATATGTTGGTACTTTTTTAATTTAAGGTCTAATTCTAGGAAATATTTGTGAGAGTAAGAAGCTTAAAGTAGATTAAATACTCTTTCCCTCTTAGACATTCTTCTTAAGCTGAATAAAATCGTCAACGGGTTTATGATAGCCTATGCTCAATTTGGGGCCAGTGGGACAGTTCTTGCAGTCCTGCTCAGTATGTGGCCCAAGACTACAGGGATAAAACACAACTAGTGCCACAGTTGCCGTAAATTCATATTTAAATAATATATTTTTATGTTTTTTTTAATATTTTCTGAAATTGTTATATCTGGATAATATGAAGCATTTATTTGTATTTATATTAGGACGGATGGAGGCATTACCGGTATATTATATTTGGCCTGCTACATTAACCCCTTCTGTACCAGCAACGTCTTTTTTACTATCTGGCTACTATTTGACGATTTTATTCAGTTTCAAAAGGGCCTTCAGCAACTGATAGGCTCCGAACTATCACACTTATTCCTTTTTACTACCACAAATCCTTCTTAAACTGCACAAAATCCTCTAAACATAGCTACAATCAAATATAAAAGATGTTGCCGGTACAGAAGGCGTTAATGCGGCCCTACAATATTGTACCGTGTCAAATTTGGCCCGCCAGAGCAAATGAGTTTGACACCCCTGCTGTACGGCATGAACCAGGTCTGTCTTGGCAACTGTACCTTAACTACAGTGTACAGTATTGTTTTTATTGATACTGAACTTCTTAAGGAGGGTAGAGCTTATTTTTTGGTCTATTTACTTACTTAATAATGATAATGACAATAATAATAATAATCTGATCTTTTCTTTTTCATTTTTTTTTAATCTATTTTTTAGTTTCCTCGCTAGACCTCTATCAAGCTTAAAAAAACCACACAAAAACCCCTAGATAAATTTTTATATTTTTCGGTAGATAAATGTCCCAGCCGAAGGCCAGTTCCTCTTAGTTCCTCTTAGTAAAATTTGCCAGAACGTCCCGGACTTCCCAAACTTGACTACTT
The DNA here is from genome assembly GCA_032716605.1 of Paralithodes platypus. Lineage (NCBI taxonomy): Eukaryota > Metazoa > Arthropoda > Malacostraca > Decapoda > Lithodidae > Paralithodes > Paralithodes platypus. The sequence continues at coordinate 10,372,041 of CM064564.1, read as the reverse complement.
CCTTTAACGTGACGATAGTGCGTTGTTATATGTGCGATTGGTTTGCTTGGGAAACAGATTAACTTGCTCATGTAGTGATGTACACCCTATGTGGTGGATTGTGTTCTTTTATTTAATAATTTTCATTTTAGTAAGCGTTGTTTCCACATAGCGATTTTGATAATTTAATTTGACTTTATATTGTCCTTGTCCCAATTTTGGTTTGTTTAGTTTGCAAGTTTTACATTTTAAATTACAGGCTTGCTACCGCTCGCCAGGAAAAAAATCAACACCTAAATGGCACAAAAGGACTTAAAATTGATAAAGAAAACAAGCACTACCCCGTTATTTCAATTCAAATATATAATCTACGCAATTAATATATCAACACTGGAGTCTGCTATTCTGAATCACTGTTAACCATTACAGTATTTGTTTTATGATACTTACTTACTGACAATATCATTCAACTTAGGAAGGACATGTTGGAGTTAGCGGGTTATAACGCTGACTTCTATAGTCCGTTCATTCTAGGTTGGGCAGAAATTGTAACCTTTTAACCTCTGTAACTCAAAAAGGGCTAGAGCAAATGAGCTGCCAATGTAACACCTATTCACTAGCCAAATCTTCCTATGTGGTAGAAGTATTAGCTCGAATACTCTAGTCCTTTTTGAGTTATGAAAGGTTATAGGTTACGATTTCTGCCCTATCTATCTACAGTATCTATCTATCTATTGCCGGACGCCTTACTCCCCTTAATGAGGGTGGCCACACACAGAAGGCCCCCAAGCGGACCTATTCCCTGCAAGAGGGACAACCCGAGCCAGTTTACTGAAGGACTTACAGGATTGCCCACTCAATTTAGGATCCGTCCGACTCCGAGGCCCTCTATGTATCTTGTTAGCACTATTTTTCTACAGTGGTGTTCGGCTAGTCCATCCACTAACCTGCCTTACACTTAGATAAGCAGTACGGATTTGTATCAGGTTTACTCCCCTAGACAGGTTGCCGACCAATGCTGACGAGTCCCACCCACCCGGATTTTAATAAAGGTTGTCTCCCCTAGATGGGTTGCCGACCAAGGCTAACGAGTCCAATCCACCCGGAAAATTTCTGCCCAACCTAGAATAAACGGACTATAGTACTCCTAAACTAAGTACTGTACTGTAATGTCAAATGGCAGTAGCAAATAAAGTAAACAAAAGGATCCGGTTAATGCTCTCGCTTTTTCTGAACCCCCTTCTCCCTCGTGTTTAGCCCCATTAGTTTTGAGATTTTAAGAGGGTTGCACCATTATGTTGTCGATTTTAACACCTTTCGCCCCAATTCGTTATCAATTTTAAGACTTTTCGTGCAATTTAGGTGTCAATATTTTCCTAGCGAGCGATAGCAAGCCTGTAATTCTAAGAGAAACTTGCTTTCGGCCGGAACATTTTTCTACCGAGAAATTTACAAATTTATCATGAAAGGGGTATCATGTCTAGGGGTTGTTTTTCTAAGCTTGATGGAGGTCTAGCGAGGAAACTAAAAAAATAAAATTAATAAATTAATTAATAGACCAAAAATCCAGTCACTAGCCCCTTAACCCAGCCCCAGCGACGCGCCTGACGCGTCGGCGATGTATGTAACGCACAGCCCCAGAGACGCGCCTGGCGCGTCACCCGAATTGCGCCGACCGTAACCTCAGGTGTAGCCACTCAAGAGGGCTCAGATTTGTATGGGAACTGTGTACGTATCCCACGCAACCGTGCCGATGGTTGAAAACTCTCAAAGTCCACGTGCGTGCGCGTGAGCGCGCAATAACCTGTTTTTTTGGGGTAATTGCCTTCAATTTTTTACTCTTGTAAAATACGTTTTCGGGGGCTCTGTAGGACCATTCTTTAAGCTTTTTGAGCGTTTTTTCGTGGTTTTTCCTTCATTCCTAACCCATTCGCTATTGTTTCTGGAATAAAACCATTTTTTGAAAACCGGCCGGGTTCTGGTGAACAAACATTACAAAACTAGCCGGGGCTGGACGGGTTAAGGCACATAGCCAATAGCTGGGGGTGGCCAACTTAAGACAGAGCCCAAATAGAAACAACATTTAAAGTTCCCATTCTTAGGGTCCGGGATCACTTTCGCATTCCCTCGTTCCTTTCTGTCTCATCAAAATAGGTGAATTTTATAAAGGGAGGATTCCAAGCCCCTGCCCCCAGAAGGAAACGTAGGACAGTAAAAGAGACACAGAGAAACGGCTAAGGTTGGGTAGAGGATGCAAAACCTCACTCTGGATAGGACCAGCCCTCACTCATAAAAACAGACATTCATTAAAAATATATCATCAATTTGGCAACTACAGTAGAACTTAGTTAGATAATTAAAGCGAGAATGTGTTAGATAATTAAGGCGAGAACATTCTTATCAGAGCACAGTTGTAGATAGATGAAGTAGAGACGTAATGAGGTGGGTCAGTTTATATATTACCAAATGGTCTCTATTCTCCTATTTGAGGGGAGATGGGCCGATTGTCTGGCCCCCTTTCTCCCTCATGTTTAGGCCCATTAGTTTTCAGATTTTAAGATGTTTGCTCCATGTTACTTTATCAATTTTAAGACCCTTCTACTTCACCCTATTTCTTTGTCAATATTAAGACCTCTCGTGTTATTTAGGTGTATATTTTTTTCCTGGCGAACGATAGTGAGCCTGTAATTTTGGAAGAACCGGCCTTTGGCCGGAACATTTTTCAACCCAAAAATGTACAAATTAATCTAGAAGGGGGATCTAATGGATGCTTTTTTAAGCTTGATGAATGTCTAGGGAGGAAACTAATAAAATCATAAAAAGATACACAAATGAGCAAATAAATACGCCCATCTCCCCTTAACCTCTTCAATCAGACCAGTAGGCTGCTGTACTTCTTCACTTTATTAATGCTGATACCAGATGATTTTACTCGGCATAAAAAGGATTTAGAGGAATCGAAGAGTTCAAGATTATTTCTATTAACCCTCGAAGTCTGGTAACCCTTTCCAAAGTTAATTAAAATCGTCCAGTGGTGCTATGATCAAGACCGAGTCGCGAAAATGTTGTCTTACATCCTTATGTTACTTCATGTTATAATGTTTTCCTCCCTCTTTAATTAACTTACATTTTGCTTTTCTATTCAAAACACTTCTTCCCATAACGTTATCTTCTCTCCCTAACTCGCTTCTTCCCTCCTCACTTGCTTCTACCTGTACATTTTGCTTCTCTACTGTATTCAACACACTTCTTCCCATAACGTTATCTTCTCTCCCTAACTCGCTTCTTCCCACCTTACTTGCTTCTACCTGTACATTTTGCTTCTCTACTGTATTCAACACACTTCTTCCCATAACGTTATCTTCTCTCCCTAACTCACTTCTTCCCTCCTCATTTACTTCTTCCTGTACATTTTGCTTCTCTACTCAGCACACTTCTTCCCATAACGTTATCTTCTCTCCCTAACTCGCTTTACCGCTTCTTCCCTCCTCACTTACTTCTTCCTGTACATTTTGCTTCTCTCCTCAGCTCACTTCTTTTGTACAGTCTTTTTGTTTAGACGACTGGGGGCTAGCAGGAGCGTAGGCTGGGGGAATAAAATAGAGATACACCATTACAGTTTTACAAATAATAATAATAATAATAATAATAATAATAATAATAATAATAATAATAATAATAATACAGTATCGTATCAACACAAAGCCTCACGTTTGAGACAAAGGCACACTGGAGAGCTGGACCTCCCCAAGGCGCAGCCGAGCGGAGAGTCCATTAGCGTGCCAATGTACAATGTAAGGTTGAAAGTTCATGATAAAGGTTTTAGATTGTGAAGGTTAACAGAACTGTTAGTTCTGTGCAGACGCCTGCATTGGTGGATATTGTTGGTATCATTGGAAGACATGGAGGGAGTGGGATGGTGTGATGGTGGTAAGACAAAGACATCACCTTGAGAACCACAAAAATTTAAGGAGTCGGCGATCTTAGAAACGAATGCCTCTTGCGTTAAGGTGGTGTTATCACGGCGCCGTCGCAAGTGATGGGCACAGAGGCAGCTGATGGCATGTCTCGCAAGGGAGTCTGAGCTATGCAGTTCTCGGGTCAGAAAATCTAGTACCAAAGCAGGCAGGGCTGCCCGGCTAGTATTGGGTGCACCGCGGCATACATGGATGAAACAAGCATGGCAACCACAAGATTCAAGAGATGACAGCGCTCTAATGGATCGTGAACATAAAGCGCATTTGCACCCAGAGGGACAGGGAAGGTGGACATGGAGAAACAAGAGGATTGTCATATAAAGTAGCCTGGGGGACCGTAGATGCATCTGGGACAGACAAGGCAGTGGGCTGAGGCTCAGACACCACAGACGGAGATGATGTGACTGAGGTGCGAGAGTGTTTGCGGGTACATTGAGGTAAATGTCGGATGGGGGGCGAAGCGTAGGAGGGAGAGGAGGGACTGGAAGCTTTGCATTTAGAGGGTCTAGGAGGTCTATTTGGGGACAATTGGAGAGGAGAAAGGTCCATACCACAGTCAGTAGGTGATGGAAGTTCCTCAGCAGAGAGTAAGGCAAAGTGATTTGAGGTAATAACAGAAGCTGACGGAGGGGAAGATATCGCTATGGAGGTATTAGATAGGGTAGACACAGAGGGAAAGTGTCTCGCAGTAGGGAAGGAGGTAGTGGACAATGGAGCTGGGAAGGAGACTGGCGCAGTCGAAGTCACTGGAGCTTCAGAAGATGATCGCGTCACAGCTGGAGTCTTTGAAGACAATGGCATGTCGGGCTTAGTGGTAAGCGGTAAGTCGGGAGCAACCGAAGTACTGAAGTAGGTGAAAGAGTGGAAGTGCCAGACCCACAGGAGAGTAGAGTAATAGTCCTATAGGAGTTCCGCTTGGCAGGTTCATGGACCCCTCGCACAGCCAGTTCGCATTTGGCACGGGGGACAGTAAAACTTGAACGAATCTTGAACAGTTTGAGCTCGGTATTATACACATGAAACTCGCAGGTCTTTGAGCGAGCATGATGATCGCCTCCACAATTGATGCAATGAGCAGGTCCGCAATTCCATTTGGTCTCATGTTCAACCAACCCACAAAAAGCACATACCGGATTGTTCGTACAGGCCTTCGTGGGATGGGTGAAAGAGGAGCATCTCCAACATTAAAGGGGTGGAGGCATATATGGCCGGACGTCTCGGCTCTCACCCATGATGATAGCTTTATCCGGTAAAGATTTTCCGTAAAATTAAAATGTAAAACTTGCAAACTAAACAAACCAAAATTGGGACAAGGACAATATAAAGTCAAATTAAATTATCAAAATCGCTATGTGGAAACAACGCTTACTAAAATGAAAATTATTAAATAAAAGAACACAATCCACCACATAGGGTGTACATCACTACATGAGCAAGTTAATCTGTTTTCCAAGCAAACCAATCGCACATATAACAACGCACTATCGTCACGTTAAAGGAAGTAGTCAAGTTTGGGAAGTCCGGGACGTTCTGGCAAATTTTACTAAACTCTGCATGAATAAAGAAACTACATGTTAAATGTCAAAATATTATTTAAAATCAAATTTGCAACATGACAAGACATTAACAATAGTAAAAAATACAAATATTGATAAGATATCTATACTATTACAAAATAATATATAAAATACAGTACAGCACTCACTAACGATAGTGCTATCGGGTAGGTACCTGTAAGCATAGCATGCCTCAAGTGACCCCTATCAATAACTACCCTACAAATAACCTACATTTATAGCACAAATAAACTAAGGAAATCGCAAAAGTAAGCAATTGATACTATCGACAATGAATACATATAATATAGAGAAATAATTGCAAAATATGAAGTAACAACAGATTTAAACAAAGAGTACTCTTTTAACAAGAACAATAAATTTAAAAAATCATCAATATTAATAATAATAATAATAATAGAAAAAGAAAAAGATAAACAATAAATACAGACAAAAAGTAAGCAGAGGTTATACAAGAAACTTCAAGTTAAAAATGCTTGATTAAAATTATTGATGTCAAATTTTAGAATACAGTCACAATAATTGACCCTAAAAATATTAAATTTATGGAACAATTTACTTGCCTCAAAACAAAAAATTTCAAGGTGGCAATAGAAAGGGAACGATCTGAGGAACGGCGAACACGCTCATGTATCTTAACGTCATGCAGGGATAACCTCGCATCTGAAGGGACGTGATAAAGTGTCGGGTGTAGGTCGGTCGTCAGAACTTGGGAGGACAACGGATCCTTGGATGGAGTTGAGGAATTTGTGTATTTTAACAGTGACCTGTATATCCCATAAAGACGTGAGTGCTTGGAAAGCAACTGACTGGCCCTCCGCAGTAGCCTCAATAAGCCAGCTGCGGGGATCCAGAGGGCGGATGGTCATATCTCGGGTAGAATATACTTGAAGGAGTTCATACTCAAGAACCCGCTTCTGCATCGGAACGGCAGGAGTAAGGACGAGATATCTGGGATAGGAGCTGTCACCAAATAATGTGTCAAAATGGACGAAGGTAGGATCAGGGTGATATTTAGGGTGGCGACGGTTGGAGTTGGGCGGAACAAAAGGCTGTAGTGTGGCCAGATGGCTATGTACTCACCTATTTGTAGTATACAGGATTTGAGCCTAAGCTCGTGTTGTCCTGTCTCTCTCTACATTTATCCAATTTTACTTTAAAAGTTTGGATATTTCTTGCTCCCACCACCTCCCCATCCAACTTATTCCAACAATCAATGCTTCTATATGGGAAGCTGAACTTTCTTACATCAGACTTACATACAACTTTCCTCAACTTACATTCATGACCCCTGGTTCTTCCCTCGTCCCTCACCACAAAATCTCCCTTGTCGATCTTCTCAAAACCTTTCACACACTTAAACATCATGATCATGTCACCTCTCTCTCCTCTCCCTCAGCGTTGGCAGCTTTAGCCTCTCCAATCTCCTCATATGGCAGGTCTCTAAGGCTAGCTATCATCTTAGTGGCAACTCTCTGAACTCTTTCCAGTTTTTTATTATGTTTTATAAGGTGTGGAGACCACACCACTGCTGCATACTCCAGTCTTGGTCGTATTATTGTCCCTATTATCTTTGCTAACATCTCTTCATCTAAATAATTCAGAGCTATTCTCATGTTAGTCAACACTGCATAGGTTTCACCAGTTATTTTATTTATATGCTGTTCAGGTGACAAGCTGTCTGCCATAACTACCCCTAGGTCTTTTGCTTTCAAAGCTTTACTAATTATTTCATCTCCTATTTTATATCCCCAAGAAGGTCTATATTTACTTTTTCCCGTCTCAAGAACTTGACACTTACTCGTGTTGAATTCCATTTTCCAAGTTTGACTACACTCATATAATTTATCTAGGTCTCTCTGTAATTCTTCACAACTACTCCTACTTGTAATATGCTTCATTAATTTTGCATCATCAGCAAACATAGATATATATGAGCCTATTCCCATTTGAAGGTCGTTGATGAAAACCAAAAACATGATTGGGGCCAACACCGATCCTTGAGGCACTCCGCTTTTTACCCTTTTCCACGAGGAGAACTTTCCTTTTATTACTGTTCGCATTTCCCTCCCAATTAAATAGTTTTCCATCCACTTTAATAATACTCCCTCAACCCGCCCCCCAGTCCTGAGCTTCCACAACAATCTCTTATGAGGCACCTTATCAAATGCCTTCTTGAAATCTAAGTAAATACAATCTACCCACCCCTCCCTCCCTTGTACAATGTCAATTACCCTATCATAGTAACTCAACAAATTTGTGGTACACGAATTACCTTTTCTGAACCCGAACTGCTTGCTTGAAATTATTTCCATTTCCTCCAACATACCCACCCATCTTTTTCTAATAATCTTTTCACAAAGCTTGCATATAACACTCGTTAAGGATACCGGTCGATAATTTAGCGGGTCTTCTTTATTTCCACTTTTATATATTGGAGTTATATTTGCTTGTTTCCATTCTAAGGGAAGTTCCCCCTTGTTTAATGAGTGTTGAACAATATTAAAAATAGGTCTCACTAGTTGTTCAGAACATTCTCTTAATACCCATCCAGCAATGTTATCTGGGCCCATAGATTTTCTCACATCCAATTCTTCCAACAATGATTTTAGTTCATCCTGGTTGACTTCTATCGACTCTAGTCCCTGTATCTCGTTCAATTCCACCACAGGTTCTAACATAGTCATCCTCCTCCACAAACACGGATGTTAATGTATCATTCATAATTTCACACATACCCACTGTGTCTTCATATAACTGACCCTCTACCCTAAGCTTTGTTATTTTGTCCTTTATTTTTGTTTTGCCGTTGATATAACTATAGAACAGTTTGGGTTCTTTATTACATTTGTTTACTATATCTTTTTCAAAGTTCTTTTTCTCCTCTCTTATAGTCTTGACATAGTTGTTTCTAGCATTCTTATACTCATTCCATTTTTCCTCAGTGTGTCTCCTTCTCACTTTATTCCATGCAGTCCTTTTTGTTCTGGGCAATGTGACATCGCATGTTAAACCAATCTTTCTCCTTGGCCAGCTTTCTATCCTTAAATGTTGGTACATATTTATCTACCCCCTCCCTGTAAATATCTAGTAACATGGTGTATTTTACCTGAATATTCTGTTCTTGCTCAATAAATGACTAATCTATATTTGCAAAGTATCCTCGTAATGATTCATAATCCGCCTTACTATAATTTAGTCTATATTCCCTATGTTCCTCCTCTCTGCCTTCCAGAAATTCCACTGTCAATTCAAATTCAATCACAGCATGATCGCTTTTTCCCATGGGACTCAAATATGTTAGGTTCTTTATTTCTTGGGGGTCTTTGGTGAATAATAAGTCAAGTCTTGATGGTTCATCACCTCCTCTAAATCTTTTATTTTCCGTAACGTGTTGTGTTAGTAGATACCCCATTGTTAGTTCAAGAAATTTGCTTCCCCAAGTATTTTCATTTGAACCCGCATCGAAACATTCCCAATCCACCTCCCCGCAATTAAAGTCCCCTGCAAGAATAAGACTATTTTTCCTTTTACAAATAATTTCTAACATTCGCAAGGTTTCCAAAATTAATTCATTGTATTCATCGTTGCTCCAAGATTTAGTCTTAGGAGGTAAATACATTGATACAATGTCTAATTTTGACCTATCATTATCCTCAATTTCAACTTCTACCACTTCAGCAATGCTATCACCAAGTTTTAATTCTTTAGCAGTAATTTTATTATCTACCATGATCCTCCTCCTCCTGGCTTTCCTAACCTGTCTCTTCTCCATGTACTGTATCCCGCACAACTAATTATATTCGTGTCTACCTCCTGGTTAAGCTTAGTTTCAGTCAAACATACTGCCTCTCTCTCTTTACATATTCGTCAAACTCAATCTTTTTGGAAATTAACCCATCAATATTTGTATACATGAACTTAGCGTTACCAGTATTTTCCCTATTTTTCTCGTCCCTGCCCGTGCCTTTCTTTTTTGTACGTACCCCTCCCAATTTATTTCCTAGCTTGTCTCCTCTTCTCTTGTCTCCACCTGGACTGTTTCTCGCTCCGTTTCCACCTCCCCTCCCTTTGCCTCCACTTGGACTGTTTCTCTTTCTATTTCCACCTCCCCTTTCTCTGCCTTCTCCTCCGTCACCCTCACCATCTCCCTTTCCCTCCCTACTTCGTCCCTTCGCTTTATATACCATTTCTTGACTTTTCCCTCCCACACTCTCCAGAAAAACTTCTTTTCGTCTTCTTTCGTCCTTTCTCCATTCTTTTCATTTGCCTCGGTTTGCAATTCCTTTCTTATGTTTCGATCCTCAATACTCATGTCTTTTCTAATTGTAATTTTCTTAAACTTGCTGGTCAAGTTAAGTCTCCATGTTACGTTCATGATTGCATCCACTGTTACCCTAGACCTAAACTGCACTCTCATTGGCCTTGTGTTTCCCTTACTATATTTACCCATTCTCCTAACTTCTTCAATATCATCTCTCCAGTTGTTTCCTTCTTCATCGACATGCTTGATTAATGTTTTTACCTTGTTAATTTCTTCCTTATCCCTAGCTTTCCTCTCAATAATGTGCTCCTCTATATCCCCAAATACAATAATACACTTATTTCTATCTATTGTTTCACGCAGGACCTGTTCATTTCTCCTCATAGCTTTTACTACCACTGATTCTAAATCTTTATTTTCCTTTTCTGATTGTTTCTTTTGTTCCTCCATGATTTCCTTCATTGCCACTTCTTTCACTCTTCCTCCTTCGTCATTAACCCATTTATTGTGTTTCTCCTTAATCTCCTCCACATGTGTTTTCACTTCCTTGGTTTGCCCTTTGTATTCTTCAAGTTGTAGTCTTAAAGCTTCATTTTCGTCCCGGAGTTGCCCCATATGAGTTTGAATTTATTTTAGGCTAGCCCGACTCAAATCTTGTCCAGGCTCGATGTCCCCAGCCTGAGCACCACATATTGAACATATAGCCTCAATCTGTGAACTAACACTCACCTTCCACTCCTGCATATCCTCCTTCCACCTTTTAATGTCATTCAGCTCACGTACAATTTTCCCTAGAATGCCCCCGCTCTCACCGACTTCAAATCCATCAAAGTCAGCCATATTTGTTTACATCCACTCGCATTCACTATCGCTTGAATTATTTTTTTATCACTCGAAATATCCTCACTTGATTTTAAATCTCAAATTATTTTAATACTGCATTATAATACAGGACAACACAAAATATCCTTATACTCAAGTTTAGGTGAGTTTATTTGACGAGCACTGTAAACAGCTTGCTAGATCAGCTGATTTTCGGGAGCGTGGGTGCAGAGGTGTTGTCTCGTCGGTAGTTCGTGTGTGTGCAGTCGAACACATGTTGGTACCATGGAGGACACCATCGGCGAGACGGCCAGAGTGGGAAGATGCCAAAGAAGTCGGTTGAGGAGTCAGCATCACCACAGGAGTCCGGACAGCTGCAGTAGTAGACACCTGAACAGTAGAGTTGGTAGTGGTACATGTCGCTGAAACCTGTAAGGAGGCTAACGAAGGTGTCGATGAGGGTGATGACTCTGGTCTTGTAATAGGATAAGTTGCGTAACTAGTCATGGAGTCCAAAGATGTGAGAGAACTCCGAGAGACGTCACCAAACGTGTCAGTAGGTGGGACGGACGATGATTCCGAATGTAGGTTCGAAGCAGAAGTAATAGGACGGTCAGAATCAGAGGCTACATCCATTTGGGGGTCGACATTTTCGTTGGTGAGATTAGAAGCCAGTGTGGATGCAGACTTCACCATTGTTGTAATGAGAGATGGGGTGTCACTATCATTGGTAGGCTCCTCCAAGAAGGCATAAGCAGGTGAAGCGGAAGTCGAGGGGATAGTCGAGGCCGGCGCAGGAGTCGTCACCAAAAGTCCAGAATCGTTAACAAGTGATTGAGCAAGCCAAGAGATAAACCCCCGTATCGGCAGCCACGGCCACCTATCTCAAGTGGCTCAACTTGAGAAGGGGGCTAGCGGGGACCGGTCATAAGGGTAAATACCCTGCCCACCGTCGGTCCCAAAGCATGGCGCCCATCATTACCCGCAAATATGGAGTGACTTAGAACCTGATCTAAGGGGCCCGATTCTGTGATACAGCCCCGCAGGGTCTGTTAGGGGGAAGTGTGGAAGGAAAAAGAAGAAAGGGAAAGAAGGAGGAAAAAGCACCCGAAATAAGGGGCAGGGAACCATTTAGTAGAACCCTCACTGAGGACAGAGTCCACCTAGCCAGGCTGAGATGCGGACACCATCCTGAGCTATTCTGAGCTATAAGATGAGACTGGATGACACCAACGTCGACTCCTGCGCAGGTTGTAACACAGCACCCCATACTATTAAACACATCATAGAAGACTGCATTTCACACAACCACTTACGCCAACAACACAATCTAGACTCCTTGAGAGCACTGTGGGAAAGCCCGACTGTGGCCATGGCCTTCCTTAGGGACTCGGGGCGCCAGACCTATGAGAGTTCCGTATGGAGCTCAGTGGTCTGGTTAATCTGCTCTAGGGACTCAGGGCTGTTCAGCCAGGCAGCTTAGGAAACAACAACAACAACAACCCTCACTGAAAGCCGAAGCAAGAGGGGTGAAATCCCTGTCTCAAGAGAGAGGGTGTCTCAAGAGAGAGTTGGTGGCCTAGCCACCAACCTGCATCACCTCCCGGATCATAGATACGAAGCCCCCCCCCCACCACAACAAGGCGGTTCCCATTGGGAGGGCTGGATATACTGTAACGTAATAAGCTACAGTTATGGAAAAATGGCTCAATATTATTGAAACACACTACTGTACATATATACTGTACATATTTGTTTTTTCCAAAATATTTAGCTATTTTCTCTCAACTGTGGCTCATTAAATATTATCCGGATATGTCCAAAGTTAGCCCATTTTACCAGTGCAGTACAAAAAAACAAAACAAAACAAAAACTAAAAAAACACTGCTTTCACCTTCTTAAACTTCTGTGAGGCATTCATGGCTTCCAAAATAAACCCATTTTACTGGTTTCGTACAACAAAAATCCCCCCATTGCTTCTCACCTTCTTAAACTTCTGTGAGGCATTCATGGCTGCCACCCACTTCTTGGGACCCAGGCGACTATAGCTGAGCATAGTGGAGGAAGCGAAGGACGTGTGCCGGGGTAGAAGCATTGATGACCCTATAGTGGAATGTCGGGAGAGAGTGGTAGAGGCGGAGGCTGTAGGAGGGGATTGACTGGTTGTTTCTAAGGCTATGGTGCTGCCGTACAAGCTCTCATCGTCCGACTCCATGTCCCAGAAGTTCTGTGTCATCTTGTGTGGCTGAAAGGAAGGAGAGGGTCATTACCTAAAGGGGTGACGGGCATATATATTTGCTTATTTATTCAGCTTTTTATCAAATTTTAAGTTTCCTCCCTAGACCTCAATCAATATTAAAATAACATCCTCAAGACCCCTCTTCAAGATAAATTGATATATCTTTCAATATAAAAATGTCTCGGCCGGAGGCTGGTTACTAATATATTATAGGATCGCTGTCGCTCGCCAGGAATAATATCGACACCTAAATTGCACTAAAGGAGAAATAGAGAGAGGCAAAACGGAGAATTAGAGAAGCGAAAAAAGATGCAAACGAAAGGTGGAGTCAAAGGTTGATTGAGAATTTTGAAAACGTAAGATGTTCTGGAAGGAGGTAAATAGAGTAAGAAAAGGACAAAAGAGGGAAAAGTCAGTGGAAGATGCAAATGGAGAATTACTAGTGGAAGGAGTTGAAGTGAGGAAAAGACATGCTGAGTATTTTGAATCTTGGCTAAATGCAAGAGATAAAAGAGAAGCAGTGATTGAATCAGTGGTTGATGGAGATAGGTTACCCAGGCCACCCAGGTGGCAGGGAATGAATGAAAGGATTGAGGAAATTGAGGTGAAAGAAGCAGTGAAACAAATGAGAGCGGGAAAAGCAGAAGGTTTGGATGGTATTGCTGTGGAGTGTATAAAGAAGAGTGGAGAGGTGATTAATATTTTGTGTCATGCCCCAGCCAGGGTTCGAACCCAGGCCAGTAGTGCAGCACTCCAGCACCTAAACCACTAGACCACTGAGGAGCTTAAAAGTAGTGGCTTCATTTGGAATTATATCCCATAATAGATTGGTTGGTGAGACTATTCAATGTGTGCTTTGTCGTGTCAATGGTACCATTAGACTGGAGGAGTGCATGTATTGTGCCGTTGCACAAGGGGAAGGGAGATCGGCAGGAGTGTTCAAGTCATAGAGGTATTAGTTTATTATCAGTGGTTGGAAAGCTGTATGGCAGGGTGTTGATTAAGAGGATAATTTAGTGTATGGAAGTTGCAATAGGAGAACAGTGCAGTTTTAGGAGGGGAAGAGGGTGCGTGGATCACATTTTTGCAGTATGACAGTTATGCAAGAAGTATTTAGAGAAGCATAAGGAGATATTTGGAAAAAGCGTATGATCGTGTGGATCGTGAAGCAATGTGGAAGGTATTAAGGATTTATGAAATTGGAGGAAATTTGTTAAAAAACAGTTAAGAGTTTTTATGAAGGGATCAGAGTTTGTGTAGAGTAGGAAATGGTGAGTTGAGTGAATGGTTTGAGGTAAATCTAGGTTTGCGACAGGGTTGTGTAATGTCACCATGGCTGCTTAATATGTTTATGGATGGTGTGGTGAGGGAGGTGAAAATGAGAACTATGAGAAGATGATTGGGTTTAGTAGGAAAGAATGGTAGAGATTGGGAGTTGAATCAGTTGCTGTTCGCTGATGACACAGCGTTGGTGGCAGATTCTGAGGAGAAACTGCAGCGGGTAGTCAAAGAGTTTGGTGTGGTTTGTGGGAGGAGGAAACTGAAGATGAACGTCAATAAAAGTAAAGTAATGGTGTGTAATAGGGGTGATCGTAGGGTGAATCTAGATGTGAGGCTGGATGGGGAAATATTGAAACAAGTAGAGTGTTTTAAATATCTAGGAGGAACGATAAGCAGGAGTGGAGGTATGGAAATGGAGGTAAAACAGAGAGTGTGTGAAGGAAGGAAGGTTTTTGGAGCAATGGGAAGTACAGTATGTGGAAGATGAGAAATCTCAGAATGAAAGAAAAAAGTGCAATGTATCAAGGAATTGTTGTGCCAACAGTTATGTATGGGGCTGAGATATGGGCTCTGAAGAAAAAGGAGAGAAGAAAGTTGGATGTGATGGAGATGAGCTGCTTGAGGAGTATGTGTGGAGTTACTCGTAGAGACAGATTGAGGAATGAAGAGATATGTAGGAGAGTGGGACAGCAGGAACATTTGTTGGCCAGAGTGGACAGAAGAGTGCTGAGCTGGTATGGTCATGTTGAACGAATGGAAGATGAAAGGCTTACAAAGAGAATATGCGAGTCAGATACAAGGAGAGATAGAAGGGCAAGAAGACCCCCATTGAGATGGAGAGACTGTGTAAGACAAGTTTTGGATGAGAGAGGAATGACTATAGATCAGGCAAGGGAAGTGGTAATAAACAAGAATGAATGGAGAATGCTTGTGAATAGTTGAGTGAACACATGGTCATTTGGGGGAAGAGGTCGGGCACAAGTTGGACTAGATAATAGTCCATCAGGCGCCTGGCCCGGGGAGACGGTTTATATGAAGGGTGCGCCTGGAAGTGTGGTAGGCGGGCTTGTGGTTTCACTCTGCTGCATGTCTGCCTGCCAAGAACGGAACCTCTCCGGGTGGTCAGGGGCCGGGGAAGTGCTGGAGGGACCTTGGTGACCCTGGTCCCTGGGTCTTCTCCTGGATGACCTAGATGTGTGTGAATTTGTATTTTGTTTTTGTGTGTTCATTGTTTTCTGTTGTGTTGTCCCTATTCTGGCTCTGTCTTGAGTCCCCCCCCCCCCCCCCCCCTCCCCAACCAAAAAAAAAAAAAAGGGGAAAAGTGGGGATTGGGCCTGAGTATATAGATAGAAATTGCACAAAAGGTTTTAATATTGACAGGCTATGAACTATCTCCCTTAACCCTTTCTACTACCACAAATCCTTACTCAATGCAGCGTTACCAAGGTTTGTATTTGCTTTACCAATAGCAAATCTTACCGTAGCCCAATTATCAGGCTGAATACGTTATTTATTATTGTGTACCAGTACAAACTTTCAAAAGTTTAGCCAACCCTGATCACACGATTTGTGTGGTTGTACACTTTAGGCAAAATCTCCAAACCACTTGATTTGCGGTCCAAATCCTCAGGGGATTAAGGGTTTCATTTTCTACAAGTATGGCATGTAGCCTAATCCATTTTGAGATGCTTGGAGGACACATAGGCATGACTGAGAGCATAATTCCATATTTGTTGTATGCAATCCAAAATATTTAGTAGTAGTACGTTCCAACGTAGAGCTTATACAGTAAACCCTCGCTATCTCGGACTAATTGGGGGGAGACCCAGTCTGAGATGACCAAAAATCCGAGATGTCCGGAGTCCGGCTTGTGTCCGACCTAACAGAGGATAAAATCCGACCTAGCCAATGTACGTCCGAGGCAACAATGAACTCGGAGACTACGGAAAAAATCCGACCTCAAGAGAGAAGTCCGCATCAACCTAGAAAACGAAGACAACCCTATTCGAACCCTATAATCTGTAATAGAAAACACAGTACATGTATTTTAGTTTTACAATATGTATTGTACAGTAGGCTATATTACACTTACCCCTTCATAGCTCTTGTCTGTAGTCTTGATGTCCTCCCTCCCCCCTCCCCAACACTGCATTAATTACTGCAGCATCCCCTTTTCACCCCCCACCTCCATCTCACTGTCCTTCTCCACCCCACTGTCCTTCTCCACCCCACTGTCCTTCTCCACCTCACTGTCCTTCTCCACCCCACTGCCCTTCTCCACCTCACTGTCCTTCTCCACCCCACTGTCCTTCTCCACCTCACTGTCCTTCTCCACCCCACTGTCCTTCTCCACCTCACTGTCCTTCTCCACCCCACTGTCCTTCTCCACCTCACTGTCCTTCTCCACCTCACTGTTCTTCTCCATCTCACTGTTCTTCTCCACCTCACTGTCCTTGACCACCTCACTCCCCTTCTCACTGTCCTTCTTCACCTCACTGTTCTTCTCCACCTCAATGTCCATCGCACTGTTCTTCTCCACCTCACTGTTCTTCACACCCCCACTCTTAGGACCATATCCCTTGCCTGTCATGGAACCCTTACCTTTACCCTTACCCACACTGTCCTTCTCCACCTCACAAACAATGTCAGGTTCAGGTATATCCATGGGCACAGGCGTGCTACTCATTAATTCATCCAAATCCATGTCCAAGTCTGAGAGTGGCACAGTGTCTACAGTGCTCCACGAGGTGCTAGCAACTGAGGAAACACTTGGGAGAGAGGTGCTGGCAACTGAAGCTACACTGTGGAGGGAGGTGGTGCTAGCAACGACACCCCACTGGTAGCAGACGAAGTACGAACTCTGGGAGGAGCAGAGGGTACAAAGAAGGAGCTGATTTTCTGTTGTTTTTTCCGATTAAGGTGTGCCCTCTGTATATGGAATCGACCATTACGCAGTGGTTCATATAGGGACTGCAACTTTGGGTCATCTACTTGAGTCAGAAACTGAAGAATGGTGTCAAAGGAGTCTAGGGCATGCGAGACTGATATCTTGGCCCCCTCTGTCTCTTCGTCCGACTCATCCTGGGTCTCTTCCTCGGTTATCCCTAACACCTCGGCTGCAATTTGTTCGTCAGTCTTATGCTCGTGTCCAGGTAGGTCTCTGTCCTCTTGCAGCCAGTCGTCAACTTCTTCTTCGGGGAGGTCACCCTGGTTACCTTGGTTCAAGAGGTTCCTGAAGTCAGCTGCCCCAAACCCTTCAAACCCCGAATCTTGCACCTTCGGGATATTTAAGACCTTGGTCCACCCATTCCTCAGTGTGTTGAAAGAAACTTCTCGCCACGCCTCTGCCCAATTGTAGATGCAGTCTTTCAGGGTATACTGCTTCAGTTTTTGTAGAGATTTCTTCCCGCGTGTATCCACATAACCCTCTTCGTCCATCCCATCTTCTATGATGACAAGGCATTGCTCCAGGAACTTCCTCTTGTAACGCCTTTTGCAAGCTTCAATTATTCCTTGGTCCATAGGCTGAATAACACTTGTGGTATTAGGAGGCAGGAACATGGTCTTAATTTTGCCGTTGGCACTCTCCAGTTTCGTGGTACAAGGGTGAGCAGGTGCGTTGTCGAGCAACAAGATGGTAACCGCTTCGTCATAGGGTACACCATACACTCGATTCTGGAACGAGCGAACGTCGGGTACAAATCTCTTGTGAAAGAAATCCTCAGTGATTACCTGGTTAAACCAAGCTTTCTTTGATCCATAATAGTCAACTGGGAGTTGCTTGGTAATGATGAGGTCCTTAATTACTCTCGGCTTCTGAAATTTTCCGACGATTGTAGGGGTCACACGGTGGCTTGCGTCGGCATTAGCACAACAAAGCACTGAAATGCGCTCCTTCACAGTTTTGTGGCCAGGTGTGGACGTGATTTCTCGGTGGGCCTGTGTGTTGGAGGGTAGAGAACGCCAATACAAGCCAGTCTCGTCACCGTTATAGTGTTGCCAATGTTGAAGGTGTTCCTCGGTTATAAGGGCGTGGAAGCGTTCAGTGAAGGGTTCTATGGCCGAAGTATTGGCGCTTAAAATTTCACCACAAATACTCCTGTTTGTGAGGCCATGGCGGTTTCGGAACCTCCACAACCACCCCTCGTTAGCCTTGAAGTTTGGGTGATGAAGATGCTGTCCGAAGCGTTCTGCTGCATGTTGTATCTCGATGCCTCTCACTGGTACGCCCTCAGCACGAAGTTGTCTGTACCACTTCAGCACTGCATCGTCGATGTCTTGATAGGCTAGCTTGGCCTTGCGAAAGATCTTGGCGGTAGAAGGACCATGAAGCACAGCTGTGCCATAATGCCGGACTTTTTCCTTGTCTCGGATGAAGTCGTAGATTGTCGATCTGCCTAAGCTATACTTCTCCTGAAGTTGCTTGGCTTTCATCCCACTGTCCAGATCCTTTAACATCTGTAGCTTTGTTTCTAGTGATACAGAAGTCACCTTACGCTTAGGCTTATCCTTGGGAAGCATGGAGAACAAAATAAATGGCACGCGTCGATGTGTAACACAACAGAGTTTGGTGCAGACTGACGCTCCCAGCCTCCCACGCTCGGTCCCCGGATGTAAGATGGCGTCGGACCTCCCTTCTGTTTCTCGGATATTCATCCTTATTGTCCGGTGACGTGAGGTCGTCATCCGACACGTCATCCTTTGTCGGACACCGTTACGACACATTTCGGAAATATTCGAGATATCAGAGGACGGTATGACGGACATTTTCCGAATACTTATATAAAGTCCGACAACGTCAGAGACTGTCGGAACGATGACGGAAATGTCCGAAATACGGAAGTGCATGTCCGAGAGGCCGTAGTCAGTCCAACTAGTACGGGTTTCCGACTTCTAGAGGTCCGAGATGGCGAGGGTTTACTGTACTATGACGATGTAATCTGCTTCGCTCTACAGCGGCAATTATCGTATACCCATAGCGCGAATTAAATCGATAACATCTAGAGTAGCACCTTACTCTCTCTACTAGGTACGTTGTACATACTTTTGAGGTCTTTGTAATAGAAAAATGAAAAGAGAAACGAGAAAGAAAAGAAAAAGTTGACGACTAGGCCATTCCATCTGGCTCTTCACGCCGCTGTCAGGGGCGTACCTTCTAACCCGGTCCAAAGTAAACGGCATCTCTTTCGCGCTACCACTCGGATGCACACGTGTTTCTGGTGCTCCGTTTTTTGGTGCCTTCCACTCCTATCTTCGTCACTTTTTGGTGAGTTTTGGGCCTTTATTTGGCGCCTGGAATTCTAGATAGATGATCCATGTTGTAGGCACAACGTAAAATGGGCACTCAGGTGTTTTTTCGAGTGTTTGCGTTGAAAGTGGAGGTCTCTCATGTTTTCAGCCCTCTGCGTATGCGTGTCATTGGACGCCGCTAGTGTTGAAAGGCCTTTGCCTTATATTGCTTTTATTTTCATTGCGGTGACTTTAGTTTAGGTTTTGATAGGTTCTATTCATTTAGGGCTTCTGGTCACTTACTTAGTTTCTGACTTACGCGCATTTTTTCGGTGGCTAGGCTAAGTTCGGTGTTTCGGGTGATGTTGTGGTGGGGGGCGCCGACCCGGGATGTCATTTGCCCCATGTTGGTCTTTTATGTTGCGCTCACACCTCTTTGGGTGTGCGGTAGCTAGTGGCGCCCTTCTTTTTATTTTTCCTATCACCTAGTGCCGTTTAGGCTAACTTTTTGTTGGGTGGCCTAGCCTACGGGGGGCTTTTTGTCGTTCGATTCTGTTGCAGCCCCTGGGGTTGTCCTTTGACCCCCTTTTTCATTGTGGGGTTCGCACCAGTTTTCTGAATACCTCTGGCTTTCCAGATCCCCAATTTGTATTCTGCATTTTCATTAAGGCTAACAACCCTTATTTTGCCTGCTTGGGGCCTTGCGATTAGGCTATGTCTTCCTCTGCTCCTCCCTATTCGTGGGTCACGTCCCACGCCAGGTCGGTCTTTGGTTGGCGTTTCCTTTTCTCGAGTCCCTGGGGGGCCTTCTTGGCAGACGTGACACACTTCTCCGTTACATTACTTTCTGTATTAAGTGTCGTCGGTGAGTGACGCTTCGGTCCTCTGTTACTTGGACCTGGCTCGCCGCTCCGCCCTGGAGCGTCGGTCTTACCGCTCCAGGGCGAGCGTCTGGCACTCGTCACATGTCTTCTTTCACTTGGACCTTCCCTAGCCCTCAGACCATTAATATGGTGATCGCCGCTCCGCCCTGGGGCGTCGGTATTGCCGCTCCTGGGCGTGCTTCTGTCGATTCGGCGCTGTCTTCTCCTTCTTGGTGACTGCTTCTGGTCTGTCCCTCTTCGGCCCCGCTCTAGGTCGGGCTTTGTGCCGCCCTAGAGCGTGTGTTTGGCCGCTCTGGACCGGGCGTGAGACCGCTATATCATCCTTCCGCTCAAGCATGACCGCCCCGCCCTGGAGCGATGGTTTTTCACGCTCCAGGTCGGTTCGTTTGGTTTCTCGGCTAGCTCTCTTCTTGGTGTCTTCACCCGCCCTAGGGCGCGGGTTCTTCCCCCGCTCTGGGTCGGTCCTACTCGTCTCTGTGGTGCCTTGGTAGGGTTCTGGTGGCTGTGGCCCGCTCTGGAGCGTCTCGGTGTCTGCTCCAGGGCGTGTTTACCCCGCCCTACGGCGGCGTGTGTTTCACGCTTTTTTGGCTGTCCTGTTGTCCCGCCCCCAACCGGAGGGTACCTTGATGGTCCGCTCCTCTCTGGGTTTGGGTTGGGGAGTGCATTGCTACTTGTCCATGCCTGTTGGTGCATCGGTTCTGGTTTTTAATGCTCTTCTCCCTTTTTTCCCAGGCTGTGATACGCTCCACTTTGGGTGCTCTCCTGTGCCTCCCTCGCTTCCGCCTAAGGCCTACAGGTAATGTCGCCTTAATTGTTCACCTGTTTGGGGTTTACATTGGGGGGGGGGGGGGAATATGCACTCTCCGTTATGCGGCGGAGGTTTCTTTCTCAAGGTCTAGTGAGCGCTTTTGGGCGTCTCCCTCCCCTTGTGATCGGTTTACCTTGCGACTTTCTTATTTTTGTTTATAGTGGTGTATTATTGGCCTTCATCCTTCCTTGGGGTTTTTCAAGGGGGGTGCGGGTTATTATCCTTGTCTGGGGAACGCTACAGCTTCAGGGGTAGGGGCCACTCGCGGGTGGCTTTCTCCCTTTGTGCCTATCTCAGTTTTTAAGGGATTCTTCTGTCTGCTAGTGTTTTTACCTACCTGTTTGGAGGCTCAAGAATGTTTTTTTCTTCCGGTTGCAGGTGTGATGCCGCTCCCTCTCTGCACCAGGCGGGGATGTGGTAAGCCTGTGGTCAGTCCCGGCCATCTGGAATGCCCTACCCACGTGGCTTGTTACTCCAGGGATGGTTATTCTCCCAGGAGGTGCGGCCCTTGCCTCATTAATGTCATGGCAGTGGAGTCTCAACCCTCGTCACCTGCGGCGGCGCGCCTCCTGGCTACGTGGGAGGGCATTTCCCGATATGTTGGGAAGACCCTACACCGCATCCCTCACTTCAAGGACGAGGATGTTCGGCTACTGCTCCGCCTTCCTTCTGCTCCTACGTCAGGGCTCCAAGCCGCCCTTCCTCAAGTGCCTCCGGCGGACCTCTCTACGACGTCTTTGGACCACGGACGGAAGCGGAAGTCTCCACCTTCACCTGTTCGGCCGTCAGAGACAACTACCTTTAGGGCAAAGCGCACTGTACCGCCTGTGCCTCGTGTTGTGTCCCCTCACTTTGCCCCGACTCGGAAGACTACACACGACTTGATCAGGGAGATTGAGGCGTCTCAGGCTGCGGGACATCAACCTGTTCCTCCCCCGCCTACCAGCACATCGACTCCTACACCACGGGTGGTCTCTTTGTTTGGTCCGGCCGTCAATGTACCCGCCCCACCTCTGTCGCCTCTGGGGTCCCCGGGTCCTGTCGATCCGACGTTTCAATGTGCCCAGTCCTCTAATGTGGGACGTGATCAGTCGCCTCCTCCGGCAGTGCCAGACGCCGGTGAGGAGGACGAGTGGACTGACGTGGAGGAGGATTTTGAGAATCCTGAGGACCCCGACAAGGGAGTTTGGATGAAGCCTGAGGAGGACGCTGACATAGTTGTCCTGGAGGACTCCCCTCGTCCGGATCTGCACTATACACCTCCCCCTCGCTTCCCTGCTCAGAGGAGTCGGATGCGCGTCGACATGTCGACTTCCCCGGAATCGACGTCGCCAGATCGCTCGGCCACAGCCCCTGAGTGGCTTGAGGCCGTCAACTCCCTCAAGGAGGAAAACTGTGCCAGGTTCGGGGCCTTGCAAGCAACCCTGGAACGGCTTACTGAGGCTATGGTTAGGCCTCCTCAGCTTCCTACTGTGGTTCCTGTCGTTACCCCTCTTCCTCCATTTGAAGATCTACTACCTACTGGCCCGGCAACCCCTGTGGTGGCGGCCGCGGCTCTGCCTGCGCCTGCCCCCTCTCCGACCCCCTCGCCGTCTTTTGTCGTGCTGCCTGGGAGCGGGCTGGGGATGGTTGGCCAGCCCGTTCGTGTTCCCCCACTGTCTAAGTTTAAGATCCCCAAACGTGTCCTCCCTTCTTTGTATGGCGAGCCTGTGTCTTGGCAGAATGTGGTGGCTACTCACCCAGACCTTGCCACCACTCATGCACGGGGGGAACGGCCGGTTGCTGAGAATTGGGCTATACAGATTAGTGCTAAGGGTGTCTTCAGGGCTCTGACTCCGGACGGCCTAGTCCCAGAGGTCGATATCCGGCCTCACCCCAGTAGGTCGGATATGCAGTTTTTTACGTACCGTCCTAGGGTATCTCCCTCTGGGTCTACATGTTTATGGTCGGACTACACCCGCCATGACATCTTAGCTGATGCGCCCGCTCTGTCAGCCATTGCCGGTCTTCCTCTGGTTAAGAGTGCTCGCGATGTTGAAGGCAACGTCATGCTCGAGCTCACCAATCTTGAGGACGGGCCGTGGGATCGGTGGCTGGCGGAAGGGGTTGATTTTGGCGTCAGGTCGGCTGAGGGCTTTGTTTCTCTCCCGCCGCCTGACAACACTTTTGTGTCTGGGCTAGTCCTGTCATCGTCCGGGGTCTCTCCCAAATATTGGTCATGGCTGAATGCCCCTAAGATTGTGTTAGACCAGTTGCCCACGTCTTTCTTCGTGCCATCGGAGAAGAGTGCCCTGGATCGGGATCACCGGCTCCGGCAACGCACCGCTCGCTTGCTCTCCACCCTCCTCCTGCAGTTCCAAATGGCGAGGATTCACCTCCGGCTTCTTGAAGCCGAGCCGGCTGGCGACCTCAAGAAGGGTTGGGAGACCTTGCGGCGCGTGCAGCTGCAGCTCGCCCTAAACTCGGCGGGTGACCTTCAGAGTGCCGTCCATGAGGCTGCTAAGTGTAGACAGTCGCTGAGAGTGGCCTTCTGTAAGAAGGTGCCCGCGGAGATCAGGACTAAGCTGCTCCTCTCTGAGCTCGCAACTGAGGGTCTCTTCTCGGATGGTGCGTGGCAAGAGGCTTACCTCTTTGCGACTGTGGGACGCTTCGCG
This sequence comes from Paralithodes platypus, assembly GCA_032716605.1. Taxonomy (NCBI): domain Eukaryota; kingdom Metazoa; phylum Arthropoda; class Malacostraca; order Decapoda; family Lithodidae; genus Paralithodes; species Paralithodes platypus. The sequence continues at coordinate 10,348,327 of CM064564.1, read as the reverse complement.
CCCCGTGTTTCTGGGGCGTCGCGGCCTCCCAGGGTCGTGGGAGGAAGGCTGGTCCGCCGAGGGGACGCCAGCCTTGGAGAGGTGCCGTCGATGGGCGACGCCAAGGGGGCTGGGGACGGGCCATGCGCCCTTATATCCGCCGCTCGCCTCTTCGCCCATCTCGTCAGCTCGCCATTGAGGCGTCCTCGCGGCGTACCGACCAGAGGCAGGAGCATCGCCGCCCAGCACAGGATCCTCCGCGGAGGTTTCAGGGACGCGGTTGCTACAGGGGAGGGGGTGCCCGTGGAGGTCAGTCTAGCCGCGGCAAGACTGACGACTATGCTGGCTCAAAAAAACGCTAGTTCCTCCGGGTTTTTCCCCCTTCTCTCCCGACCGCCTCCCCGAACGAGTGTTGAGGCTCACACAAGGGGCCCCTACCGGCTTCTTTTGCCCCCACTATCGGCAATGGCCTCGCCGATCGTGGGCGCGTCGGGTTGTGAAGCGGGATCTGTCCTGGAGGTGGCGGTCACGGCCTCCTCTCAGACGTCCTCCCCGACATCGGCACGTCTCTCCAGACGTGGCCAAGGTTATCTTGTCAATGCTCGAGAATGGGATTGTTCGGGAAGTCTCACCGCTCAAGCGGGTTTTCCTCTCACGTGTGTTTCTGGTCCCGAAGAAGGACTGCGATGCGATGAGACCGGTGGTCGACCTGTCGTGCCTAAATTTGCATATCGTGAACGACCGCTTTCGGATGCTCACCATCAGTCAGGTGCGGTTGGCGCTCCATCCCGGCTGCTGGGTGATATCCCTGGATCTCAAGGACGCATACTGGCATGTACCGATTGCTCCTCGGTTCCAGTGCTATCTGGCGCTCCAGCTGCACGAAAGGGTGTTCACGTTCGACAGGCTGCCCTTCGGTCTCAATATCGCACCACGAGTCTTTACGAAACTCGTCAAGCAGGCTCTGACTCCCCTGCTCCATCAGGGGATTCAAATCCTGTTTTACTTGGACGATTGGCTCATCTCCGCAGACTCTCCCACTCAATGTGCACAACACACTCTCCTTGTCATCCAACACATCACACATTTAGGTTTCAAGGTCAACATTCCCAAGTCGTGCCTCACCCCGTCGCAAGATGTGATGTGGGTGGGCCTGGACTGGGACATGGCGAGCGCGACCGTCAGACAGAGTCGGGTGAACGCATCGAAGATTCGAAGGAAACTTTTCGCTGCGTTGCACTCGGTCTCCATTACCAGGAAACTCTGGGACTCGTTGATCGGGTCGCTCAATTGGGCGTGTCTGACCATTCCCCTAGGGAGGCTCAGGATCAAACGCCTGATTCAACTGGGCAACAAGGCATTCCCACTGTTGCCTCCACATCGGCTTTGGCCGATTCCGCGCTCGATCCATTTGCTTTTGACACACTGGGTTGTTCGGGGCAAGCTCGCGAGAGCTGTGCCTTGGACTACGCCCCCGCCGACCATCTGGATAGACACCGATGCGTCGAGCGAGGTGGGATGGGGCTACCAGTCAAACATGGGTCACCAAAACCAAGGCAGGTGGTCGGGTCTCACTCACCTACACATAAACGTCTTGGAACTGTTAGTCCCGTTGTTCTTCATGCGGGATCATGGGCACGCCCTTCTCGGCAGGTCGATGGCCTTCAGGATGGACAACATGACTGCAGTTCATTGCATACAGAAACAGGACTCCTCCAGATCCGCAGTGCTTCAGGATCTGGCGGAGAAACTGTTTTTTCAGGCAGATCGTTACAACATTACACTGCATGCAACCTACCTGCCCTAGTCTGCCAACCTGTGGGCGGATGCTCTGTCTCGGGGACGGAGCACCCAGGTAGAATGGTCATTCAAACAAACCGTATTCGACGGCCTGGCAGCCTCCTGGGGTGTTCCGCAGGTCGACTTGTTCGCTTCTCACGAGACCACCAAGTTGCCTGTGTTCCTGACCCGCTGGATTCGCACTCCAGCGGGGGGACCGGACGCTTTCAGCGAGGACTGGAACAGGTGGCAGTCACTGTACGTGTTTCCGCTACCCGACGCCCTTTTGATGTGCATTTAAATCCAACTTCACTACTGCTTCATCCATTCCACCATTAAAATCTCCGACTGGCAATCTTGTAAGTGACCCACGAGGTAAAGCTAACCTTCTTGCGGATATTTTCTCCACCAACTCAACCTTAGATGAAATAAATCAAGATGTCCCTGTACTTAATTTTAATTCGCCTGAAATTCCCTCACTTAAGATCCACACCAGACATGTCAAAACTATTTTGCAGAATCTCTCGGTAGATAAGGCTCCTGGTCCAGATGAAATTCCTCCAATAGTACTTAAGAATTGCTCCTTGGTGCTCGCTCCTGTATTGGCAAAAAAATTCCGTCTGTGTACTCATACCTCATGCTTCCCAGTACCCTGGAAAGAAGCAATCATCCATCCAGTTCCTAAAATAGGCGCCTCTTCAGATCCATCAAACTACAGACCAATAGCTATAACTTCCACTCTTGGTAAAGTCTTTGAAATTATATTAAATAATCACATAATTAAGCATCTTGAGAATAATAAATTAATCAGTGATAGGCAATATGGTTTTAGACGATGTCGATCAACTGCAGACATGCTTTGCCTTCTTACGCATCAAATCAACCAAGCTACAGACCAACATGGTGAAACACATACAATAGCACTGGATATATCAAAGGCATTTGATAGAGTCTGGCATCAATCCTTATTGTCGAAGATGTCACACTACGGCCTTGCATCATTAGTTCCACTAATTTCTTCTTATCTTCATAACAGAAAAATACGTGTAATGGTAGATGGCCTTTATTCTCAATTTCACTCAATAAATGCTGGTGTTCCCCAGGGATCAGTTTTGGCCCCAATTCTGTTCCTCATTCATATCAATGATCTCATATCTACCACTCATAATCCAATACATTCCTACGCAGATGACTCAACACTCCACAGTTCCTTCACATTTACCAATTCTTTCACCCAACCCGATCTTATAAATTCAAAAATAAACACTGCAATTTCTCTGAACCAGGACCTTTCTAGAATTAATGGATGGGGACAAAAGAATCTAGTTTCCTTTAATGCACAGAAAACCAAGTACATTCAATTTTCTAACCGACAGAATCTCACTGACTCCCATATATTTTTTAATGATGTAAATATTCCCACTTCCCCTAGTATTGACATTCTCGGTGTAACATTAACTACTAACTTGAGCTGGACACATTATGTTAGAAGCATTGCTAAGAATGCCTCTAAAAAACTGGGACTCCTGTACAGAGTTCGAGAATTCTTCACTGACGAGCAGTTGGCCGTGATATATAAAAGTCATGTGCGTTCTCAGATGGATTACTGTTCACCTCTGTGGGGTGGAAGTGGAGTGGTTGCATTGAGGCAGTTGGACAAAATTCAAAATAAAGCTATTAGATTAATCAATAACCCTGCAATCACACAGGACCTTCCTACATTATCCATACGAAGAAACGTTGCATCCCTTGCATTATTCTACAGATATTTTCACAGCAATTGTTCCGAGGAACTTGCTTCAATTGTGCCGCCTCTCCACATCTTTCCGCGTAGAACTGGGGCAGCTGAGAGCGCCCATGAATTTACACTTTCTCCTCCACAATGCAGAACTTCTGCTTATCAGAATTCATTTATCCCCAGAGCTACTACTCTTTGGAATTCACTTCCCTCGAATTGCTTTCCACAAACTTACAATCTACAAATGTTTAAATCCAGTTGTTACAAACATTTTATGAATGGAGGATGCCTTTAGGCACATGGACCTTTTTGTTTTATCTGTGTTTTTCCTTCCTCCGTTCATTGTCTCTTAAAAAAAAAAAAAAAAAAAAAAAAAGGTCCTCCACAGGCTGAGAGTGTACCAGGGCAAAGTTTGGTTGATCGCGCCCCTATGGCCGGCCCAAGCCTGGTACGCTCAGCTGAAACGATGGTGCCCGGATCCCGTGCCTCTGTCGGTCTCAAGCTTCCACTTGGGGTCGATTGGAGAACCAGGGACCTCGTTGGCATTCGCATCGTGGATGTTTGTGAGGCGGGGTGGCTCCCCTTGTTTGGAAGATCATTAACTGACAAATTCACTCTACAGTACATGGGACACCATCTACATGGAAGATATATGAATCTCACTGGCACAGCTTTACTTCTTGGTTACACACCTCTTCACAGACAACTCCATCAGTGGCGCTTTTTTTTCACTACCTCAATTATTTATTTGAGGAGCATCGCTACATGTACAACACTATTAGGAACCACCTGTCTGCCATTCGTGAGCCTTTTGAGACCCTCACGGGGTTGGTCGTTCCTCAGAAAGAACTAGAGTTCTTCATACGAGCCTGCTTTCGGCTCAGACCACCCCCGCGTCAGATTCCCCCTCAGTGGTCTCTGGCGGCGGCTCTCAATAGGCTCTCGTCTGTGGCCTACACTCTTCACCCCACACCTGACAGATTACTTGACAAGACACTGTTTCTTCTAGCTTTAGCTACGGGTGAGAGGGTCTCGGAGTTGGCTGCCATGTCTCGGGCCCAGAACTGCTTGCGGTTTGCTCCCATCCTCGGGTCGGTAACTTTGGCTCCGTCTGTTCATTTTCTTGCTAAAACGAACGAGAGGCACACGTGTTTAAGCCTTTCACTATCCCCGCTCTTAAGAGCGGCCATCGTCATCACACGTTGTGCCCTGTTCTTTCACTTGATTCTTATGTTCATTCCACTGTGCCGGGGTCGGGGTTGGCGTTCTGGGTGGCACCTAAGACTGGTAGGAGATTAACCAAACGTGCTGTGGGACTACGCCTGTGTCACGTCATTAAGGATAGCAATCCTCTGGTTCGGGGTTCGGCGCATGACATCAGGTCTTATGCGGCCACGCTCCGCTTCCTTCACAATCACTCCCTCAGGGACATTACTGACACAGGGCTGTGGTCTTCCCCCAGCACGTTTGTCTCCTCCTATCTGTCCATGTCCACGGACAGGCCGGGGCATCCTTGTGTTGCGTTGGGCCAAAGAGTTACTTAGGGGTATTCCTCTATGCTTGTCCTTCCCCCTACTGTTTTTCTCCTATCCTGTCCGCTCCTATTTTGGGGGGAGGGGGGTGGGGCTATGGGTTGCACATATATGTATCTAATGTCACCTAGGGTTAAGGACCTTACCTAGGCTTAAGGATCTTGTTTTTTCATTTCCTTCATTAATACATTATTTGTTTGAAATGTAGATGTTACTGTATGTTTCATTAATTTCTTCCCATCATCACATTCTGTTCGTTATGCATCACCCGCTTGTGTCATGTTCATGCATTGTCATTGGGGTGTTTGTCCTACTGTTTTACTAGTAGTCCACAGAATTAAGTGTTCAGTCACTTATCTACTGGGTGTCACTTATCATCTCCGGCACATTTTACATTGTGCGCGGTGCTGTTCGCTCGCGATGTTTACACTTGGTCTTATCCGGTGTAGTACTTCCTACTTACTCCATATCATGAAGGGGGGGGGGGGGGCATCCTGTCATCTATATCCACCATTATGATATGTAACATTCATACGATTCGGTTGAGATCTAAAAGAACATGACATGACTGTACGTGATCTCTCTTAACCCTCTCCGACATATGACGCAATTTTGAGCCTATTAGGGATACTTTAAAGCCTTTATTACCATCAGGGTTTTTTACAAACCTTTATTTTAGTTACTTCAACCTCTGCAGTTGTCTTTGAGTTAGATGTGGGCAGAAAACTAATTTTGGAGAGGTAATTATAAGAGTGAGAGAACTCTATTTCTTATTGCTAATCTGGCAACCTCTGCGTCATATATGTCTGAAGGGGTTAATATGCACCTGTCCATACACTCTTTACATAAACTCTCTTGTTTAAGTCTGTCTTTTCTTTATCATGATCCTTAACTAATTGCTGATGTTTGAGTTTTTTCAGCTTGGATGTCCGCCTCCAATTTTGGTACTCTAAGCTCTACGTTGGAACGTGGCTACTACTAAATTGGGAGGTTTAACGACCCTCCCAATACCAAATAAGGTAAACCTCCTATTTGGTTGTAGCCTCGGAGTATCCAACGTCATAGTGTCCCTCCCACAGACCGTACCCCTGCCCATCCAATCTTGCCTCTTTTGTAGCTTGATATCGAGATGCCCTTTACTCCGGACCGGGTTAGAAGGTACGCCCCTGACAGCGGCGTGAAGAGCCAGATGGAATGGCCTAGTCGACAACTTTTTCTTTTCTTTCTCGTTTCTCTTTTCATTTTTCTATTACAAAGACCTCAAAAGTATGTACAACATACCTAGTAGAGAGAGTAAGGTGCTACCGGTACTCTAGATGTTATCGATTTAATTCGCGCTATGGGTATACGATAATTGCCGCTCTAGAGCGAAGCAGATTACATCGTCATAGTATAAGCTCTACGTTGGATACTCCGAGGCTACAACCAAATAGGAGGTTTACCTTATTTGGTACTGGGAGGGTCGTTAAACCTCCCAATCAACCCATTTGATCATCCAGCATAACTTCTGAATGCTGCTTCTAGACAACAGGACTTTATTGTGTAATTGGTCCAACCAAACCAGTGACCCTGGTGATCCTAACCTTGCTAGCTGCCTGGTTGGTTGAGTTGGCAGTGTGATGACTGAAGGTGTCGATATGTCTGGTGGCGACAGCTGCGGACTGACTCAAGCCAGCAGTCAATTGGCTGGGGCAGGATGTGTCCACCTGGCTCTGTAACAGTAACGTAAACACATTTATAATGTATTCATTGATAAGTCTAAAAAATATGACCCCTATCCACTAGTAACTCAGGGAAGGCTGGAGCAAACAAGCAGCCAATCAACACATCTACTTACAGGTGAAGTGTTCCCCAATCATTGAAATATAAATTTCTTAAGTTCTTTTTGAGTTACAACAAATTAGTAGTCAAGATTTCTGGCCTAATTACTGTATGGTGAAGGCTATTGCATAGGCCAATTCATGACACATACAGTTGTTGTTGTTGTTGTTCCCCAAGCTGCCTGGCCGAACAGCCCCAAGGCCCCGAGCAAGGCGAAGGCCATAACCATGCGCCCCCACAGAACCCTCACTGCCGACCACAATAAAGCCTGGGTGACCGAAGCCACTCCATGGCGGGGAGCTGAGGAGGCTGCGGAAACGCCCAGGAAACCAAAGCCCCACCCAGGGCCCTGTGCCCCTCAGCAATTATGAAGAGAAAGTTGAGGGGCAAAGGAAAAAATGTGATGCTTTGGCTTCCAATCTAGGTAGACTGGGAGGTCAATCCACGGAAGAGATGCCGTCACTTGAGATATAGAAAATATAAAAGTAAAAGGAACAGTCAGAGTAAGCTATGGGTATGGCAGACATCGCTCAGTTCTCACTCTGATAGACCAGCCCATCACCAGTGACACATACAGTTGTTGTTGTTGTTGTTGTTCCCCATGCTGCCTGGCCGAACAGCCCCAAGGCCCCGAGCAAGGCCAAGGCCATAACCGAGCGCACAGACAGAACCCTCCCTGCCGACCACAATAAAGCCTGGGTGACCAAAGCCACTCCATGGCGGGGAGCTGAGGAGGCTGCGGAAGCGCCCGGGAAACCAAAGCCCCACCCAGGGCCCTGTTCCCCTCAGCAATTATGAAGAGAAAGTTGAGGGGCAAAGGAAAAATTCGACGCTTTGGCTTCCAATCTTGGTAGATTGGGAGGTCAATCCACGGAAGAGACGGCGTCACTTGAGATCTAGAAAATATATAAGTAAAAGGAACAGTCAGATTAAGCTATGGGTATGGCAGAGATCACTCAGTTCTCACTCTGATAGACCAGCCCATCACCACAGACACATACAGTATTCCAATATATTGAACCCTTGCGCCCACGGAATTAGTTCCGTGGTTCGTAGTTTTTAACCTATTTTATCTCTATAAAGGAAAGAGATTAGAGAGATAATTATGATGTAAAACTTGCAAAATCTATCTATCTATTGCCGGAAACAATGATCATCGAAGGGGTGGCCACGAATGAATCGCCCCCATGCACCTCTGTCCTCCGACAGTTGACGCCCCTCCTCCAATCCAGCACCGCTTTCATGCATATACTTCTTAACTCCATCCTTCCACCTCTCTCTCAGTTTATCTCTCCCTCATTGTCCTTCCACTTCACTCTCGTATACTCTCTTAAGTCATTCTCTCGCTTCCCATACATTCCACATGGCCGAACCATCTCAAGGTGTTCCTTTTCACACTTTCCAGCACATCTACATCTACACCACACCGCTCTCGTACCTCCTCATTCGTCTGTCTATCCCTCCATGTAACTCCGCACACATATCAAGTAACTCATTTCCACCCCTCTCACTTTTGGTTTGTCTCTCTCCAACAACGTCCATGCTTCTCTCCCGTAAGTCAATGTCGGGATTACCACACTGTCATGCAAGGACTTCTTTACTTCCATGCTGACCACCCTATTTCTTGTTACTGCTTTCAGCATTCCTACAGGCTACAACCCTCTTCCCCTGCTGCACCTTCAGATTCCATTTTTTGCACACGGTTCCAAACATATTTAATAGACCCTGCAACTCCCATTCACTATTGCTCATCAGAAGTGTATCGTCAGCAAACAGCAGTACTGTACAGGCAACTTCCACTTATTTCCTACCCTTATCAGCAGTACACCAACATCCACTGCCCTTCCTTATATTTCTTTCATGACTCCATCCATATACTGTATATATTGAACAACAATGACTACATCCCATAGCCCATACCCGTGCTTTAACCCAACATCCAGATAAAAGAACTCGCTCTGTTCATTTTCCACACATACTGACGCCTTTGCACTCTCATGCATGCTCTTCACTGCTTTCAGCAACTTGCCATCTACTCCGTATATTCTCAGTACTTTCCACAGACCTTCTCTATCAACACAAACATGCACAACAACACAAAAAGATGACTGGCCAATTATCTAGCAGGCAGATGTGCCCATGTAAGATTTGCTGGCCAGTCATCGAACATCAGAAATTTCACTAATGAAGTCCCTCAGGGGTCAGTCTTGTCACCAACACTTTTCAATCTAACTGTACATGCATGACCTACCCATACCCCACATACACACAGCCTCTTACGCAGACAACATAACACTCACATGTACACATCGAGACGCAAACACACCGCACAACTCCTTCAACCGTACCTCAACACATTACTGTACTGTATACAACTGGTTCACCGCAAACACTCAAATTAGCCCCAGCCAAATCTACAGCAACCCTTCTCACAAACTGGACAATAGAACATAGTCACATCCCTCACCTCACCTTAAACAACATCCCTATAACACACAGAAAATCCTTGGTGTAACATACGATACATCAATGTCATTTAAACAACATATTACAAACATAAAAAACAAACTGACATGAAGACTAAACACCCTCGAGTCACTTGCCCACACATTTGGACATAACAAAGAAACTACTGTACCACCACAGTGTACAAACAATATATAAGATCAGTGATGGAATATACTAGCTCTGATTGGGCCTCTAACCTCTCTCAAACACATCACAACTCCCTACAGGCCATATAGAACAAAGCCCTCAAAATAATCACTGGCTGCACAGCTACCACACCTACACCAGGAAACCAAAGTCCTCAACATCAAGAATCACCTTGATATGAGAAGTACACAATTCGTCACTGCAGCCTCCACAAACCAACACAACCCACTACACTATATGGCAGAATATCCACACACACCAAGAAATATCAAAACAACACCTAGAACTCATTATCATACACAAATACTGTCTTCACTCCCCCCTTGCCCACCCCAAGCCAGCCTCCAGAAGCATATCCATACTCAAATCACCCACTGATCCATCCAGTCACTCAAAGATAACGCTCAACTACATGCACGCCCCCATAAGTCCATCCCTCAGAAACCCTCCTTTCCCGTGAGGAGAGAGTCCACCTGGCTAGACTGTGATATGAGCACCATCCAGCCCTTCTGAGTTATCAGAAGAGGCTGGATGACTCCGACCAGGATACCTGTCCGGGTTGTAGCACAACACCGCACACCATCAAACACATTATGGAAGACTACATAACACATAACCTTACGCCAACAACACAACACACTCCTTTAAGAACTTTGTGGGAAAACCCGGTCTCGGCCGTGGCTTTCCTTAGGAGGTCGGGGCTGTTCAGCAAGGCACCGTAGGGAACAACTAATACTACCTCTACTCTGTCATAGGCCTTCTCCAAGTCCATAATGGCAGCATAAAACTTTTGTCCCTTCTCCATATAAACAAATAAACAAACCAAAACAGGAACGGCACAATATAAAGAAAAAAGAACTTATCAAAAATCATTCTGTGGAAATTATAATTTTAGCAAAATACAATTTTGAAATAAAAGAACACAAAACCACCACATAAAGTGTACCGGTATATCACTATATGAGTAAGTTAATTTCGGTCCCAAGCAAATTTGTCGCACATATACAGTACAGGATTAACAGCACAGTATATAAACAATACATAAGATCAGTGATGGAATACGTAAGCCCAGCCTGGGCTTCTAACCTAGCTGAAACACATCATAAGACCTTACAGACTATTCAAAACAAAGCCCTGAAGATCATTACAGGCTGCACAGCTACTGCACCCACAGATCACCTACATCAGAAACCAAAATCCTCAAAGTCAAAGACCATCTGGACATGAGAGGCACTCAATTCCTGGCAGCAGCCTCCACGAACCAAGACCGCCCACTAAACTACATGGCAACACACCCACAGATACCAAGAAATATCAAAACAACACCCAGCACACGGTATCACACACAATTATTGTCCTCTCTCCCTCCCTGCCCACCCCGAACCAACTTCCAGAAGCACATCCATACTCATATCTCTCACCGATCCATCCACTCACTCACAGACAACACGCAGCTGCATGCACGACCTCCCGAAATCCATCCTTCCGAATCCTCCCTTCCTCGCGAGGACAGAGTCCACCTGGCCAGGCTGAGATGTGGACACCATCCAGCTCTCCTGAGCTATCAGAAGAGACTGGATGACTCCGTTGTCGACGCCTGCCCGGGATGTAACACAGCACCCCATACCATTAAACACATCATAGAAGACTGCATTTCACACAACCACTTACGCCAACAACACAATCTACACTCAATGAGAGCTCTGTGGGAAAGCCCGATCGTGGCCATGGCCTTTCTCAGGGACTCGGGGCTGTTCGGCCAGGCAGCTTAGGGAACAGGAACAACAACAACAACAACAGGATTAACGTATTCTCGTCATATTCAAGGAATTAGTCAATTTGGGAAGTTCAGGACATTCCAGTAAATTCTGTATGTCTAAAGAAACTTCAAAGATAAATGAGATAGAGATGAAAGGAAATGCAGAGGGGAAATGGAGAATGAGGATAGATAGAAAGGAAGGACAAACAAATAAAGAAAGTAAGACAAGAGAGGATAGAGAGAGGTGAATAATTGAAAAAGGATGAGAGAAGAACTTAGACGGTAGAGTGAGGGAAAATAGGATAGAGAGGATAGAAAAGCAATAGAGTATGTACAGTATGTATGTATGTATAATACTCAGGCACATACCACATCCCCCCCCCCCCAAAAAAAAAAATAGCTGGGGGTGGCTGACTCGAGACATCCAAAAAGCAATATAGAGAAAGAAGGGAATTGTGGAGGGAGGATAAATAGAGCGAGGGGAAGAATAGAGGACATAGAAATGGATGAGAGAGCAGAGAGAGTGAGGTCCGCCTCCAAAGAGGTGTGGAGAGAGAAGTGAATAATGTGAGTAAGAAGCAAAGATAAGCAAATAATGGGCGCACCCGGCCAGGCTCACAGACTACGGGGACAACGGACTCAAATTTGTTCACATTTCCAAGGTTTTAGAACATGTATATTATACTTCTGGTATGATGAAAAAGTTAAAATGGACCAACGCCAGCAAAATCACGGCTTAATACAGAACCCTCGTTGCTCTTGAATTTAAGGGGAGAGTGGCTATTTTTTGGAGTATATATTTAATTATATATATTTATTTATTACTTTCCTCAATAGACCTCCATCAAGCTTAAAAAATCACCCCCTAGACCTCCCTTCAAGATAAATTTGTACATTTTTCAGTAGAAAAATGTCCCGTCCAAAGGCCGGTTCCACCTAAAATTACAGGCTCGCTGTCGCTAGCCAGGAAAGTATTGACAACTGAATGGCACGAAAGATCCTAAAATTTACAACAAAATGGGGTACAAGGTCTTAGAATCGCCAAACTAATAGGGCGAACGTCATATAATCTCAAAACATATGGGGTTAAGCATGAGGGAGAAATGGGTCTAGAAATGCAACCGATCTCCCCTTAACATACGCTAAAAATTAGATATGGTTACGGTAATAAATATGCATACCTTTGAGTTCTTAGCAGTAAGGCGCATCTTGGAGAGGTTTCTGAGGGAACTGTGATGGGACAGAAACATGGAAGAAGTATCTTCTGGAAGTGTTCGATACCTTTCCGTATCGCTGTCACTGTCAAAAGAGTTGCCAGCCTTGGAAGTTGCCAGATTTTTGCTCTTCACCATATGCTTCCCCTGGCTCTTAATTGGGTGCTGACTGATTCTAATGCTCTCGATGTTGCGGATCTCAGTTTTATGGTTCTTGATTCTGTCATTCTCAAGTTTGTGATAATTTCTGTGTTCCTCAATTTTGTTGTTTCCGATTTGCTTTGATATTAAAATTGGCCTGGAGTTAAGGTTGGTCTTGGTGATGACTGTTTTAGTGGTGCCTTCAGCCACTTCGTTCTGCGAGGCCTGATACACTCGAGAGAACTTGGGTAGTAAATGATCGCAGCCTTCTGGCGGTAGTCTCTCTCCCTTTCTCTTTAAGCTCAGCTTGTCAGAGGTGCTGGTTATTGGAGCATCCGTATTTGGGGCTGGTACTGGTGCCTGCAGAACTGGTTTTTCTTGGGGTTTCCGTCTCTTCTTCGGCAAATCTATGCCAGCAATTATGCTATCTGTCTGACAATCCTGCCACCATCCATCATTACCAAAATCTGTTTCTTCTCCATGACAGTCTTTTATTGCATCATCACGCTTAGCAAGAGCTTGACTCGCTATGATACTCTCTTCTTCTCGCTGCAACAAGTTACTTCTCTCACTGGCCTTTTCAAGGGTCTTGTTCTCCTTTTCAGTGCATGAATTAAGTTTGCCAGCATTTTTCCGGAATGAAGTCCATCGTGATGATGCATTAAAAGTCTTGTTGCTCATTTTCTTTGATACTGGTTCCACATTCTTTATGAAAAGCTTTTGCAGAATAATACATTTTGCAGATGCATTCCCATACGATGTAGATTGCGAGTTTAATGTTTTATCTACCAATGGGTGTCTACTAGTAAGGATGGGTGAATCTGTGATGGGCTTATCAGCATGTTTACATTGAGGCACTTCCTGCTCTTGATCATTAATTTGCTTAGTATGCTCACGTACACCAGAAGCAGAGATGTCTTCTTCAACAGACTGGTTAGCGGTGCTTTGCAAAGATGGTTTGCCTGCCGGTATGAGAGGGAATAAACTTGATATAGTCCCTTCCAAAATACTCGGGGACATAGGTACTACCCTTTTAACTTTCGGAGTTACTTTAGCCTTCTTTACAGCTCTTGTTACCTCAAACACAGGAGTCGGAATGTTTGCAGATAATGGTTTTGATATCAATTTATTCACAACCAGATCCGGTTTTTTTGCTGGTAGTGGCTTAGAAAATATTGGATTCACAGGCGGATCCGTTCCGTCATCCCTCTGTCCATCGCCTTTCTCCGACTCCGCGTTAGCTATCTGGGTTGAGGATTGTCTCTTTCTGCACGTCTTTTTTTGCGCTTGTTCTCTCTGTACGGGCGAGTCAGACAAGTCTCCTTCAGTGGCAGCCTCTTCCATGGTTGTCGTTGTCCGTTTGGTCTTCAGTTCTCGATCACGTTTAACGGCAATCTTTTTTGAGAGTGTTGCCTGCTTGGTCTTTGGCTTTCTCTTGTCGTCTTTCTGTACTGGTGTGACGCATTTAATAGAAACTTTGTCTGTGACTGCAATTTGCTCGGTAATTGGTTCATGGTCATATTCATCGGCGATTGTTTTGGTCAGTGATATTTGTTTTGTCTTTCTCTGCTTTTTTTTCTGAGCAGGCGAGACACATTCACCAGTAACTTTGTCTGTGGTAAAGGATTGTTCAGTTCTTGATCGTTGGTCATTTACATGGCCAATATTTTCTGACACTGTTGTCCGTTCGGCCCATGTTTCTTGGTCACATTCATCGCCAACTTTCGCAACTGTTGCTAGTTTTGCCTTTAGTTTTCTTTTCGCTTTAGTCTGTGCAGAAATAACAGGCTCAACTGCAACCTTTAGTGTGACTGTTGTGTGTTCTGTCCTTGCTTCTTGGTCACATCCATCGCCAACTGTTGTGACTGTTGCCTGCTTTTTCTTTGGTTTTCTATTCACTTTTTTCTGCATAGGCTCAACAGTAACCCCTCCTGAGCTTGTTGTTTGTTCGTTCTTTGGTCCTTGGGTACATTCATCATCAACTTCTTTCATCACAGTCGTATATTTTGCCTTTGATTTTCTCCTAGCTTTTTTCTGTGCAAGCGTGATAGACTCGATAGCAACCTCTTCTGTGATCGATGCCTGCTTTGTCATTGGTATTTCATTAACTTTTCTGGAGTTACTGGTGTGATCTTCATGGACAACCTTTTCCATTGAAGGTTGATTTGATTCATCCTGAATCATGAGGGATGCCGAGACAGCAACATCAAAGTTATTCAAGATGGCTATTCTTTTATTATTCTGCACTATGAAAGAGATAAATATATTTGTTGCCAATTGAGAAGATACAGTTATTTTCTTCGGTGTCGTACTCTGCTTCTTACCGTCTTTTGCCGTTTTACTGACTTGGCTGCTTATTGGACTGTCTTTGCTAAATAACCTTTTTGGCTGAAATCTGTTGACACCATCGGTCTCCATCACCTGGTGATGTTCTCTGCTAAGTTCCATTACATCCTGGTTCGGGCTTTTATGCTTATTTTTCTTATTTTTCTTAGCTCTGTAAAATGTAGGCCTACACTTCTTCTTCCTTACTTTTTTCTTAATAGCTTTCTCCTTGGTTTCTGCCTCTGAACTAAGATGATGTACAGATTTAGTAGAGGTCGCTTCATTGTGTCGATCATCACCTATTTGTCTGTTCTGCTCGTATTTATTAGGTATGTCATATTCACTCTTTCTCATCCTTCCTCTTTTCATACCAGTTTTCTTCTTGGTTTCTCCCTCTGTACTAGGGTGATATGAGGATTTAGTAGAAGTCACTTCACTGTGCTGATCGTCACATACTGGTATGCGTTTTTCCTGAGGTTCATTGTCGCTATTGACCGAGATAATGTTTTTTTGTCCCGTTCTGGTAGTTGCACTCTTTCTCAGCGTTTCACCAGATATTTTCTTACTTGGGGGTTGTGTTGATTTTTGAGAGAATGCTTTTTGGGGGCAATTCTCTGTTCTTCTCTCTCCATCTTCATCTTCTAGATCACTCTCTTCATAATTAATTTCATTCTGGTTTCCTGTGCTTCTGAAGTTGTAGTTACTTTTTTTCTCTTCTGTGTCAATTTCACTCAATTCATAGTCAACTGGCAAGCCCATCTCAATCTTGCGTTTCTCTAAAGTTTGCTGCAGCTCTTTAACAATATCCTCTTCTTCCATAGATTCGCCAGGATAATTGGATTGGAAAACTGAACCATTAACCGACATCGGTGAAGACTTGTCTGGCCTATGATCTCTGAGGAACTTCATTAGAGATGTCTTCTGTTTCTTCTTTGTATCAGAGTGGTGGTTGTTGCTGGGGGGTGGAGTAAGTCCGTGAGCGAGGCAGGTGATTTTGTTGATAACTGAATTAAAGGAAGACTGGAAGTTCTGATGGATACTACTTTGTAGATTATCAAGCGCCGTGTAGTATTTGTCCGGTGGCACCACAATCTGCAATACAAAGATATATATTGAGTACTGTACAGTGTAGTTAATAGTATTCACAGTACCGGTATATAAAGATAAATGGTAAGATCCTATGTAGCGGGAGGAACCGTATTTTATATTCCCATTTACCTAAGAATCTTTATATATATATATATCCTCATATACTGTATCTTAGTTGTTGTTGTTGTTGTTGTTCCCTAAGCTGCCTGGCCGAACAGCCCCGAGTCCCTGAGGAAGGCCATGGCCACGATCGGGCTTTCCCACAGAGCTCTCATTGAGTGTAGATTATGTTGTTGGCGTAAGTGGTTGTGTGAAATGCAGTCTTCTATGATGTGTTTAATGGTATGGGGTGCTGTGTTACATCCCGGGCAGGCGTCGACAACGGAGTCATCCAGTCTCTTCTGATAGCTCAGGAGAGCTGGATGGTGTCCGCATCTCAGCCTGGCCAGGTGGACTCTGTCCTCGCGAGGGAGGGAGGATTCGGAAGGATGGATTTCGGGAGGTCGTGCATGCAGCTGCGTGTTGTCTGTGAGTGAGTGGATGGATTGGCGAGAGATATGAGTATGGATGTGCTTCTGGAAGTTGGTTCGGGGTGGGCAGGGAGGGAGAGAGGACAATAATTGTGTGTGATACCGTGTGCTGGGTGTTGTTTTGATATTTCTTGGTGTCTGTGGGTGTGTTGCCATGTAGTTTAGTGGGTGGTCTTGGTTCGTGGAGGCTGCTGCCAGGAATTGAGTGCCTCTCATGTCCAGATGGTCTTTGACTTTGAGGATTTTGGTTTCTTGATGTAGGTGATCTGTGGGTGCAGTAGCTGTGCAGCCTGTAATGATCTTCAGGGCTTTGTTTTGAATAGTCTGTAAGGTCTTATGATGTGTTTCAGCTAGGTTAGAAGCCCAGGCTGGGCTTGCGTATTCCATCACTGATCTTATGTATTGTTTATATACTGTGGTGGTAGTTTCTTTGTTGTGTCCAAATTTTGTGTGAGCAAGTGACCTGAGGGCGTTAAGTCTGGGTGTCAGTTTCTTTTTAATGTTTGTGGTGTGCTGTTTGAATGTCATATGAGTATCATATGTTACTCCTAGGATTTTGTGTGTGTGTGTATGTGTTAGGGGTGTGTTGTTTATGGTGAGTTGAGGGATGTATTCGCGTTCACCTGTCCAGCTTGTGAGCAGGGTTGCGGTGGATTTGGCTGGGGCTAGATTAAGTCTGTTTGTAGTGCACCAGCCATGTAGTGTGTTGAGATAGGGTTGAAGGAGATCTGTTGCTCTTCTTGGGTCATGGTGTGTGCATGTGAGTGTTATGTCATCTGCATAGGAGGCTAAGTTTATTTGGGGCGTATTGGGTGTAGTTATATCGTGCATGTACAGATTGAAGAGTGCGGGCGATAGGACGGATCCTTGTGGGACTCCGTTTGGAAAGTTTCTGATTTTAGATGACTGACCGGCAAAAGATACGTGTGCACATCTGCCTGCTAGGAAGTTGGCCAGCCACCTTTTTGTGTTGTTGTGCATGTTTGTGTTGTAGATTTTGTTTGTTAGGTTGTGGCGGGGGATGGCATCGAAGGCTTTACTAATGTCGAGTGTGGCTAATAGTGATCTGTGTGGTGGTCTAGCTGAGTTGATGCCGTCAAAAGCTCTTTGTGTAAGGTCTGTGAGAAGAGTGTTTGTGGAGTGCAGTGGCCTAAAGCCATGTTGTGTTGGAGCTAGGGGTAGGTCGGGTGTAATTAGTTGTAATACTAGGCATTCCATGACTTTGGAGGGGGAGCAAAGGAGTGTGATGGGGCGGTGCGAGGAGGGTAGCGTGGGGTCTTTGTTGGGTTTGGGGAATGTGATGATGATACCATGCTTCCAAATGTCTGGTATTGTGTTGTGTGAATAGCTGTAGTTTGATATGTTAGTGAGTGCTTGTATGCCTTGTGGTCCCAGGTGTCTGAGGTGTATGTTGCTTATGTTGTCTAGGCCACAGGCGGGTGAGTGCTTGAGATTGTTGATGATATGCTTTGTCTGGTGATTGGTGAAGGGTGTATAGTCAGGGTCTGTGGGGAATTGTCTCTTACGTCGGATGACACGTCGGTCGTCTTTGTGAGGTTTTAGGTGGCTGACATGTGAGAAGTGATTGATGAGAGTGTTTGCTTGTTGTTTACATGAAGGAGTAGAGTCTGTTGTTGTGATTGCAGCATGTGATTGTGTTGTGTTGCTGTGGGAAAGTGTGATGCTGTTTAGTGTTTTGTAGAGTTTTTTGGGGTTTGTTTTGTGATCAAGTGTTTGTAGGAAGTTATTCCAATTTAGTTTTTGTTGTTCTTGTATTTTGTTGTTAGTTTGGGTGTTGAGTGCTTGAATTTGTTGTGTGATGTCTTGTGTGTGGGGTGCTGGGGAGTGTTTCAGGTGTGTCGCGTTGTCTGATGAGGTTTTGAATTTCTGGTGTGAAGTTGGGGTTGTGTCTTTTTCTGTTACCTCTTGGAATGTGTTTCATGTCAGCATTTTGGATAGTTTTATTGAGTATGTGTACAGCATTGTTGATGTTAGTGATGGGTGTACTGTTTAGAGTTGTGAAGTGTTGTTCTGTCTCATTTGTAAATGCTTCCCAGTTAGCTCTTTTATAATTGGTGTATGTGTGTTTGTGGCTAGCTGGGGTGAGTCTGGTTTTGGTGGTGATAATGATCGGGAGGTGGTCAGAGCCTAAGGTTCTGACCACCCTCCAGGATGTTGTGGGGTGAGTTCTGGGGAGCAAAAGGTGATGTCTGGAGATGATGGGTTATAGAGGGCTTGGTGAGGAATATGGGTATGTTGATGGATGTCGTTAAGGATGATGAGGTTATCTGTTTGGTTTTGTAGTACCAGCCCTCTGTCTGTGTCGGGGTTGTCGACAAACCAGGCCGACGTCTTGGCGTTGAAGTCACCACCCAGGATGATGTGTGGGGTGTTTGTGATGTGTTGTAAGTGTGGTCTGTATTCATTTGGTACTGTAGGGGATGTTTGGGGAGGGATGTATGTGTTTATGATGGTTATGTTGGATTTGTTGCCAGTGCGTATTTTAATTGATTGTATTTCTGTTGTGTTATCATTTGGGGGGAGGAGGGATTTGGTTTGTACACTGGTTACTATGTATCATATTTCATTGTGTACCAGGGTGATGAGTCCACCGGCCCCGCCGACAGCCCGGTCTTGTCTGATGGTGGTGAAATTATGAAATGTGGGTGTTTTTTGTGATGTGCGGAGTTTTGTTTCTTGTAAGATGGCAATGTGTATGTTGTGTTGTTTGATGAAGTGTGAGAGTTTGTGTTTCTTTGTGTTAATGCCATCTATGTTCAATTGGAGAATGTTAATGTTATGTGCACGATGTATGTTGGGTGCTGCTGCACGAGGATGGGGTGGGGGTGAGGGAGGGGCTGGAGGTTGGGATGGGTGAGGTGGGGGTGGGGGTGGGGGTGGGGAGCAGGAGATGGGGGTTGGAATGGATTAGGATGGGGTGTGGTATGTTGAGTTGAGGATGTGGATGGTATGGGGAGGTTAGGTGGGTTAGGGAGGAGAGGTGGACGGGTTTTAGGGGGGGGAGTGGATGATATGGAAAGGCTAGGTGGGTTGGGGAGGAGAGGTGGACAGGTTTTAGGCGAGGGATTTGACTGGGAGAGGGAGGGGCATGAGGAACAGGTCCAGGTGTTCGTGTAGTGTTTCTTGGAGGCAAGTGTTGTACAGGTGAAGTGGGTCCAGTTCCTGCATGCATTGCAGAGAACTGAACCCTTAGTGTGGCGACTCGAAGTGATGGGTTTTGAGCAAGTTGGACATATGCATGTGTACGTGGGTCCTGGGTTGCTCTCAATGTCTCCGGCTAGAAGAAGTCTTCGAGAAATGACAGCCGGAGAGTCATTTCTCGGTGTAGGAAAAACTGTGTGATGTGCGTGTGTGGTGTGAGAGGTGTGGAAATTCCCGGCGCGACCGAAGCCGCTCCAAGGACCCGTGCCCCCAGGGAGGGGGCAGGGGATAGTTGTGACGGTTTGGCTCCCGAAACTGCTCCCCGCGGCCGGCATCCGGTTGTCCTCCACTGGTCGATTGATCTTGTCTCCGGCCGTGGAGGGTCGGCAGCCATCCGCGGTTGGCAGCTCCGGGAGGTGGTCCCACGGCGTAGACGCCGCCACATCAGGACCTGTATCTTAGTTATAGTAGAAAATAAAATGTATCTTAGTTATTTTCTTCACTTACCTCAACAATACTAATCCCGATAGGTGGGGAGGGTATGAAATATATCAGGGAAAGAGAGGGGTTGAAACACGGCAATTAACTAGAATAGCCATGTTGATAAACAAAGCCAAGACGTGGTGTATCCTTGCTTGTGATTGGTTGTTGACTATCATGACGTCATCAGCCAAGGCGGGCCTCAGCAATGACGTCATTCCAGACCTCGGCCAACATGGCGTCATTACACCCGCTTATTTTAAAACCCGCTTAATTTTACATCAGCGGTGTATATGTTTCACACAACGTGTATTATAATGTCATTAGTGCACTGTGTAATTTGCGTCTTGATATTCAAAGCGTTTCTATTTATCAATACAGTACTAAGTATTCAAGCCCCCTTCCCCCCATATTTGGCTCGTGAACGGTAAGGTTAATCTGCGAGAGAGGTATCGTCCCAAGATGAACTGATATATTTGGACCCTACCGCACTAGACTCGTGAGCGGTATCAGTAAAATTAGACGAGAACTTAAGTAGCCTAACTGCGAGCGTGCGACTTTTTACGTAAACAGTGACGGTACGCCCACTAACACTAAACCCCTACCAAACAGACACTAGATTTTCAATGTTCTTATGCTCTTAAATTGTCATTAACCTAACCAAACAAGCCAACCTAACCTAACCTAGTGTCCATACTAATTATGTCATAATACTCGTTGTGTGAAAAATATACAAATCCACAAACGGAAACCACCTCCTAAATACCGGTACTGTAGATCAGTACCACAATATTAAATTAAGTGGGCTAAGAGTTGATCAACATGGCTAAATTGCAGATCATATTTCAACCTCACTTTTTTTTTTATATAATTCATGCCCTCTACACCTATATGGGTTATTATTGATGAGGTAAGTGAAGGAAATAAGTCTGTATTGAGGATATACATTAACGATTCGTTGGTAAACGTAGCCTAGGCCCTGTACCCAAATAATGACCTATAAAACCCTTACCCTTGGTGTAGTGGAGAACAATGGTCAGCAGCCAAATTAACACAATGCAGTTGGAAGCTCCGTTCATAATCCCGTTAAATAGAAGATGTTGTAGTGCTTTCATAAGCAAAAACACTTCACTATTCATTGAATAACACTTCCAAAATTCAATTATGGCCGACTGCGAGAGGTTATAAACACCAGTGACCAAGTACGATACTAATAAATGAATCAATGTGACGTCAAAGAGGGATTGAGAAACGAAAGAGGCTCATTATATGGACTGACGTGTATTTCCACAGCCGTTCAAATTCTTGCGTACATGTGTGACGTCACCATCGAGACACAGGTACAGTGACGTCCTCCCACAACAACCAATCATATGCCATCATAGTTTGTGACGTCACACCCAGTTTATTGACCAATAGAGTAACAGTTTACAACTCGACTCACCTCCACTCTTCGTCCATCATCTGAGCAGGGAAATTGTTGAAAGTGAGTCCACAGATGCTCTCTAAATATTAATTCACCAAGTGCATTTTCCATTTCTAGTACAGTATACTACGAAGTAACATACATAATACATATAGGCTACTGTATATGTACAAACAACAAATATGCTGTAACACTGCCAAATTCTTGAGATATAATGCATGCCGTTACGCAGGAATATACCAGCTAAATTAATAAAACAAAAGTTTAATGATCCTCCTTCAAAAAAAAAAAAGGGGGTTATCACACTTGGCTATTTTTTCGTGGTTTCTGGATCTTTGTTCATAGCTTAAACGACAATACTGAGGTTTCCCTATCACACTTGCACAAAGATAGTCCACAGAGATTTAATCATACATACGTCTGGTAGTCATGTAGCCATATTGCATCAAGAGCAAAAATCCAAATTCTAGTCTTTATAAATATCGCACAGTACAACACTACTGTAATGTGAAAAATTGTGTTTAAATATTTGATTAACCCTTTGAGTACCAGCGACGTGTTATATTTTATTCTAGCTATATGTAGATGATATTATGCAGCTTAGGAAGGATCTGTGGTGCTTAGAAGGGTTGAAGCTTTACTTTTTTCTTTTTTCCTATGTGAATGAGGGAGACAAAAGGCATAACTGCCTGCAGCGAGTGCCTCCCCCAGATTTCAAAGAGTGACAGGGCCGAAATCAAGGGACGTTCGAGCTAAAATGCCTGGACACACGGAGTTTGAAGCAATTTAAGTCACAGGAAGAGGGAAAGACTGATTCTGGGAGAGAGTTGTTGTTGTTGTTGTTGTTGTTGCTGTTCCCCAAGCTGCCTGGCCGAACAGCCCCAAGGCCCCGAGCAAGGCCAAGGCCATAACCGAGCGCCCCCACAGAACCCTCCCTGCCGACCATAATAAAGCCTGGGTGACCAAAGCCACTCCATGGCGGGGAGCTGAGGAGGGTGAGGAAACTCCCGGGAAACCAAAGCCCCACCCAGGGCCCTGTGCCCCTCAGCAATTATGAAGAGAAAGTTGAGGGGAAGAGGAAAAATGAGACGCTTTGGCTTCCAATCTTGGTAGATTGGGAGGTCAATCCACGGAAGAGACGCCGTCACTTGAGAGCTAGAAAATATATAAGTAAAAGGAACAGTCAGAGTAAGCTATGGGTGGCAGAGATCGCTCAGTTCTCACTCTGATAGACCAGCCCATCACCACATGACTAGAACCCAATCCTCTCAGCAACAGTTAGGAAAGGCCCTAGAAAGCCACCTTTGGCAGGGGGATAGCTCCCCTATTTCAACCCCTTTCGGGGTTGGGTACCCGCCCTCTGGGAGAGAGTTCCAGAGCTCAGCAGTTGAATAGAAGAAAGTCTGAGAATAGCGTTTCACTCTTGGGTTGAAGAGTTGCACAGAGTAGGGGTGGGATTGTGTCGCAAGGCGCGTACTACGTACCCTACGTAGAGGAGGTGGTATACACTGGGAAAGCTCCGAGGAACACTGATTATTGTAGTAGCGATAGAATAGTGAGAGAGATGCAACATTGTGGCGAAGAAAGAGAGTTTGCAGAGAGTTGGTGAGTGGACGGGAGTTAATGATACGAAAGGCTTTCCTTTCTACTTTATCTAGGAGTGCGGTGTGAGAGCATCCTCCCCACACATGTGAACAATACTCAATACAAGGATGCACTGTGCCCCTGTACAGAGCAAGTAGCTGCACAGGGGTAAAGAACCCCTTGAGGCGGTTGAGCACACCCAGCTTCTGGGAGGCTGCCTTAGCGAGACTGGTAATATGGTCTTTCCAAGTGAGAGCAGAAGAAAAAGAGACACCGAGAACATTGAGGGAAGATGAAGGGTTGATTTTTGTATTGTTGAAGAATAAGGGATAGACCTCTGGAGGTTCCTGACGGGTAGTAAGATGGATAAATTGAGTTTTGGAAGCATTAAATGTAACAAGGTTTTCTCTACCCCAATTGGAAATAGTAGCTAGATCAGAAGATAAGCATTTTATGGCTTCATTACATTTACTTTTGAGGGACTGCTGGCTGGGGCGTTCTGGAAAACTAATTGAGTGGTGAAAAGTAGAGTCGTCTGCATATGAATGGGTGGGACTAGATGTGCAGTTGAGAAGACCATTTATGAAAATTAGAAAGAGAATAGGAGATAGGATAGAACCCTGAGGAACACTGGAGTTGATAGGATGAGGAATTGAGCGATGGCCATCCACAACCGCAGCTATGGAACGGCCGGAAAGGAAATTAGAGACAAAGGCACAGATGGAGGGACAGAAACCGAAGGAGGGCAGTTTGGAAATTAAAGATTTGTGCCAGACCCTATCGAAGGCCTTCGATATGACTAGTGCAACAGAAAAAGTCTCACCGAAGTCCCAAAAGTTGGATGACCAAAAGTTAGTAAGATATGAAAGAAGATCACCAGTAGAGCGACCCTTAACCCACTGAACCCCAGCGACGACAACGTGTCGTCGTCAATGTATGTAACGCTAAACCCCAGCGACGACAATGTGTCGTTACAGGTACTCCGGTCCTATGGCACCTAGAGGGCTCAGATTTGTATGGGAACTGTGTAAGTATCCCACACAACCATGCCGATGGTTGAAAACTCTCAAAGTCCAACCGCGTGCGCGTTAGCGCGCAAAAACCGGTATTTTGGGTGTATTTGCCTTCAATTTTTTAGTCTTGTAAAATCGATTTTCGGGGGCTCCGTAGGACCAATTTTTGACCTTTTTGATCGTTTTTTTTTTTGGTTATTCCTTCATTCCTAACCCATTCGCTATTGTTTCTGGGAAAAAAACAATTAAATCTTGCCGGTCCCTGGTGGTACATTTATTTATAACTAGCTGGGGCTCAGTGGGTTAAGGAAGCCATACTGGCGATCTGAGAGCAGATTATGAGAAGAGAAATCCTTAAGAAATTTGGAAGCAAGAATAGTTCAAAAACATTAGAGATACAAGAGATGAGAGCAATTGGACGATAGTTGGAGGGTTGAGAGCGGTCACCCTTCTTTGGGACAGGTTGAATGAGAGCAAACTTCCAGCAAGAAGGAAAGACGTTAGAGGAGAGACAGAGACGAAAGAGTTTGCCTAGGTCTAGGTATTGCTAGAGGTCCTTCCTAAGCTGAGTAAAATAGTCTAATAGTTGCCAGAATACAATGAAAAGGACGTCCCTGCTACTGAATGAGTTGACTACAATTTAAGAGGCAAAACTAAATTATTAATCTAGAATACTGTACGATAAGTTGCACGGCTGAGCAAAGTTCTGTTGGGCGGCCACATAACTCATACATACTGCCGCTGAAGAAAGTAGTCACTACCGTATCCCAGCTGGATATAGGCACTGTATAATGTTTAGCTAAGGTTAGGATACAAAAGAAGTGGGAGAGGAGAGCTGGAGGGAGGCGAGAGGAGGGTGGAATGGTGAGGAGGGTGGAGACTGGAGAGCTTGCAGGAGGAGGAAGTCAGGGAGGAGTACAGGAGAGCAGTGGAAAGACGACTAGGTGGGTTCGACCTGGAAGTTATGGAGGAAGTGGAGGAGATGAGCAAGGTGTTTAAGGAAGAGATCTGTGCAGCATGTGAGGAGGTGTGAGGAGAAGAGGGAGGGGAGTGAAAGGTACAGCATGGTGGACAGAAGAGGTAAGAATAGCTGTGGAAGAAAAGACGAAAGCATATAGAGAGTGGTTGGGTAGTAGAGGGAATGAAGATTTGGAGAGACAGAAACGAGCGAGGTACGTGGAGAGTAAAAGGGTGGTGAAGAGAGTAGTGAAGGAGAGTAAGAGAAGAGTAGATGAGGAATTTGGAAGGAATCTGAGTGTAAAATGGAGGGAGAGTAAGAAACTGTTCTGGAAAGAAGTCAAGAAAGTTAGGGAAGGTAGCAAGGGAAACAGTAAGGGTGTGAAAGATAAGAATGGGAGAATGCTAGCCGAGAAGCAAGAGAGAGTCGAAAGATGGAGGGAGTACTTCAATGAGTTGCTAAATGTAAGGAATGAAGAGCCAGCAAACATAGCTGGATATGGTATGGGAGGGAGAAGAAGAGAAGTAGTGGAGGAGGAGGTGGGGATCAGGAGGTCAGAAGTGTGGGAAGCCATGAAAAGAGTGAAGTTGGGGAAAGCACCAGGAACAGATGGAGGTGTGTGGGGAAATGTTGAGGTATGGTGGTGAGATAGTGATCGAATGGGTATGGAAAATGTGCAAACTAGCATGGGAGAAGGGGAGTGCACCCGATGACTGGAAGACTGGCATAATAGTCCCCCTATATAAGGGCAAAGGGGAAAGAGGAGTGTGTGGTAACCACCGAGGAATATGTCTTCTAAGCATAGTAGGGAAGGTATACAGTAGGGTAGTGATTGAGAGAGTGAGAGTGAGAACGGAGAAATGGATAGGCGACGAGCAGGGAGGTTTTAGGAAGGGAAG
This sequence comes from Paralithodes platypus, assembly GCA_032716605.1. Classification (NCBI taxonomy): domain Eukaryota; kingdom Metazoa; phylum Arthropoda; class Malacostraca; order Decapoda; family Lithodidae; genus Paralithodes; species Paralithodes platypus. The sequence goes on along the minus strand of CM064564.1, from coordinate 10,322,243 downwards.
AGGATGTGTAGATCAGATTTTTACCCTGAATTGTGTTGTGGAGAAATATCTGGAGAAGAAACAAAAGGTGTATGTTGCCTTTATGGACTTGGAGAAGGCCTATGACAGAGTGGATAGAGAAGGTTTGTGGAAAGTACTTAGAATATACGGAGTAGATGGCAAGTTGCTGAAAGCAGTGAAGAGCATGTATGAGGGTGCAAAGGCGGCAGTACGTGTGGAGAGTGAGCAGAGCGAGTTCTTTGACCTGAATGTTGGTTTGAAACAGGGGTGTGTGATGTCCCCGTGGTTGTTTACTGTATATATGGATGGAGTCATGAAAGAAATATTATCATGAACAGTGGATGTTGGTGTATCGCTGAAAAGGGAGGGAATTGAGTGGAAGCTACCTATACTACTGTTTGCGGATGATACAGTTCTGATGAGTGATAATGAATGGGAGTTGAAGGGTCTGGTAAATGAGTTTGGAACAGTGTGCGAAAAACGGAATTTGAAGGTAAATGCGGGGAAGAGCAAGGTTATGGTCTTCGAAAGGGGTGAAGTCACAGAGTGTGAAGTGAAGCTGAACGGTCAGGCTATGGAGATCGTCAACTCTTTTAAGTATCTGGGCAGTGTGTTGAGTAAAGATGGGACTATGGATGAAGAAGTGTGGGAGAGGGTACAACAGGGGAAGAGGGTTGTAGGAACGCTGAAAGCAGTAACAAGAAATAGGGTGGTCAGTATGGAAGTGAAGAAGTCCTTGCATGACAGTGTGGTAATCCCGACACTGACTTACGGAAGCGAAGCATGGACGTTGGTTGAGAGACTCAGACCAAGAGTGAGAGCAGTGGAAATGAATTACTTAAGAAGTGCGTGCAGAGTTACATGGAGGGATAGACAGACTAATGAGGAAGTAAGAAGGTGTGGTGTGGAGGTAGATGTGCTGGAAAGTGTGAAAAGGAACAACTTGAGATGGTTCGGCCATATGGAACGTATGGAAAGCGAGAGAATGACTAAGAAGGTGTACGAGAGCGAGGTGGAGGGACAGAGAGGGAGAGGTAGACCGAAAGAGAGGTGAAAGGATGGAGTGAGGAAGTATATGAACGAAGGCGGTGCTGGTTGGGGGGAGGGGCGTCGACTGACTGGGGACAGAGGTGCATGGGGGCGGTTCGTTCGTGGCCACCCCTTCGGGGATCACGGCGTCGGGCAATAGATAGATAGATAGATAGATAGATAATGTTTAGAAGTAGGCTACAGTAATTACAATGGCATACTCCTCTACTATTTAATAGTACAGTTTTACTAAGCTTCTTGATATACATACAGTACATACATACGTACATACAATGGTTTAGCGTCATTTTTCCATTACATGCATTGTAACGGCTCAGACGGGGTTGCCTTTCAGTAGTTGGAGTGTACTGTAGTACAATAAAGTCCCACCACAGCACTGCCCCACCAAGTCATCACGGTGGCTGATGTTGGTATAGTGCTAACCATGTTTCAGCAAGACTCAATAGAGTCCCCCTGCAGCACTTGCAACTGCAGTATCTGCAACCACACCAGCCTTAACAGTGTTACAAAAAGACAGCACCATAATAAGACTCTACTGTATATTAGGCAATTTGGACTATAGAACAATAAAGTCCTGCCCCAACACTGCTCCAACATGCAAACACTGTTGCCGACACAGGTATGGTGCAAAACAGCGCCCAGGTAAGACTCAGTCCCCTGTGGCAATCCGCACCTCACCAGCCTCGGCAGAGCCATACCAAGACAGTGCTAAGATAAAGGCTTTATTGCATAGTAATGGCTGTTGGTCCACAAGTCTATCGCCATCCCCCCTATTAGTCGGCTTGTACGACACGCAGTAGGATGCATGAGGCATATTCTTTTTTTCCTCCACCTTACCCCCTGGGAGGAATTTAAAATGATTCACATATTATGAAACATATTAGCACTGGGTATAAGAAACCCTTCCCAAGCCTTATCATTTGTAGAGGGACGACTAAAGTGCATGAACTGATGAAAACCAGGCGTATTAGTTCTGAAGGAGTTACTTTAGTAAAAATATAACTCTATATTATGACAACACAATCATATCCTAATTAAAAGCCAGAAAAGTTTAAAGTGTTAAAGACATCAGCGTATTTTATTGTGTAAATGTAAGGTTTTCATTGATATAGGCAATGCAAAACTGTAATTTTAGTTGTTTCTAAATCAAGAACGTACAAAACATTTTAAGGGTAAACCATGGTGTTTATGGGGTACAAATAAAGGTGGATGGGACTCGTCAGCCTTGGTCGGCAACCCATCTAGGGGAGACAACCTGGTAAGGATGTAGTATTCGGGCGTACCGCCTTGTTTACACTACTATGCACGCTCGTGATAATTTTACCGTCTATTATGACTGCCATGGGATACAGTACTGTAATAGGTTGAACCCCCCCCCCCCCCAATGACTTATTGTCATCATCATATATATTGCCAGCAGGGGGCAAATAACATAAAAAATAGCCGTCAAAATATACGGGAATATAACCACGAGCAAACGACCGATGTAAACATGACAACCGTACGCCCGGATACTACATCCTTCCCGACAACCTTATACAAATTCGGGTGGATGGGACTCGTCAGCCTTGGTCGGCATCCTTATAGGGGAGGTGTGGCGGAGTGGTCTTGCCACTGGTCTGGAAATCCAAAGGTCCCGGGTTCAAATCCCGATGTATCAATGGGAAGATATTATTGGGATGGAATTTGTGCTGTACCTAGTATCAGTGCATTACCACAAAGCCCACCGAAACGCTAATAAAATACCCTCATTGTTCCCTGATTAAATAGCACTGTATGAATATTTCCATATTCAAAATATGCTATAGGGGTGCAATGCCTGGTGAGTTATCTGCTCAACAGGTGGCGTTGTGTGTTACTCAGTTACTCAGTTACTTGTTCGTCAAGGGGAATCCACGCAATGCGAGCTAAGCTCATTATTATCGCGCCTCCTTAACCCGGGAACTGCGGGGAGACTCTTAAGAGTTCCCCCGGCGGACTGCGGGGAGACTCTTATGAGTGAGTGAGAAAAAAAAATCAACTTTTGACATCGAAAAAAAAAAAAAAAAAAAAAATGTTGGCCCCTGGGCCATGCAAAATCTCAGTCCTCTACCTCCCCTCCTTCCCCATTTTCCTCCTCTCCTTCAGTTATCACCTATTTTCCCTGTTATTCCCTTATTCTGAGGTATATTTTCGTGCTAACATTAGCGAGTTGCAAGCAGGGTGTTGTCATCACTGATGGCAAGCGAGTGCAAGAGAGAGAGAGAGAGTATCGATCGACTGTGTCTCAGTGGCCTTGGGGGAAATTGGCGGGAAAGCAGGTTGCCTCACCCATACATTATACAACTCGCGGGCTATATCTCCGATTTTGACCATCCAAACGCTGTTTTCACTCGTTTTATTGTTGTTTCAGGTTAATACCTTTATAATCAACCCATAATAGGCGCATATGGATAAGTATTAATGCTATTAATGGCACAATGAATATTTTAGTGACGGAAACACCTCAAATACGTCAGCACAGGGGGACGTTTCCAATTACCCCCATGCGCACTTCAGAGGTTAACTGGGAATGTATTGCGTGAAATGCATGTTAAGTGTTTTATGTACTGTTGGAATGGCTGTGGATGTAGTCTGTATTTTAGCCAATTGGCGACATCGGAAATGAAGGCTTAGGGTGGATCTGTATGGTACCATTCTCACTATAGACGGTACCGTCTCGCCCGAAGGCTTAGGTAGCCATCAGCTTAGGTGAACCATATGATACCCATCTCGCCTTGTACCATTTTTGCCAACCCCAGATGGGACGTCACAACGTCGTCCACTTATTCCAGGTACCTATTTACAGCTAGGTGAACTGAGGCTAACACATGAAAGGAGACAGGCCCAATTTGTCTCCGCCCGGCCGGGGATTGAACCCCCGACCCCTCGTGTGTGAGACGAGAGCGCTACCTACTAGGCTACGGGCTGTGTGTGTGTGTGTGTGTGTGTGTAAGAGTGAGAGTCCGAGTGTAGGGGGTGAGACAATGAAGCACGGGAACGAGGTGGCTTCAGAGATGGGGTCGCTTCGGGCCATGAGTGAGCACCGTGTCTCATGTGAAGGCAAGATGGCAGGTGCTCGTTGTACTCTACATGCTTCATATGTCTCACTCCCTAGACTGGAACAAGACCTCACGGGCTTCACTGCTCATTGTGCAGCGGTGAATGTTCAGGCTCTCAGCCTATGTCCGAGAGGGAGTAAGTTGGAATATAGAAAGAAGAAAGAAAAAAAAACAAAAAACAAACAAAAAATCTAGGGGAGTAAACCTTATACAAATCTGTACTGCTTAGCTAAGGGTGAAGCAGGTTAGTGGATGGACTAAAAGTGCGCAACTGTAGAAAAATAGTGCGAACAATAAACATAGAAGGTCTCGGGAGTCAGATTGACCCGAAGTTGAGTGGTCAATCCTGTAAGTCCTTCACGCCACCCAAAACAATGTCACTTTCATCAACGCGCCGCAAAAATCAAGTAAATTTTTATAAAAATCCATAGTTTGTCACAGGATTTTTTTTTCTATGTGAGTGAAGGAGACAAAAGGCAGATTTGCCTATATCGAGTGCCTCCCCCAGAGTTGAAAGAGTGACAGAGCCAAAACGCCTGGACACACAGAGTTTGAAGCAATTTAAGTCATAGGAAGAGGGAAAGACTGATTCTGGGAGAGATTTCCAGAGCTCAGCAGTTGAATAGAAGAAAGACTGAGAATAATGTTTCACTCTTGGGTTGGAGAGTTGCACAGAGTAGGGGTGGGATTGTGTTGCAAGACGGGTACTGAGGAACATTGATTATTGTAGTAGCGATCGAATAGTGAGAGAGATGCAACACTGCGGCGAAGAGAGAGAGATTGCAGAGAGTTGGTGAGTGGGCGGGAGTTAATGATATGAAAGGCTTTCCTTTCTACTTCGTCTAGGAGTGCGGTGTGAGAGGAACCTCCCCATATATGTGAAAAATACTCAATACAAGGACGCACTGTGCCCCTGTACAAAGCAAGAAGCTGTGCAGGGGTAAAGAACCCCTTGAGGCAGTTGAGCACACCCAGCTTCTGGGAGGCTGCCTTAGCAAGACTGGTAATATAGTCCTTCCAAGTGAGAGCAGAAGAAAAAAAAGACACTGAGAATATTGAGAGAAGATGAAGGATTGATTTTTGTATTATTGAAGAGTAAGGGATAGTCCTCTGGGAGTTCTGAACGGGTAGTAAAATGAAGAAATTGGGTTTTGGAAGCATTAAAGGTAACAAGGTTTTCTCTGCCCCAATTGGAAATAGTAGTTAGATCAGAAGATAAGTGTTGCATGGCTTCATTACATTGTCTTTGAGGGATTGCTGACTGGGGCGTTTAGGAAAACTAATTGAGTACCGTAAAACCGGGTCGCTTCGGACTGCGGTGATAACTTCAGACATCGGCGATAATAAGTAATTAACCATTGTCATTATATAATGGAAACGCATTTTATTGTTTTTTTTTGTGGAGTCTGTTTAGATAAATGGCAAAGAAAGAGCATGGAAAAGCCCTAGGGAACTGACGAGTACTGTATATGTACACGAAAAAAATATTATATAAGTAAAACCCCTCCCAACCGGACTAATTGGGGGAAAACCCTGTCTGGAAGTGCCAAAATTCCGGATCTGGTGGGGTCCGGATAGGTCCCACACAAACCCCTATGAACCGGACAATTCCGGATGTCAGAGATAATTATGTCCGGTTCTCTAATTCGGACTACTCCGGATGTGAGATATAATGAGGTCCGGATTGCTAACTTTGTACTGTCCAGTACCTTCCTAATCTAAATAAACTGGATCTGAAAAAAGAAATTAGTGTAATATACAGTATATAAGAACCTATCTCTTTCTTACTGACCTGTATTGTAAGTGGAGTGGACAGTGAAGGTGGAGTAGAGTGTAGGGTGGAGTGGGTGGTGTGGAGTGGGTTGTAACGGAGGTGCCATACAAAAACAATGATTGCAACTGTAGCACATTTTTCATGTACTGAACACATTAGGACACTGAACACTTTTTGCCACTTAAAACCAAAACTGAACTTTTTATTTTCTTACCACAGTAGGCCTAAATCAACTTTTACCTTCTTATTTTTGCAACACTAATATATTGAGGCACAACTTAGCCTAATCAACTTTTAACCCCTTCAGCACCATAAGGTAATTTTACCTTTATTCAGGGTAAAGTTAGACGATATTATGCAGTTTCAGAAGTACCTATGTTATTCAGAGGGTTTATTGAGATCGTATTTACCCATTTCAGTCATAGAGGTAGATTATAAGCTAAAGAAAATCGTCTAATGTTAACCAGAATACTCTACCTGTATGTTGAAAATTACGTATTGGTTCTCACAAGCCTCACCAGCCTTCTCTCCACTCTCCACTTCCTTGGAAGTCATCACAACATCACTATCCATCTTGGTGGGGCAGGCGAGTAGAAATAATAGCACAAACACGGGGATAATATCCAGATGACGCACGACGCTTGGGGCGTACCACCTGACTAGACGTAAACAATACTTTTGGCGCGGATGGAAACTTACCCACAATGCTGTTCGGTCTTCGGTCCGGTGTTTTTTTTCTCTGCCATCCGGCCTTGTCCGGATGGTTGGGACATATGGCCGAATATAAAGGTTGTTGTTGACCGAATAAAGCCTCATAAACTCCCCTGACATCTGGACTTGTCCGAATGTCTGAGACATGTGTCCGAACCCGAACGCCTGTTCGGATGTCTTGGGATTCTGGATTGGAGGGGTCCGGATGGGCGGGGTTTTACTGTATGACGAATTTTTTTACATTTTTCACTACCCTGCCAAACTTCTATCACCCCGAAGAAATTTGTTTGTATGAATGATGTTGTGACTGATATAATTTTGTAGTAACATTACCAGAGACAACATCCACCAAACAAAATTTGTTACACTTGTATAACGCTCTAGCTAGAACACTATCATTTAACCTATTGTGTTTTCCAAAAACAAAAAATTTGACTTCGGACATGGAACAAACAAATAGTTTTTTATTACAGTATTTGCCCTATGAAGTACATTCAGGAAAAGTTAACAAGAAGAGTAGGGATCCCAGAACTGGTAGGGGGGTTGAATGGTGGGAGTAGAGCGGAGACTGATAAGGAGAAAGCAGAGGTGCTGGGGAAATACTTTGGGGGGGTACTAACAGTGGAGTCGGAGGATGCAGTGCCTACTATGCCCATCAAACAGGCACCGGCACTAGAACTAATAGAGTTTTCCCATGCTAGAATAAGAAGGGCTATAGAAAAAATGAACAGAAGTAAGTCACCGGGACCGGATGGGATACACCCAAGAATCATAAAGGAAGGAGGGGAGATGTTAGTAGAGCCATTGAAAATGTTATTTGAGGTATCGTTTAATACAGGACAAATCCCGATGGACTGGAGAGAGGCGAACATAACAGCTATATTTAAGAAGGGAAAGAGAAATGACCCAGGGAATTATAGACTAGTCAGTTTGACAAGTGTTGTGTGTAAACTAATGGAAACGGTAATTAGAGAAGGAATAATGGATCATATGAAGTCAAACCAACTTTTCAGTGGGAGACAGTTCGGATTCTTGCCGGGGAGGTCGACGGTACTACAGCTAATTAAGGTGGTAGATGATTGGATGCAAATTCTAGAAGATGATGTAATAGACGTGGTATATTGCGATTTTATGAAGGCCTTCGATAAGGTCCCACATAAAAGGTTAATAGAGAAAGTTAGAAGCTATAATATAGGGGAGAAATGTGTGAAATGGATAGAAGCCTTCCTGAAAGATCGGAGACAGAGGGTACTGGTGAATGGAATAGGCTCGGGGTGGAGGGAAATTACAAGTGGGGTACCTCAGGGATCTGTGTTGGGACCACTGCTGTTCGTTATATTTATCAACGACTTACCTGAAGTTATAACTAATGGAAGTGAGGTATACCTGTATGCGGATGACACTAAGCTGTATAGAAGAGTGAGGAGTAAGGAAGATATGGGTTTGCTTCAAGGAGATGTGGAGGGCATGAAGGGATGGTCTGAGCATTGGTTAATGCCTTTTCATCCAAAAAAATGCAAGTACATGCGGATTGGGACCAGCAAGATAGACAAGGTAGGATACAGTATGTATGAAGCGATGGAGGAAGTGATTGCAGAAAAGGATATAGGAGTAGTGATAGACAATAAGTTAAATTTCTCAGAACATTTAGCGGAAAAGATAAACAAAGCCAATAGAATTGTAGGGCTGATAAGGAGGACATTTGTGTCACTTGACGAAGAAATCTTCAGGAATCTCTATACAGCGCTGGTTAGGCCGCACCTGGAATATGCGAACCAGGTGTGGGCTCCATATATGGTAAAGGATATAGAAGCAGTGGAGAAAGTGCAGAGGAGAGCTAGCAAGCTGGTACCAACGTTGAAGAACGCGGGCTATGAGCAGAGGTTGAGGACACTGGGGCTTCCGACACTGGCATATAGGAGAAAGAGAGGGGATATGATAGAGACTTTTAAGATAGTGTCAGGAAAGTACGATGAGGATGTGTGTGAAGGTATCTGCTTGATGCGGGAGGGAACAAGAACGAGAGGACACTCTAAGAAAATTTACAAAGAAAGAAATAGGCTTGAGAAGGCAAAGAACTCATTTTGTGATAGAGTGGTAAATGAGTGGAACGCACTGCCCCAGTATGTAGTCGATTCCGAATCAATAAGGGAGTTTGAAAGTAATCTTGATAAAGCATGGGGAAGACAAGATTTGAAGTTTGATTATAAAACAAAAATACAGAATAGTAAAAATGTTGCGTCTGCTGCCGCCGCCGCCAACACCGTGAACGACCGCAGCAGTGCAAGTACTGGTATTGAGCTGGATACACAGGCATATGCCTTTTTCCAGAGGATCTACTGTAAGAAACTGTAAGAAAATAATTCATAATACTTGGCCATCATTATAATGGTGGTGAAAGATCAAATAATCATTCTCTGAGTCCAAAATCCCATAAAAATATGATAATATGCTAACCGATTTATGTATTTAGGATAATTCTGGATATATAATATAAATAAATTAGGAGAGGCATATATTTTGTCAAAAAAATTTGTTATCTGCTGTAAGAAACACCAATACTGTACATACATTATACCTATAAAAATGCTCAAATTCATAAAAATGTATATGCAGTGATAGAGTATACATACAGTAGGGTCTCACATAGAACAAGAAATTGGTCGATAAACGAGGCCGTTCTATGTGATTTCGTTCTATGTGATCGCGGCATTTTGGTGGCCCAATATGGTCAATGTTCACTGTAAGCGTAAATTTCCGTCAGGAGCGTACGATATTTTGTACGTTTTGTACGATATTTCGGCGCTCTATATGAGAACTCCTCGGATTTGCCCTACTTTGATGGCGAAATCATTCTATATGATCACATTCGTTCCTAACAAAAATTTTGGAACAATATTTTAGGTCGGCGTTCTATAAGCGACTCGTTCTATGCGAACACGTTCTATGTGAGCCCCTACTGTACCTATATATTTTCACTAGGCCTAGTTAATTTTCGAGTTACTGATTTGACAGCATTGGTTATTTTTCCTGCTCAATATTTTCTAAGAGTGAGTTCAATTCTTGAGTCGGCTACCCCCAAAATGGGGATTGGGCCTGAGCATATATATATATATATATATATATAGATAGATAGATAGATAGAATAGAGTTCAATGCCTAACGAGAACAGATCCAAAAAGAAAATCTGTTAAACATCGTATATAACCCCCTCCTATACAGTACTGATGATGCAGGCCTAAAAGTATTGACTGTGCATTTTCCAGTAAGACATCGGACAGGAATAAGCAGCAATAATAAAATATTCATATAAAATAGTAGGAGCCGAAAAATTAATTAAATAAAACCACGAACGTACGTCCGAAGTTCCCCTCCGTTTGTCCGAAGTTATCCCAGCTTTCTTGGCAATCATTTTCCATAAGAAATCACTGTATGTCCAAAGTTATCCATACATGTCCGAAGTCAGCCACTTTTGAGATGACTTCGGACATCATTTAGGATAAGGATAGCTCTCTTATTATGGGGGATAATTTTAGGAGGCTTCCTGGATTACCGCGCACTATCACCACACATCACTTGACCTAGTTAAATCTCTATAATGTGTTTACAGTCAGGAGAAATTGTTAAAAAGGTTACCCAGTTTTACGGTAGTGTAAGGTAGAGTCGTCTGCGTATGAATGGATAGGATTGGAGGTACAGTTGAGATCATTTATGAAAATTAGAAAGAGAATGGGAGATAGGACAGAGCCCTGAGGAACACCAGAGTTGATAGAATGAGAAAGTGAGCGATGGCCGTCCACAACCGGAAAGGAAATTAGAGACAAAGGCACAGATGGAGGGATAGAAACCGAAAGAGGGTAGTTTAGAAATTACAGATTTGTGCCAGACTCTATTGAAGGCCTTCGATGTCTAGTGCAATAGAAAAGGTTTCACCGAAGTCCCGAAAGGAGGATGACCAAGAGTTAGTAAGATATGAAAGAAAATCACCACTAGAGCGACCCATAAGGAAGCCATACTGGCGATCTGAGAGTAGATTATGAGAAGAGAAATGCTTACGAAATTTGGAAGCAAAAATAGCTTCAAAAACTTTAGAGATAGGCTACAAGAGATGAGAGCAATTGGACGATATTTGGAGGGTTAAGAGCGGTCACCCTTCTTTGGGACAGGTTGAATGAAAGCAAACTTCCAGCAAGAAGGGAAGACGTTAGAAGAGACAGAGACGAAAGAGTTTGCCTAGGCAGGGAGTCAGCACGGAAGCAAAGTTTTTGAGTACAACAGGAGGAACACCGTCCGGACCGTACACCTTAGTATTAAGCCCAGAGAGGGTAGAAAATACATCTTTAGAAGAGATTAGGATATTAGGCATAAGTAGGAGAGAGAATAAAAGGAGTACAAAGTACAGTACAAAGGAAATGAAGCAACAACAGGTCTGGTGACCCTTCTAGGCTGCTTGTCCTCCAAAACACTGAGGATCAATTGTCCAAACAGTGGTTTAGAGTGGGTAAGGGAACATTGGAAAGGGAACTACTGCCCTGGAAATAATGTCCGTGGCAGAATTAGGAAGTTAGTAGGGGACAGATGGGTTAGTAACTGAAGGGGGGATAAAATAAAGTTATTCATTTACAAACGCAGTCAGTCGCGAGTTTGATGCAAGATATTTGTCTAGGCGAAGTTTAAATGAATCAACGGTGCTGCAGTCTATAACGTCTCGGGGAAGCCCATTCCACAAGTTGACAACTCGATTGAAGAAGAAATTCTTAGATTCGTGCGAGTTAAAAGATTAACCGATAATTTTGCAACCGTTTTCCCGCGTGTAATTAGATTGGTCGATAGTGAAGTACAGTACTTACTACAGTTCATATTGTCGATGCCTTTGATGATTTTGAATACTTGAATTAAGTCGCCTCTTAATCTGCGCTGGGTTAAAGGAAATAGATTTAATTCTCTAAGACGCTCCTCGTATGGTTTGTTCTTTAGGCTAGGTATCATTTTGGTAACTCTACGTTGAACTCGTTCTAGCTTGTCTATATCTTTTTGGTAATAAGAGCAATAGGGGGGTGGAGAGGGAGGAATAGCACCGGAATCATCCAAGGTGGAGTTTCTAGCAAAAGTTTGAGCGAAGAGTTCAGCTTTGTCAGAGGAAGAAGTGATGGTTATGCCATCAGAGTGGAAAAGGGGAGGGAAAGACGAGGAAGATAAATTGTTGGAGAGGTTTTTGGCTAGATGCCAGAAAGCTTGGGAGGAGCTAGAGTTGGATAGTTCAGTGCATTAATTATTGATGAAAGAGTGTTTGGCAAGTCGAAGAACAGATTTGGCTTGATTCCGGGCAGAAACATAATTATGAAGAATGAGATTCTTGAGTCTTAAGGCATCGGTATCGCATGAATGCTTCCTCCTTGTTGCGGACAGCAGGAAAACAAGCGTGAGTAAACCAAGATTTGTTTGCATTAGACTGAGAGAAAGAAAATGGAATGTATACTTCCATGCCCGAGAGGATAACTTTGGTAATGCGTTCAGCACTCTCCGAGGGTGCCCGCCCCCCGGCCACGGAAGCAAAAGTCATTCTATGGGAAATCAAAGAAGTACTGCCGAAGAGCCTCCCAGTTAGCAGCGCCAAAGTGCCACAAGCACCGCCGGTTGGGAGGATCGGGTGGCCATACTGGAGAGATAGGACAGGTGACAGATATTAGTTTATGGTCGGAGGAGCCCAAAGGAGAGAAACGATTTACAGTAGGCCTACAGTATTATCAGAAGGGTTAGAGGTTAGAAATAAGTCAAGAATGTTGGGCCGATCTCCGAAGTGATCCGGGATACTGGTGGGTTTCTGAACAAGCCTAACTGCTCTAGGTCGTTTAAGATAGAAAAGACGAAGGCTTGTTTTTTTTCTTCATAACTCAAGGAATCAGACACGGGGTTCTCAAGACCCGCTAGTTCTGCTCTGAGATACATCCTGAGATAAGGTAATACATACATACAGTATATACAGTACATACATACATTCGGGTTTAAAGACCGCAACCGTCCACAGTGAATGTGGCTTCCATGGTACAATCACAGTACTACACACAGTGCACAGCAATCATAGCACGGTGGTTACAGTCTTTACTGCAGCACAGTACAACAAAGTTTTACCACAACAACGCCCCATCATGTTATCACAGTGGCTGATGTTGGTATAGCGCTAACAGTGTCTCAGGAAAACTCAACAAAGTCCCCCTGAAGCACCTGCACCTAGCATGTGGTTTAATCAATATTTAGAAAGTTTTAGACCTTGTCCCCACCAGCTAATCTTGTTCTGTCGTGCACACATATTCACTTAACAACTAGTAAGACCTATGTAAATTATTAAATATATAATTTACCTTTAAAGTGGAGGATACTTATTACCATAACCGCCACTAATTATTTCTCAATATTTGAAGGGTAGCCTATTATAGAATAAGGATGTTGCAAAGATCATACCATATTAATATTTGTTTCAACCTCCGGAAATGTTGATGGGCTGGTCTATCAGAGTGAGAACTGAGCGATCTCTGCCATACCCATAGCTTACTCTGACTGTTCCTTTTACTTATATATTTTCTAGATCTCAAGTGACGGCGTCTCTTCCATGGATTGACCTCCCAATCTACCATGATTGGAAGCCAAAGCGTCACATTTTTCCTTTGCCCCTCAACTTTCTCTTCTTAATTGCTGAGGGGCACAGGGCCCTGGGTGGGGCTTTGGTTTCCCGGGCGTTTCCGCACCCTCCTTAGCTCCCCGCCATGGAGTGGCTTCGGTCACCCAGGCTTTATTGTGGTCGGCAGGGAGGGTTCTTTGGGGGCGCTCGATTATGGCCTTGGCCTTATTCGGGGCCTTGGGGCTGTTCGGCCAGGCAGCTTGAGGAACAAAAACAACAACCTCCGGAAATACATTTTATGTGCACTAGCCTATATCAAGCACTGTAAAAAAAATACTCTCCCTATTGATGGCAGTGAAAATCTTATTAAACCCCTTATTGGCAAAATAGATGCTGATTTCAATAAGTCATGAAATGGGGGGGCCCTCAGGCCTCAATCCATCCTGTATCCAAAGGCAAACAAAAATTGTGTAGGCTAGGTCCTACCGGTATTTACTGTATACAGTACTGTACTCTGAAAATGACTTAGGCTACATCTGAGTGTTTTAAGATCGTTGGATAATGGGAGAAGTAAAATTTTCCGGGGATTGTAACTGATTTCAACAACTGTATAGCCTAGTGGTAGGCCTAGTTTCGGTAATAGGCCTAGGCCTATTTTCCAAGTGGAGACTGTGAAGGGGTGCGTCTGGCTGGTATGTGTAAATAAGTCGAAGATTTGAAGAAGAAAGGAAGAAAGAACACCACCCAGCAGAAGTTGGCGGTACTCATTTACGGAAGAAAAGTACGGAGTACTCAATCTACTCATCTCGCATATACCGGTAAAAATTTATCACCAACCAGTTACGAGTTTTTCAGGTAATTTTTTGTTGTTTTTTTTATTTTTTATTTGATATACTGTACAGTGTTGTTTAATACCGAGGACCGTCACATTTTAGTATTTTCCCATTATCCATCAATCTTAAGACACAGCGGCCCCGATAGTGGGGAGGGCTATGAAGATCAGGGAAATTGCGGGGTAAAAGACGTAAATAAAGGGGTAATATTGTAGGAACTCTGAAAATACAATATTTAAAAGTAACAAAACCTGAAAATGGAAAAACCCGAGCCAAGTTTTGACCAAACTTGGCTCGAGTTTTTCGAATTTTCAGAGTCCAAAATCACAGTAACCTCATTTCGAAAGTTGGCTCGGGTTTTCTTGTTTTTCAACGTGGAAAACCCCAGTAAGAATGGGGTTAACATTAACCTAACCTAACCTAGTATTATGGGTGGGGGCTGCTGCCCCACACCCCTCCCCGCTAAATCCATGAAATCCAAGCCAAGTTTTGTCATTAACCTAACCAAATAACCTAACCTAACCTAGCCTAGTATTATGGGGTTAACATTAGCCTAACCTAACCTAGTATTATGGGTGGGGGCAGCCCCCCACACCCCCGTTAAATCCCTGAAATCCGAGCCAAGTTTTGCCATTAACCTAACCTAACCTTGACCTAACACCTAGTATATGTCCCCTAGATGATAACATACCTTAATGAGAAGCTGAAGAGGTTGATGCAGTAAGTTGAGAGGATGAAGAAGAGGTTGCAGTAGGTTGAGAAGAGGTTGATCGGTTCCATCGGATCATCAGGGTCATCGTCAAAATCACGCGATTACAAGTCCCCGCGATAGAGACTCACAGCCTCAACTTCCTTGAATCATGAGAATCCCGCCATCCATACACAAAATGTAGAAAGGCTGTGGCGAGACGTTAAAGAATATATTAAAAGTCCTGGTATCCGTCCACAATATCTGTCCAAAAGCACATACGACCTCCACCGCCTCCATCTTCGAACTGAGCCGGGGCCCCCGCTCAGCGAGGGGCGTGACGTGACGACTGAAAGATTGTGTGATTGGTTGATAATTTGATGGAAGGCTGTGATTGGTTCCATACATAACTTTACATAAAATTTTAAGATTGAGTGTTCCACACATACGTGCAGTTTCAGTCTCTTGTCCTAATGGCGGTGTTCCAGGCAACCCTGTTAAGGGCTGCTTCACTTGTCAAGTTCTTGGATTTGAGATCGGCACGAATAGTCCGATCCCAGGTCTTCCTCGGGCCACCCCTTGGTGCAGCTCCCTCCACAATATCAGACCTGCATTTTTTCACCCAATATTGTTGACGGGAAGCATTGTGATTGGTTCATGCTATGGTTCATGATTCCTAAAAAGACCGGTAGGTGTAGTAACTGGTTGGTCATAAACTAATACAGTCAAATTCTTTTAATCCGGAAGGCAGGGGACCGCGGGACTTCCGGATTAGCAGATTTTGCGAGGTATCAGATTTATACATAAAAATGGCACTAAAACACATACAAATTAATAATTAATTAGAATAGAGGCAGTGCGGTGAAGTTCCGGTGGTGTAGAGGTGTAAATCCAAAACACTCGATTAATTGACTTGAGATAGACATGAATCTTATTTTTGGGGAAAAAACCTTCCGAGGTATCGGGCATTCCGAGGTTTCAGCCTCCGGATTAGCGGAATTTGACTGTACCCATATACCCGCTATCACCAATTCACCATCCTTACCCTATGCTCGCAATTAGCCTAATTAAGTTCTCGTCTAATTTGACTGCTTTAGGTTAGGCTAGGCGGCTAGGCCTATTTTACAAAATTATCGGCAAGAATGTAGTTAGGCTACCGCGTGTACCGCCCGCCTTGCGGCACACTACGTCTACGCGGACGCTCGCGATCATGTTCCCGTCTATTTTGACTAGCCGGAAAATATAACCGAAACTACCACTAATTTTCCCATGGTTTTTGTTTTTGGTTTTAGGTACCGTAGTTTTCATCATTATACAGTAGTTGAAATTAGTTACAATCCCCGGACAACTTTCTTTCTCCTATTATCCAACGATCTTAAAACACTCAGATGTAAGTAATTTTAAGAGTATATATAATTTTTTTTTTGCTTTTGGATACAGGATGGGATTGCCCCCCTTCAAGCCCCCCCCCCCAGATAGACATGAATCTTATTTTTGGGGAAAAAACCTTCCGAGGTATCGGGCATTCCGAGGTTTCAGCCTCCGGATTAGCGGAATTTGACTGTACCCATATACCCGCTATCACCAATTCACCATCCTTACCCTATGCTCGCAATTAGCCTAATTAAGTTCTCGTCTAATTTGACTGCTTTAGGTTAGGCTAGGCGGCTAGGCCTATTTTACAAAATTATCGGCAAGAATGTAGTTAGGCTACCGCGTGTACCGCCCGCCTTGCGGCACACTACGTCTACGCGGACGCTCGCGATCATGTTCCCGTCTATTTTGACTAGCCGGAAAATATAACCGAAACTACCACTAATTTTCCCATGGTTTTTGTTTTTGGTTTTAGGTACCGTAGTTTTCATCATTATACAGTAGTTGAAATTAGTTACAATCCCCGGACAACTTTCTTTCTCCTATTATCCAACGATCTTAAAACACTCAGATGTAAGTAATTTTAAGAGTATATATAATTTTTTTTTTGCTTTTGGATACAGGATGGGATTGCCCCCCTTCAAGCCCCCCCCCCCCCATGAATTATTGAAATCAGCATCTATATTAACAGTAAGGGGCTTAATAAGGGGGGGGGGGGGAAACAGCGCAATATTGGCTGTTTGGTGGAATTGAACGCGGGTCAAAAAAGCGTTTTGTGGTCCCTCTTATCTCTGACGACGCCGAGCCAATACCCAGGGATCGTGCACATTTATTTCAGCTCATTCACAAGTTTATTCTCCCTGGATCAACAATATACTCAGACTGCTGGAAAGCTTATAAAACCATTGACGAGCAGGGATATCAGCAAGCCACAGTGAATCACAGCCTCAACTTTCTCGACCCAGACAATCCAGATATTCATACTCAGACTGTGGAAAGGCTTTGGTGGGATGTCAAGGAATACATCAAGAGGCCAGGCATCCGTCCACACTTTCTGAAGCAATATCTAGGCCGCTACCTATTTCTGAAGTCTTTCAGCCGGAGGAGGGCTTTTCATCAATTCCTTATACAAGCCGCAAAGTTATACCCTCCCCAGTCTGACAAGCCTCCACCTCAGCCTCTACCACCAGACCCAGAACTTGACGCTATTGACTCTGACTACGCTGACACTGCTGTACCAAGTACGGACTTCGACACACCGCAGCCCAGTACCTCCGCAGCATCAACCTCTTCCTCACCCACACCTAAACGCGCCCGTCCTGAGTCCGAGCCCGATCGACCTCTGCCTAGTACCTCCACGTCTTCTCCACCCACTACGCATGCAGGTCGTCCTGCAAGAGATCGACGCAGTAGACGTCGACGTATTTCTGCCCACTCTGACCCACCGAATGCGAGTCACTTCGAGCAAATTCCTGATCGAGCGGATGCACAATCTAACCTAACCTAACCTAAATGCGCCTCGAGCTCGAATATGAATTCGCTCGAAGTGTCCAGATACCGACCCACCGCAGCCTACTCCATCCACATCTTCTCATTCTCAATAAGGTACGCAAGTACGATAGCTTAGGCCTAATTAGGTTACGCTTTTTTTTTTTTAGTTTGTTGTTTAGTTAGGTTAGGTTAGGTTAGGTTAGGTTAGGTTAGGTTAGGTTAGGTTAGGTTAACTTTCGCCAAATATTGGCTCGGGTTTTGCACATAAGGGTTTTATGGGTTTAAAAATATGAAACCCCGAGCCAACTTTCGAAATTCAATTACTGCCTTTTTTTTCTTTTGCAAAATGCAAAAACCCGAGCCAACTTTCGCCAAAACTTGGCTCGGGTTTTTCCATTTTAAGTTTTTTTAAATTTTCAATATTTTAAATTCAGTTCTTCCAATATTAGGTTAGGCCTAGGCCTACCCCTTATTTTCGCCTTTTACCCCTCAATTTCCCTGTACTTCATAGCCCTCCCCACTATCGGGGGCCGTATCTTAAGATTGTTGGATAATGGGGAAAACGTTTTTTCCGGAGATTCTAATTAGGCTAGGCCTAGGCTAATGACAACCACTGTTGCCTAGCCTATGATGAAAACTAGCTAGGCTAGGATAGCCTAAAACCAAAAAAAAAAAATCACAAAATAGGCCTAGCCTATCCTAAAAGTTGGCCAGTTTCCTTGATATTTTCCTGGTACCCTAAGCTTGGCATGTTATAGTCTAGCCTAGGCCTATAGGCTAGCGAGGTAGGCTAGCATTTGTCCAAGACTTTCAGACAAATAGCCTATCAACAGCCAAAAAACAAATGTCGGAACCTTTTTAACTAGGCTAGGCCTATAGGCCTAGTCTATTCGCTGTAAGTAGGCGAGAAATCATAACCTCTATCCTCTGTAACTCAAAAAGGGCTAGAGCAAATGGGCTGTAGCCTAAATGTTCACAGTTCACACTTAGGCTAGGCCTAGCCTATTCCTTGGCTGGCTCTTCCTAAATGTTATTAGGCCTAGGCCCTATGGTAGAAATTCTAGCTCGATTACTCGTCGTTTTTGTTACTGAGGATAGAGGTCATGATTTCTCGCCTACTTACAGCGAATAGACTAGGCTAGGCCTAGGCCTATAGCTAGCATAGCCTACAAGTAGTAGCCTAGGCTATTACATCAAATTTAGCTACAATTATGAACACAAACTACCTTTCTAATCAAGTCATACATTTTATAAACTATTGTTGTCTTACCCCGTCATCATTTTCGTCGTTTTCATCATCTGATAAAGGATTATTCCTCATTTTGGCTTGTTTACACTAACCATTTAAAAACGGTTTGTTGACGCCCGCCCAATTTGTAAGAGACCCTGGATACAATACTGCAATTATTTGTTTCATAGCCTAAACATAATTAATGTAAAGTATTTTTGTATTTACCTAAGACACTTTAGATACAGTAATTAGCTAATATATCAATACCTATTATGTACTTATATTATATACATATAATCATGGCGCTGAGGGCGGGAAATTTTAAACTCCGTATGCGATGCGATGATGTTACGGGATAGCCTTAAGTATCGGCCCCTCGTTGGTCTTCTTACACCTTCCCCAGTCTTCTTTCTTCACAGTAGATGTATTATTTCTTCATCATCTTACTGGGGTCCTTATTTTCTATAAATGTAGCCTACTTGTTTTCCAAATTTGATGTCACTTTTATTTGCTTTGTATTAATTTTGTTTGTACTTTTCTGATTCTCTTTTAATTTACTAACACTTTAGTTCTCCTAAGTTTCCTATGTTCTTAATTCCCGTTCTTTCGTCAAGTTCTTTTATCTTCTTTTCTCTCCTTTTCCAACACCTATGTAAGTATTGCTTTATCTCCTCGTTTCCTTCTTTCTTGAATAGTAACTCTCCTATTAGTTTTTCAGTGTCTTGGATATATGGCCTGTGTAATCTTGTTATTGTGGTCCTTATTTCATTATATTCTTCACATTCCAGGATAAAATGTTCCAAGTTTTCTGGATCTTTTCCACACAATTTGCATTTTGTATCCCCCTTTTTAAAATTTGTTCTGTCTTCTAGGTTTAGGGTGTTCGATCTGCATTTGAAAAATGTGACTGAGGCTGCTGTGTAGTCATATACTTCATCTTCTCCCCCAATCTCTTGTTTTATTTTCTTATAAATGCTTAGACAATTTTGTATTCCATGTTTTTTTGCCACATTTGTGTATCCCAGTCATAGACCTTCTTACAGTTCTGTCTTTGTCATTCTACTCAATTTCGTTCTATTTATGTTAAGCTCTTTAAGATATTTATTGCATTCTTTTACCCATTGATTATTATTCTCTTCTAATCCTTCTTCAATTATTTCATATAACATTATATTTCCATCACCTTGCAAGTATTGTAGTCTTGATCTCATTAGTTTTGATTCCAACAGGGATGCTCCTACTTCTCCTCGAAGACAGCTAATTGAGGTTCCTCAGATCCTCCCAATATTATTCTATAAACAGAATTTTCTATTCTCTGTAGTTTTTTTTTCTGTCTTCTTTATTGTACTCCAAAACTGTTATGCCATGATTTTATTCAGATTTAACTATTAGTTAGGGCGAGTTCTTTCGAGACTGGGATATCCAAGTTCATACAAATACACATAGGAAGACAATAGAGGATATGTATAATACCAAAATATAGTTTATAGTACAGCTTTATTTCCCTTATTCACTAAGTACATAATATTGAATCAGAACTACTAAGCACGAGAACATAAGTGGCACAACTTAATTAAATATCTTCTAGCACGACCGCGGATCTAGATGGAGATCAGGTATACTCGATGCAACTTAAAGTTAATCCCTTTCTTTTGGAATCAAATCAATCTTCTATTGTTGAAGGATTGGATGGACATCTAATCGGGTTACCTAAATTTTCACTATGTCCCTTGGCTTGGGTTTAATTAACTACTAGTATTTGACGAGGTTAAAGTAAGTTAATATATTTCTTTTCTATGAATATATAATCTTATATACTGGTATACTTCATAAGATTGAATTCCAGTTTTGTGGACTCTACAATATTCTCACTGGTTGGTATTATTTCAGAGTTCGTTGAGGTGAGAATCCGCCTTATTTGGATTTAATTCCTTATTCAAGTTAGAGAGGTGTGCTAAACACATTTATCACTGGTATAGCCTACACGAATAGAAGTAATCTGTTTCTATAGATTAGCTTTAATGAACATTTTAATGATCTATTTCAAAATAAGGAGTGTATGGACTAACTATTTTCTCACTGGTCGGGATTATTAGTTATTTTATGCACAAAATCCGTCTTATTTGGATCTATCTCCTTATTCAAATTAGAGAGGTGTACTAAACGCATATATCACTGGTACACGAATAGAAGTAATCTGGTTCTATAGATTAACTTAAATGAACACTGATGATTTATTTCAAAATATGGAGTGTATGGACTCGAACTATTTTCTCACTGGGCGGAATTATGACAGAGCTATTTTATGCACAAAATCCGTCTTATTTGGATTTAATTCCTTATTCAAGTTAGAGAGGTGTACTAAACGCATTTATCACTAGTACACGAATAGGAGTAATCTGTTTCTATAGATTATCTTAAATGAACACTTTGATTTTATCCTGAATAAGGGGTTGAAGGGACTCGTATTTAATCACTTTTTGAACTCTAACTTATTTCTGCCTCGCCACTGGCATTGATTTAGGTATCTTTCTTCAATCTTTCTTTTCTTAGAAATGTAGAACACTAGCTGCTTGAGGTCTTCTGATTCTCCGTAGGCCGTCCAGGTTGGCCGGTCGTGTGAAGTAATGTTACAGATGGGTTAATGGGCGTGGGGTCTTAAAAATGGCTCCGTAATTTGTAATTAAACAGTTGGGCACCATATCGGACTAACGCGAGTACTAGAGCCTATAGCTTTATCAAGTATACTCGTCTATCCTGACCTTTATATTAACCGGTGATGAAGTTCTGTTAAGGTACTCTTGTAGTTGGGTTTTTAATATTGTGCCTCAGTTATGACGAATTAACACAATATCGGACGAACGCAAGAAGTTTTAGTACTGCTCTTCTTGACTGTCTCTAACCGTTTTAAGAGGTTCAAAGAACTCAGGGCGGTGTTAACCTTTTAGTTGCAAAGTCTAATGGGATACCACAGACAAAATGCACCTAGGACTTATGTTTGCAAAGTGAGGGTGTCTCGCTAAGCCCTTATAACACAAAAGATAGTTAGATATCAGATCTTCTGTGAGAAGTGGTAGTGTAACTTTTAATAGTAAAATGTTGAAGGGTAGGGGTGCCTGTGTCCTTCAACTTTTAACTAGAAAAAGTGTAACCTAGAGAAGGTGACTATTTTAATCACTGGGATGCCAGTAATAACAAAGTTCCTTTTAGGGCACAATTACCGTACCTACAATATTAAAATAGAAGTGGAGGGATGCTTACACACTTCAAACTTTAACATTGGTGATACAGCCTAACAGAGGTCTCTATGTTTAACTGATTGGGATGCCACAATTAACAAAGATCCATTAATAGGATTTTTACTCACAGACAGTATAAGGACTTCGGGGTGCCGTGCATCCAGACTGTATGAAGGGGTAAAAATAATGTTTCTCAAAGTGGGATGCCAGGAATCGAGAAGCCTTATAATTACTTAAATTCCTTCAGATTTTCCTTGGCCTAGTATGCACAATTACTGAGGGGTACCCATCCCATGTGGAAGGATAGCAAGGGTGTGCGTGTGCACTTTCTATTAGGACAAGAAGTCCTTCTTGTCCTAAGGGAGATGGACTTCATTTACTTTATGATATAACTCTACTATACTTGATGAGTTGATCAAGGTGGTATGATATGTAGACGTTATCTAAGTCAAGGTTTTATTTTGCTTTATAGGTTACTGGGGGAGTCAGGGGGTCATGGATATAATTGAACTTTTGTTCAAGGTTTTGAGGATGTTTTGGCTTGACCTTGGAGCGTGAAAATTCAGGGTGAGGGGGGTATGATGAAGTGCAGTTTCTCTGGCGTCGTTGGATATTATTTTTGCAAACAAGATCCTGTCACTGGTAATATTGAGAACAGGGGTAGGTGAGCATGTTAGGTTCTCCTTGTAGAGTTAATACTGATAATAAGTTTCTCTATATTCAAGGCCGATGTTTTTACATGAGTTAGACGACTCCTGAGCGGTGAGGTTATGTTGGTAGCCCTGGGGGTAAATGGGGGGGGGGGGGACACGCATACGTGTAGCCTCTCTGACAGACGTTTTATAGGTTTGCAGACAATTTAAGGGTCTGTCGCC
Source organism: Paralithodes platypus (assembly GCA_032716605.1). Classification (NCBI taxonomy): domain Eukaryota; kingdom Metazoa; phylum Arthropoda; class Malacostraca; order Decapoda; family Lithodidae; genus Paralithodes; species Paralithodes platypus. The sequence continues at coordinate 10,299,278 of CM064564.1, read as the reverse complement.
TTTAATATTGATCATAGGGATAGATGAGCATGTTAGGTTCTCTTTGTAGAATTAATACTGATAATTTCTAAGCTTCTATATATATGAGATAGAAGTTTTACATGAGTTAGATGACTCCTGGGCGGTGAGGTTATGTTGGTAGCCCTGGGGGTCAATGAGGGGACACGCGTACGTGTAGCCTCTCTGGCAGACGTTGTTGTTGTTGTTGTTGTTCCCTAAGCTGCCTGGCCGAACAGCCCCGAGTCCCTGAGGAAGGCCATGGCCACGATCGGGCTTTCCCACAGAGCTCTCATTGAGTGTAGATTGTGTTGTTGGCGTAAGTGGTTGTGTGAAATGCAGTCTTCTATGATGTGTTTAATGGTATGGGGTGCTGTGTTACATCCCGAGCAGGCGTCGACAACGGAGTCATCCAGTCTCTTCTGATAGCTCAGGAGAGCTGGATGGTGTCCACATCTCAGCCTGGCCAGGTGGACTCTGTCCTCGCGAGGAAGGGAGGATTCGGAAGGATGGATTTCGGGAGGTAGTGCATGCAGCTGCGTGTTGTCTGTGAGTGAGTGGATGGATCGGTGAGAGATATGAGTATGGATGTGCTTCTGGAAGTTGGTTCGGGGTGGGCAGGGAGGGAGAGAGGACAATAATTGTGTGTGATACCGTGTGCTGGGTGTTGTTTTGATATTTCTTGGTGTCTTTGGGTGTGTTGCCATGTAGTTTAGTGGGTGGTCTTGGTTCGTGGAGGCTGCTGCCAGGAATTGAGTGCCTCTCATGTCCAGATGGTCTTTGACTTTGAGGATTTTGGTTTCTTGATGTAGGTGATCTGTGGGTGCAGTAGCTGTGCAGCCTGTAATGATCTTCAGGGCTTTGTTTTGAATAGTCTGTAAGGTCTTATGATGTGTTTCAGCTAGGTTAGAAGCCCAGGCTGGGCTTGCGTATTCCATCACTGATCTTATGTATTGTTTATATACTGTGGTGGTAGTTTCTTTGTTGTGTCCAAATTTTGTGTGAGCAAGTGACCTGAGGGCGTTAAGTCTGGGTGTCAGTTTCTTTTTAATGTTTGTGGTGTGCTGTTTGAATGTCATATGAGTATCATATGTTACTCCTAGGATTTTGGGTGTGTGTGTATGTGTTAGGGGTGTGTTGTTTATGGTAAGTTGAGGGATGTATTCGTGTTATCCTGTCCAACTTGTGAGCAGGGTTGCGGTGGATTTGGCTGGGGCTAGATTAAGTCTGTTTGTAGTGCACCAGCCATGTAGTGTGTTGAGATAGAGTTGAAGGAGATCTGTTGTTCTTTTTGGGTCATGGTGTGTGCATGTGAGTGCTATGTCATCTGCATAGGAGGCTAAGTATATTTGGGGCGTATTGGGTGTAGTTATATCGTGCATGTACAGATTGAAGAGTGCGGGCGATAGGACGGATCCTTGTGGGACTCCGTTTGGAAAGTTTCTGATTTTAGATGACTGACCGGCAAAAGATACGTGTGCACATCTGCCTGCTAGGAAGTTGGCCAGCCACCTTTTTGTGTTATTGTGCATGTTTGTGTTGTAGATTTTGTTTGTTAGGTTGTGGCGGGGGATGGCATCGAAGGCTTTACTAATGTCGAGTGTCGAGATCTGGCAGACGTTTTATAGGTTTGCAGACAAGGGTCTGTCGCCTTTAATATGGAGAACTGGGATAGGTGAGCATGCTAGATTAACTTATTAGGGATAACACTGATAGTTTCTGAACTTATATATATACAAGAGGGAGATCTACATAATTATATGGGTCCTGGGCAGTGAACTTGTGTTGGTAGCCCTGGGGGTCATTCTATTATCTGAGAGGCTAAAAATTAAGGTTGGTGGGTGACATCTCTGGCTGGTGACCATGACTATCAAAGTAGGAAAGAAAGAAATTAGATTTGTTTATAAAATTAGAATATTTGGATATTGAGAAGACGTGTAGCCTACACATGTGTTTATTATATCTTAGATAGAAGGGTCTCGGCGAGATGATCTAAAAACTTTTGTATTCATGACGAAGTCTTTCAACATGTTTCTTTACTTGATCACAATATTTGTAAACATAGGGGAATCTGTGGTATGACATTCTAAATGTTAAAATAATACATATTCTTTAATATTAAACATAATTGTTTTTATTGTATTGGTGAGCCTATATCCTTAAAATTACATATTCATGATTTTATATATATGTGGAAATGGTGTTTCTCTAGAATCTCTGAGAGAAGATGACTTTTCTTTTAGGTGTGGAAGGGGTTGCCCTGAGGCGAATTGTCTTTCCTGGGGTGACCGGACATCAGTCTGTCACCGTGGCGACCCGGGCGTCCCTGGAGGACGCTACAGGTGTGGTTGATCCGGGCATCACTCTTTAGGGTGGAGTCGCGTGTTTCTCTTCTGCTTTCTCCTTCCTTTGTTTCTTCATTTCTTCTTTCCCTGTGGTTCTCTCTTTTATATCTCTTTGGGTTTTCCTTTTCATCGGTATTTCACTTATATACATCTTTCTCGTATTCAATATCTATAATACTCAGAATATAACTTAGTTATATTTCCTAGAATATTATATATATATATATGGGTGCGACTTAAATACATATGAAAGCATCACCTTTCCACATTTTATGAACACCAGATCTTATTTTTATGTGTATTATCAGTGTATAATATCTATGTGTGTAGCAAAGTGTTCAAAGAGAGCGTGAATACTATAACCAGTTCTAATTAAAATACTACCCCGTTACGGACACTCCTAGGTCCAGTGTAAGATATACATTCAAATCACTAGTAATCCATATTCCCTTAACCCGGGAATGGCGAGAACACTCTTAAGAGGTAAGGCCTAACAAATACACTTTAAAAGGCCCCAGTAGCACTTAAAACAAGTGAAATGGTGATTAACCCGGCAAGCGCTATAGGCCTCACGGAAGGCTTCCTATAGGGAACGCGATAGGCCTCACGGAAGCAAGACCATAAAAAAAGCCTTCCATAAAAAAAAAGGGCCTATCAAAACAAAGGAATTTGTCTCTAAGTGAGATAATTCCCCTCCAGTACTCATCCATGTAAATCTCACCCACCCCCCTCCCCTCCTTCCCCACCTTATTCCCCCCTCCCTCCCCTCCTCAATTAGCACCTATTTTTCCTCTTATTATCATCATTTATCGGTTATTTTTCTCTCCCGCGATAATGTAGCACAAGTGGGTTGCAGAAAAGATCGTTATGCAACACCCAGACACCGGCCCACACCGCCCCGCTCGTCTCAGTTACCTCACAGACAGCGAGAGAGGAGGGTTGCCTGTGGCTCTCTCTCGCCTGAGATTATGACCGGGTGGCCAATATCTTCGTTTTTCACCACCCAAATGCTTTTCCCATTTATTTTAGCACTCTTGAAGGTTCATATATACATCATATATGTAAAATAAAAGCATACCGAAAACAAATAATGCTCTATATTGTAAATATAACTAATTCTGTCAGAATCCAAGGCTAGAAATGCACAAATAACTACCCTAGCCCCTAGGTCTATTTAGCGCTTGTCAGGTTAAGTGAGATAATTCCCCTCCATACCTCCTATCACTCCTCCACATGTGTCAAAATCCCCTCCTCCCTCAATTATCACCTATTGTTCCTCCTATTACCATATTTATTGGTGTATTTATGGTGCCAATATCTCCAAGCCGATCCTAGGATGTGGTGTTGTGTGTGTCTATGCGTGGGAAAGACAGAGAGAGAGAGAGACAACCCTCACACCCTCAGTCTCTCTCCAGGCACCGAGAGGGGAGGATATACGCCGCGGCTGCCTCACATTTCATGAATGACCGGTCGGCAATAATTCACGTTTTTGACCATCCAAACACTATTCCCACTTGTTTTATTGATGTTACATGTATAATAGGCGCATATGAATAAGTAATAACGATATTTATCGTACAATGACGATTTTAGATGGGAATGGGGCCTAATATCGTCGCCTGGCGGTAGGGTGTCCATTACACACAGCTCGCCTTTAAGGGGTAAAAAAAAAAATCTGTGTACGTTCGAGTACCTCCTCCTTATATTCTGATTAATTTAATTTCTAGTTAATCTTGTGAATAATTCAGTCCACCACGTTAATACAATACGGTGAATATTATCAGTTTGAGAATTTCTATTTACCTAACTGTGTACTAGCCTATACATTTTGGTTATTTTGATTCATTACTTGAGTTCTATGAATTAATTTTTATTTTATATTCTCAGCCTATACATTTTGGCTATTTTGATTCATTAAGAGTTCTATGAATTAATTTTTATTTTATATTCCCAGCCTATACATTTTGGTTATTTTGATTCATTACGAGAGTTCTATGAATTAATTTGTATTTTATATTCGCAGCCTATACATTTTGGCTATTTTGATTCACTACTTTAGTTCTGCGAGCTTATTTTATATTATACTCTTAGCCTACCAATTCTCGGCTATTTTATTTCTATATACTGTACGTTTGCGAAATAGAAATTCCTTTTTACAAGTTCATATAGTTCATATGAGACTATATTATTTTTCGTAGATCCGGTGTCAAATTATTCACTAGTTGACCCTTATCATCTATTCATAATCTAAACTATCCTCTTTCTAGGGCTAACGTAAGATTTGTATCTAGCTTTCCGAGAGCAAATATTCCATATAGTTAAGACTTTCAAATATACAGTACCTCGCAGTAAGTCTCGCCTATACTAGCGCGGTTACTTTGACCTTTGTCTCACCTGGTCACCTGACCTCCAGCCACCCACCACGCTAGCTTACCTGTGCGTGGCAAGCTAGCTTACCTGTGCCCATGATATGATACTCGCTGCCCACATTTATATTGTACGATGACTCTCTTTCTATACCTTGCTTAATTATTGATATTGTCATAATTTATTAGAGATATTATTGTGTACATTGATTTTGTTGTTTTGTAAGTACAGTAACGCCATTTTCATGAATGAGTAAAACCTTTTTAACTTATTCCAGTCACATATTCAGCCATTGATGTTATGCTCCATAGCTAATCATCTGATGTGCCCCATGTATCTAGCTATTAACCTAAGACATGCGCATGGGGGGTATGAGACACCACACTCCTGTGCGCACGTATTTGAGCTGTTCCCATCACTAACATCATTATTTTACCATAAATAGCATTAATACTTATCCATATGCGCCTATTATAGGTTGATTATAAAGGTATTAACCTGTTACAACAATAAAACAAGTGGAAACAGCATTTGGATGGTCAAAATCGGCGATACAGGCCGGGAGTTACATAATGTATGGCTGAGGCAACCTCCCTCCCCTCCACTTTTCCCCACGTCTGGAGAGAGACTGTCGATCGATACTCTCTCTCTCTCTCTTGCACTCGCTTGGTAACAGTGATGACAATGCCCAATGCCAATGGTGGAGGAGTGATATTTGGCATGGCCCAGGGGCAAAAAAAAATTTTTTTTTTTTTTTTTTTTTTTGGGGTGTTTTAAATGGATTTTGTTTTTCCCAGACTCTGAAGAGTCTTCCCGCAGTCGCCCGGGGAAACTCTTAAGAGTCTTCCCGCAGCACCTGGGTTAAAGAAATAAAAAGTGTGAACCTTATCGTGCATATGCCTATTAACATAATAGTCTCTATTCAAGCGCCGTGGTAACCAGTTTTGAATCTGCCGTGCGGGGAAGAACAGAGTACTCGTCATAAGTGCAACGCTAATTCTCTTATGGAATCGTCTTATGATTGGGTACCACCTACGAAAAATCCTTCGTAAAAAATAAAAAAATAAAACTATACTTAACCCTCCAACCCCGGCTAGGGTAGATCGTGACTGTACTCTGTGACCGGGGGTTTTGAGGAATTTTGGTCCATGTTGATTCACCTGTTACTCCCGACACAAAGTTATAAAAAAAAAAAAAAAAAAATTTTGCACAAACCTTCATGTGTAGAATGCCGTTGAGTAGAGGTCTCTAGCCCAAGTGATTGCATAATGGCGAGCGCGGGAAGTGGAGTGATTTTTATGCGGGAAAATCTTCCCGCGTTCGGATGCGTTGCCTTGGCCCAGGCCCCGGCTTGGCTAACCTACTGCGCACTTAGCCACTCGTCGCGCCAGAGTTTTTACCTCCCGGAGGCGATTTTATTTATTGATAGTGATGTTATTATAGTTATTTGGAGTCCAATTATATAAAATATGTGTATTAGGCTATCATTGTCACTAATATTTCACATTTTCACTCGATACCGTAGTTTTTATGAGTAATTGAGGCTGGTTTTTGTTATATTACGCACTGATTATTCGTTATCACAGGTGTTTATTATACTTTGGCCATCTAATATTAGTTCGTGTGTCACTTTCACTTTGGTAAATATGCTTGAGAGAGTGTCACTGTCACTGATAATGCTCATTTTCACTTGATACGGTACATTTTATTAGTAATTGAGGTAGGTTATTGTTATATTAGGCAGTGATTATTCGTTATCACAGGTGTTTATTGTACTTTGCCCATCAAGTATTGGGTGTTGTGTCATTTTCACTTTGATAAATATGCTTTAGAGAGTGTCACTGTCACTGATAATGCTCATTTTCACTTGATACGGTACATTTTATTAGTAATTGAGGTAGGTTATTGTTATATTAGGCACTGATTATTCGTTATCACAGGTGTTTGTTATACTTTGGCCATCTAATATTATGTCATGCGTCACTTTCACTTAGTTATATGCTTTGTAAACGTTTTATATACAATTTATTGTGTCTTTTTTCACTTATTTATATATGTTTTCATAATACATGACTTTTTTTATCACAATACATTGTTTTATTTCCACTTGTTGCCTATATACATACATATTGTCAGTCTTTGGTACTTTCACTATGATTATTAGTTAGTACTCCTGCTTGGTGTGGTACTCAGCAAAGCACGGTATAGCACATAGTGACACCTGGCACTCCACACACTGCATGGTGGTCTTTTTCTGCTTCCTCGGCCTCACCTGGCTGTTCCAGCAGACATGGCACCACCTTCTGCTAATGGTGACTCCATCTCGTTCCAGAGGCAGGTAACCGAGCTTGTGCACATTTAGATACTGTGCACACTGCATGCGGTCCTGAACGGGGTGCCCAGGTTGTGCCACTGCCCTCTGTGGCGTAGCATACCTGTCCAGGAGCTCCACCAACACCTGTTTTTGGAACCTCCGCAGGCTACTGAACTTCCTGGGTGTGCGCGGATTCCGAAGCCTGTAGATATTGTAGGCATTCAGCATTGACATGTCCACCATGTGCAGAAAGAACTTTTTGTACCATCTGCACGAGGTACGCAGACAGTCGATGAAGCCTATCTGCATGTCGGACTTGTCCACCAGCCTCATATTTATGTTGTAGTCCATTACAGCATCGGGCTTGGTCACCCTGACTTGGGTGCGGCGATCCACCTTGCCAGTCTCAACCATTTCCCCCTTGTGGACGGTGCTCAGGAGGTTGACCTTCCGCTGGTCGTGCCAGTGGATAGCCAGAATGGGTCCCGACTTCTTCTTGAAGACATCGCCTTTCTTGGTTTTAGGAGGGAAAGTTGGCATGCCCTTCCTTTTCGCTCTAACTGTGCCTACAGTCCCCATCTTGCGCTGATGGAGGTACTTTGAGAGAGTGGGGGACGTGTAGTAGTTGTCCGTGTAGAGGACGTGATTCTTCTGGAAGTACCGGTTCATCATGGCTTGAACCACTGCTCCGCCAAAGCCAATGAGGGGGTCTATTTCCACGTCCCCTTCCTTCCCGCTGTAGACCAGGAAGTCCAGGACATAGCCAGTTTGGCAATCGCACAGCACAAAGAACTTTATACCAAAGCGATATCTCTTTGAGGGGATGTACTGCCTGAAGCTCAGCTTTCCCCGGAACAGCACAAGAGACTCGTCAATACAGACGTTGCAGAAGGGCGTGAAGTATGACGTGAAACGTTCTCGCATCATCTCGTACAACGTCCTAATCTTCCACAGCTTGTCAGAGAGATGCATGTCGGTGTTGGTGACAAGATGGAGCGCTCCGAGGATGTCGAGGTACCGGTCCCGAGAGATGTATTTCCTGAAGGCAGGGGTGGATATCAGATCTTTGGTGATCCAATAGTCAGCCAACCTGTGCTTCTTTACATGAGGCATTAGCATGGTGATTGCCAGGAACACCATGAACTCGGGATGAGTCACTGGGGTCCACCGCTTCATGTGGCCCTTGGTCACCTTGCCAAAAAAGTTCACCTGGATTTGGTGGTGCTTGTTTGTCTCCTCTATGACAAACTCAGTAACCTCCTTATCAAAAAATGCCTCAAAAAGCTCATGTGGTGGAGCATTGGGGCCTGCGGGAAAACTTGGGGTAACTCCTGAACCCTCCTGTACCTCATCCAAAGGGGTTACATCAGGGTCATTCACTTCATCAGCAGCCACATCCTGCCAGTTGAAAATATAAAATGGGTCCTGCTGGCGACGCTGACGAGGAGCTGCAGCTGGGGCAGCACGCCCACGAACTTTGGCGGCGTGCACCCTAGGGCGCCCAGGAGCGCGACGGCGCCCAGGCCCAGCCCGGCGGCCAGGGCGGCCAGGAGCACGACGGCCCTGGGCCAAGCGTCTGGGTTGAGGGTCGTCGATGTCCATAAAGTCATCGTCGTTGTCGTCAGAGCCGTCATCTTGCCGTGAGGTTCTGTCATCTTCATGCAGAGGTTCGGGGCTCCTTGGCCTACGACGAGTCGTAGACAGCACTGGTTCAGTGTCTGTAGGTGCAGGTATGGATGCGAGGTCAAATACATCGTCAGGAACCTCTGTTGTAGGCTGGAGAGGTGGGGTGGACCCTGGGGAAAGTTGCGGGGGCGTATGGCTGGGACCGGCAGGGGTGGAAGCCGCGGGAGCCTCGAACAAAGAGCGCCTACTTGTAGCTCCTTTTTTCACATATTTTCTCCCTTTTCCCTTTTCTGTAGTAGTATGTCTCCTCTCGGGGGAAATAGGGGGTAAATAGGCCGAAAGTGGGGGGTCCTCAACCCTAGGCAGTGCTGGTGGTGGTGGGGAAGAATGGCGGGCGTCTGGGGCAACTTGGGTGGCGTGGGTAGATAAGGAAGACAATGGCGGGTCAACCTCACCCTCACGCACTGCTCCCTCACCAAGTTTTAGGGCCTCTTTCCTGGCTGCCGCGGCCGCCTTTTCAAGAACTTGCTTCTTATAAAAACGTATCTTGAATGGGGATTTAGCTGGCGAAGGGCTAGGTGTCGTGTCACTCAACCTAAACTTGGCAGTCGACCTAGTGCTGTCCCATTCGCTCACTCTCACTACACTCTCATCACCTTGCACAACTATATCACGTTCAGTACTATCATCACTTTCATCGTCATGCTCAAATCCAACAAATTGCGCGTCTCTTTAATGAATTTCGTCTAGATCGTCTAAATCTTCACTATAGTGCGACTGATAAGACTCGGAGCTATCACTGCCCAAGTCATCAACACTATTTTGTCCTTCACCACGTTCATAACTCCTCAAAGCTATTTCAATACCTCCGGGAGTCAACGCATCTTGTACGTGCCTTTGCGTTAGGGCGCGTCGAAGGGAGCATGGAATCGGACACAGGGGAATCACTTTTTGGGCTAGTATCCATGTTGGCAGCAGGATAGAGACTGTTTTGGTGGCGTACATGGTGTCTGGTGGCGTCACCTAGCGACCACGGAACGAAATGTTTACGCGCGCCATTCGAAAGCACATACGCAAGCAATGGTACAATGTTGTACCACCCGGGTTCCTCGGGTCAAAACATAATAGTACACACGTGTACCACCCGGGGTTGAAGGGTTAAACAGTGTTATACTAAGCTTTCCATCTCGGTGGATTTCTTATGTTGTGGATTCCTGATGCTACTACCCAAGCGTCCATACGTCCTTCTCTTCCCCGCGGGCAACCGGTTTGGACGTGTGCCGCCTGAGCTCCACCACATTCTTCGTTCGCACAATTCTCGTGAGTCCTTACTCATTTAGATATTTCTGAGTTGTATTGAATAGGGTTTAGACTAGCTAGCTCAGGCTACCTCATTGGTATGCCCGCAGGAAGTGTTAAAATTAGGGTACGTGTTACAGGCGCCTACGTGTTCTCCAGGACCGACGCCTCATGGTTTGTGATATTGTGTTTATGCTGTGCCTAGCTATTGTTTTCTCTAGTTAGGAGGCTATCATCTTCACAGAAAAGCATGCGTTGTACATCGTGAACAGATGCCGTATGTTTATTATCATAGCGGACGCGTTAGTTTAAGGGTTGTCACACGTGGTGTGGGACCTTCTAGCATTCGACTCCGCTTCGGGCTCCTCTCGTGGGCCTCTTCTCTTCACACTGTGGCTGTGATGTCTCCAGGCGTCGTCGTCGTCCTTCAGGATACTTCAAGCCTCGTGGCTAGCCTCAGTAGGGGTCTCCATTAGTGGTTAGGGGATTTATGTTTTATACTTACCATATTATATGTGATATATGTTCCCCTCTATTTTGGCCCTTGTCGTCTCGTGTCGATCACGCGCGTTCGAGGCCTAGGAGACGTCCTTTTGTGTTAGGGTTTTCCAGCGTGAGTCGTTTTTGTAGTAGACGACTTTCCTGTGGTTATTTCTGTCCCGCCGGACAACGCTATGCATTTACGAGGGCGGGCATGCCTAGTCCTGCGGAAAGGGTCGGTCTCTATCTATCTATCTATTGCCTGACGCCGTGATCCCCGAAGGGGTGGCCACGAACGAACCGCCCCCATGCACCTCTGTCCCCAGTCAGTCGACGCCCCTCCCCCCAACCAGCACCACCTTCGTTCATGTACTTCCTCACTCCATCCTTCCACCTCATATTCGGTCTACCTCTCCCCCTCTGTCCCTCCACCTCGCTCTCATACACCCTCTTAGTCATTCTCTCGCTTTCCATACGTTCCATATGGCCGAACCATCTCAAGTTGTTCCTTTTCACACTTTCCAGCACATCTACCTCCACACCACACCTCCTTCTTACTTCCTCATTAGTCTGTCTATCCCTCCATGTAACTCCGCACGCACTCCTTAAGTAATTCATTTCCACTGCTCTCACTCTTGGTCTGAGTCTCTCAACCAACGTCCATGCTTCGCTTCCGTAAGTCAGTGTCGGGATTACCACACTGTCATGCAAGGACTTCTTCACTTCCATACTGACCACCCTATTTCTTGTTACTGCTTTTAGCGTTCCTACAACCCTCTTCCCCTGTTGTACCCTCTCCCGCACCTCTTCATCCATAGTCCCATCTTTACTCAACACACTGCCCAGACACTTAAAAGAGTTGACGATCTCCATAGCCTGACCGTTCAGCTTCACCTCACACTCTGTGACTTCACCCCTTTCGAAGACCATAACCTTGCTCTTCCCCGTATTTACCTTCAAATTCCGTTTTTCGCACACTGTTCCAAACTCATTTACCAGACCCTGCAACTCCCATTCATTATCACTCATCAGAACTGTATCATCCGCAAACAGCAGTATAGGTAGCTTCCACTCAATTCCCTCCCTTTTCAGCGATACACCAACATCCACTGCTCTTGATAGTATTTCTTTCATAACTCCATCCATATATACAGTAAACAACCACGGTCTCTTGACCGGTTATTTGGCTCTCCCTACGAACAATCCAGTACCTCGCCACTCGGCGGTATTAAGTGGGTACAAGCAGTTGGTCCGGCTAACAGTATAGCCATTTGCACTGTGGACGGTCCACTTACCCTGACCCGCTCAGCGGCGCTGGTAGCGCGGGTAGGAACAGTATCTTTCTGGGCTAGCCGACTAGCTCCAGGAAGGCACGGGTCCGAGTTCCAAGTAGGGCCGGTGACCCATGTCACAGGTAAGCAGTCACGTGAAAGCCCCGTGTGAAAAGGGGGTGGGGTTTTTTCACGTTAGCTCTCAGGTGGCGGAAATGTAGTTGACAGTGGTCAACGCATTTCCGGCATCTACTGTAGGAGTTGGTAGGATGTTTTAACACCTCTCAGGTTATCCTTATGAGCATTGATTCCTGGAAATTTCTATTTCCAGATCTCGTCACATTTTGAGCAACACTTCAGAGGATCGGTTCCCGGCGGGGAGGGGAGTCTCAATAACCATGCCTCAGTTTTCAATTTGTGCTACTCCTACCTGTCTTCTAGTCCCAGTCACAGCTCACAGGTTGTGCATTAGATGCATTAAATGCCTAGACAAGTCAAAATTTGTGTGGGTTTCTCGGAAATGCCCAATTTGTTCAGACCTTTTCGAAGAATGGATCGCTAGCCAAGATATGTCATGCTTACTAGCCTTAATACAGATAAAGAATAAATTTGCTTCATATTCCACCAAGGTGGCTAATGTAGAACTGTTTTGTGATAATGCCGAGCTGTTCCGGCTGATTTCCCTTTATTCTTTTCAAGATCCTCCTTGTTTTCGGTCAAACCCCCTTGGTGCAATTAACTTCCCCCAGTCAGTTTGTCAGTCTGCACTCTCTCTCGAACCTTTGACGTATGAGGTTCACTCCCCTCCCCACTCCAAGAGAAGAACTCGGTCCGAGTCACCGGAGCTCCGGCCGCCTTCTCAACCGCAGTCACCCCGCCGACTTAGTGAAGGGACTTCGAGCATGGACCAACGGTCCCCCAAGAGACGTAAATTGTTCAGTCCATCACAGGATTCCTCTTCGTCTACAGAGCCCGATAGCTCCCCCACCCATGTGTGTATGTCTAATTCTCGAGCCGTTCCATCGACATCTGCCTCGGGGATGCCGGAGTTTTTTCCCGGTCTCCTCGGGACAGACGCCGGGGAACATTGGTCAGCCGCTAGGATTAGACCCACAGCGAGAGTGTTACTGCAAGGTGCTAAGTTAGTTCTATCTAAAGGAGAATTCCCTCTGGTTGAAGTAGATTTGTCAGATTCTACGGCGTCTGCCAAGGTACGGCCCCGCAAAGTAGCGGAGGGTGTCATGACACCCCGTCCAAAGTCAGTTGTTACGCATAGCATTCTTACGCCCAGTAAATTAACACCTTGTTGTAGTGCTGGACACAGCCGACCGGATACGGCGGAACAGAGTGTAGAATCGCCAGGGGGAATGCTCCTTCCCCCCACTTGTAAACAGATAGACAAGGCACCGGACAGCCCAGTTACTAGTGACCCAGGTAGTAGAAAACAGGTGGAAGAGACCGGCACAAAAAACAAGGTTAAATCCACACCCAACAAGAGACCACGCCCTCAGTGTGTGACGGCGAAGCATTTAGATGAACTATTACAACAAGTGTTGAAACAGTGTGCTATCTCTAAACGGGCCCGTGATATTCTCCCGCCGGCAGGGGGATTTCACTCCAGTGCATTAGTGTCCTCTCCCGCCTTGGACGATGACGTTCAACCACTCACCTCTGTCCCTTTGAGTAGTACAGGAACGCAACAAAGTGTCACAGTTCACCCCTTGTCACCACCTAAAGTAACTTTGTTATCAGATTCGGCTATAGCCACAACGTCAACGCCGGCTGCTAATTGTTCACAACCGGCTAGTTCCCCACAGCCTACAAGGCTTTTGTTTAACGTCACATCTAGTCCACCGGTGGAAGGCAATAAACCTCCGCCGGAAAACATGGATTACCATTACTCCAATCCGGCGTTTCACCCTCTTTCACTTTCAATACAAAGGGTGCAATTCCTCACTGGCAAGAACCAGTAGGTATGTGGTGTCCGGCTCAACCTCCCAAGTCGGGAGCAGGACACAAATCCATAAACGGGGAGATCCCGGTACCGGGGGAGTGGACCGTAGAAGTGAATAAATTTAAACAATTTAGGGCTAAAGATGCTCAGGGTAGGGTGGTAAAGGTACGGGTTGACCCGTTCCCAGACAACACTAACTATCAATACTTTGTATATGTACCCAGGCATCTTGCCCCTCCCTTCCCAGGAGACCTTTCTTGCCCAGACTGCTCCCGACCTTCCGGTGTTCACAGTTATGATTCGGTTAGACCTAATGAACCGAGATTCACGACACTCCCAGTAACTCTGTCAGCAGGTCAAAAGACAATAAACCTGGGGGGAGGTGGGACACGGGCCATGGGTAGAATGGGATCAGGAAGTCCAACAGTTTGCCATTGCTCTAACATCTAATACTTCTCTGGCAGTTCCACCGTCTCGCCATATGGAGTTTGATTTACTGAAGCCCCAACCGGGGGGTGTTTCCAGAGCCATAACGAAGTTCCTCATAGCCCCTCAATTAGCACAGCCCAAGTCATTGCTAAACCCATTGTTAACCCCAAAAAGGGCCGGAATAAGGCAATCAAAGCGTTTCAAAATTATTTGCTACCCCACCCGGCGAGGTCAATCATGGACATACGGATGTCCCTCTTTGAGGCGGTCCGGGCTAGACAGCTTCTCAGACTCCATATGGTAAATGGCATGCCTGAGAATGTTTTTTACAGGATTATTTTTTCCCCAGTCTTAACACCATCCATTATTTATTAGTGGCCCCTTCATCATTGACGATGCGCCTTACGTAGGTAATGGCCAATCTTTGAACTCTAGGCTTGCTGTTCAAACTTACCGTCCAAGGAGAACTCAAAATACGATTGCCTTAGATCGTGAGCGAAACGCTCTAAATAACCACTCACGGACTCGTCCTTATGATGTGGGTCCACTACTAGGAAAAACTAGTAAAATAAATAAATAAAAAATAAAAATTAAACTTGACCTGGCTTGCGCTTTCCATGCTTCTGCTCTTCTGCGCCACCCCGCTCAGTGCGAGCTACTCCTTGGGCTCGGATTGATAGGACATAGGTCCCCGACGCTCCTGCCCGCACCCCATTCGTCACCTTACTTCATCATATAGTGAGTCCTTGCTCATTTGTCCATGACAGTGCTGAAGTTAGGTTAGATTATAGATTTGGTGTACGCTGAAGTGTTAAATTCGGGCCCTGGACACTGTTTTTCTGGGTCTAAGCATTCGTGTTAATTAAGGGGTGTTCGTGTTGTGATAAGGCACGTCGCCCCTAGTGTGTTGTTTTCTTATCCTAACCCACTATTAGTTCACTTATTAGGCATGAGGCTTCTTTTAGGGTGAACTAGAGCCTGTTGCTCGGTCCCTTCAGGGTGTGCAACAAGTATGCTTCGGGGCTAGTGCCATTGGATTTTCTCACTTAGTTGAGGGACCCGGCACGGAGCCATTCTACTCTGCAATCGTATCATCATGTGTTCTACAGGTGGCGGGGTCGACGCTGGATCGCAGGTTTGAGCCATTGACGAACTCATCACCAAGGGCTCCCATCTAGTTGGCCTCATTAGGTTGCATATATATATGATTAAGGAGTGTTATCACTGATTTTTTATTATTCATGATATATAACCATGCCATGTATGTACACGTTGTTTATCCCTATATATTCCCCTTCTGGCGGGATTTTTATGGTTCTAGTGAGACTGAACATTAAAAGAACAACGTGCCTCAGGGTGTGCCGTGGGGTCTCCCACCGGGAAACACTCTGAGCTATATTAAAATTCAGCAGTCACCGCCGGGTACGGGTCTACAATGAATACAGTTTGCATTATTGAAGGCATATAGTATAATTCCGGGGACCCCAGCACGTTACTAAAAATAATTCAAGTTTCGAGGGTTAACGGCGAAGCCCCCCCTCTTAATCACGTCTTCCGCCGTCAAAAAAATAACACAAACAACAAATTGTTCTTCTGGCCTAAGACAGACAAATTCAATATTCCATGACTGGCACAGTTTGCAAAGGAATTAGATTTGGATTATTTTAAGGCATTTAGTGTCAGCATGTCACTAACAATAATTCGAGTTGCGAAGGATAACGGCGAAGCCCCACCTCGTAATCACGTTTTATGCCGCCAACATTAACATCTATTGGCCTTGAAATAGACGAACATTACGCCAGCCTATATTAAAAAAGTGGGACCCACAATCGCCGCGCGAATCAAGGTGAAGCAATCGCCGCACAAGTCACGGCGACGCCGAGACATAAACTCACCCTTTCGATCTTGTAGCTCCCAGTTCAACTGTGTTGCTTTATCATTGGCGACTTATCCGCCGGATCTAGAATCAAAATAATCCGTGTTAGCGCTCGACGATCGCCGGGGTGCATATTTCCGAAGTCGAGACTAGTATTATATCATAGGGGAAATTAGGACCAATCAGAGGCCGCAGTGGCAGTGACGTCACCCACAAGGGGAGGAGCCAGTCTGTCTGTCACTTACTTTCTCTCTCTCTCTCTCTCTCTCTCTGGGTGAAGAGCCTGCCTGCCTCTCTTTGGTTTCTCTCTCTCTCTCTGGTAAATAGAAGAAGTAAGTCA
Organism: Paralithodes platypus; assembly: GCA_032716605.1. Lineage (NCBI taxonomy): Eukaryota > Metazoa > Arthropoda > Malacostraca > Decapoda > Lithodidae > Paralithodes > Paralithodes platypus. The sequence goes on along the minus strand of CM064564.1, from coordinate 10,282,980 downwards.
CCTAGTATAACAAGTTATCAATATTTATTCGCATAGTTTCTGTCTAGATTAAATAAGCATCCAGAGTACAATATGTTATTCCCATTAATTATGGTTTTACTTGAAAAGCAATGAGTAAACAATGAAAATTTTGCGATTCTGGCATCTTTCGTCCCAAGATTTGATCCACGAAAACTCTCAGGCCATCCAGGAAGAAAGTCGTAGGGCTAACTGCCTCATAATATCAGGGGTGGAAGAAAAGGAGGAACTAGACTGGACAAAACGAAAAGAGCAGGATGAAGGTCGCATCAACAAGATTCTGGAATCTATTAAAGATGAGGAGGACACCTGGAAGGAGGAAATATCAGACATGTTTAGGCTGGGAAAATATACAAAGGAATACAATAGACTGGTAAAAATCGAATTTAAGTCAAGAAGGACATGTGATGAAATCATGGCAGTAGCGGCTAGGCTACAAGGGTTAGAGGGTAAGGACAAAATCTACATCAGGCGAGACTTACCAGAAGAAGAGAGAAAGAAGGAGGCTGAACTAAGGAAAACCGCCAAGGAGGAAAATAGCAAGAGGACAGAACAAGAAAAGAATAAGTTTTTTTACGGAGTAAGAAGGGAAGATTATGAAACTTTCGGTAAAAAGAAACTAAAAGTAAAAGAGGGTAGGGAACAGACCGCCGCAGATAAGGCGCTTGGAGCAGGTAATGGGGGACTAGAAAGTATAAGGATTCTATATAGCAATGTCGATGGGCTAATCTCTAAGAAACTAGAACTAACAGACTTACTCACTACTAAGAAACCAGAAATAGTATGTCTCACTGAGACAACACTAAGAGAAGACCTTGATATAAATTTGCTAGGATGGTCTGAATACAGGATTTGGAAGAGGGACAGAAAATTTTGTCATGGAGGTGGAGTGTGCATCCTTACTAGGAAAGATTTTATTGTGTCTGAGATAAAACTAGAAACTTCAACAGCAGAAGTTTTAGCTATAGAGATTGGTGGAAACGAAAAAATAGTGGTGATAGTAGCGTATGTACCTCCCAAGACGAAGACATGGGGTAAGGAGGAGCATAGCCTAATGCGTAAGGAAACAATTAGTGTGCTAGGAAATATCTTGGCTTCAAAGGATGAAATAGTCATGTGTGGGGACTTTAACTGCAAGGAAGTGAATTGGGAAGATCTTGAAGCCGGAGCAGGGGAGGAAAGTTGGGGCTATGAATTTTTAAGTATGGCCATGGAAAATTCTATATACCAACATGTAAAAGAGTCAACAAGAGTAAGGGGAAGTGATCAACCAGCTAGATTGGACCTTCTATTCACAAGAAGGGAGGAGGAGGTTCAAAGTATTCAGTACCTATGCCCACTAGGAAAAAGCGACCATGCAGTTCTAGACATAGACTTACTTTGAAGTATAATCTACCCAAGGGAAGGGAAAAGCACAAGGAAAATCACTGGATGTATTCCAGAACCGATTTCGAAGGACTACGGGATTTTTTCAAGTCACAAAATTGGGATCAGGTGTTATCTGAAAGTGAGGTAGACAAAAAACTCAAGGCATTCATGGAGATCTATGATACTGGTATAAAAACTTTTGTCCCTAAGTACATTAATAAAAGGAAAAAAAGTAATCGCAAAGTATGGTTTAACCGCGAATGTAGGCAAGCACAGGAAGCAAAAAACAAAGCCTGGAAAAAGATGAGAAACTGGGATTCGGAAGATAGCAGGCAAAAGTATAAAGAGGAGAGAAACAAATACACAGAAATGAGGAGGAGGTCAGAGGCAAACCATGAGAAAGGGATAGTGGAGAACTATGAAAAGAATCCAAAAATGTTTTTCAAGTTTGTAAACGGCAAAAGGAAGATAAAAGCCATGATCGTAAAGATTAAAAGTGGAAACAGAATCATAGAAGAGGATACAGAGATTGTGGAAGAACTAAATAGAAATTTTGCATCAGTATTTACAAAAGAAGGAGAATTCATTGCACCAGAAACCAATGAGATAGGTACAGAGGAAATGCCAGAAGTCACATTTAACACACCAGAGCTCATAGACAAAATGAGTAAGGTGGATCCAAACAAAGCCGCTGGACCGGACGGAGTATCAGGCTGGATTATTAAAGAAAATGCTAAGCAACTGAGTATACCGTTATATGACATAATGACCAAATCATTGGACACAGGGATAGTACCTACAGAATGGAAAAGAGCAAACATTATTCCTATATTTAAGGGAGGAAGCAGAGATAAACCACTGAACTATAGACCTGTATCACTATTGAGCATCCTCATGAAGATTCTGGAAGGATTAATAAGGGACAAATGGGTGAACTACCTGGAATCCAAAAGATTAATTACGGACCGACAATTTGGATTCAGAGGAGGCAGATCATGTGTAAGCAACTTGTTGAGTTTTTACTCTAGAGTAATAGACACAGTGGACAAGAGGGAAGGATGGGTAGACTGTGCCTACCTAGACTTTAAAAAGGCATTTGACAAAGTTCCACACAAGAGATTGCTGTGGAAATTAAAACATGAGGGAAAAGTAGGAGACAAACTGCTGAAATGGATGGAGAGCTACCTTAGCGGAAGACAGATGAGAACAACAGTAAGGGGGAAATCGTCAAACTGGACTCAAATTACGAGTGGGGTACCACAAGGATCTGTCCTAGCCCCAATCATGTTTCTAATATTTGTAAATGACTTACCTGAGGGGCTAACAAGCTACATGAGCATGTTTGCGGACGATGCTAAAAACGATCAGAACCCAGGAGGATTGCCTTGAGCTCCAAGCAGATTTGCAAAAGATCCATGAATGGAGCATCAAATGGAATATGGAGTTCAATGCAGGGAAATGTAAGACTCTAGAAATGGGTAAAAGCAAGTACAGACCTAGAAAAGATTATAAACTAGGAAACGAAGTGATTCCCAAAGCAGAAAAAGAAAAAGACTTGGGGATAGAATTTAAGGATAACATGTCTCCAGAAAGCCACGTAAATAAGATAGTGAGAGAATCACTAGCACTATTGGCAAATATCAGGATGTCTTTCAATTATCTTAATGAAAACACCATGAAACAAATAATAACGGCAATAATAAGACCCAGGATGGAATATGCATCTGTAGTGTGGTCCCCTCACATGAAGAAACATATCCACAAAATTGAGAGGGTACAGAGAGCAGCTACGAGGATGATCCCAGGTTTGGAAAATTTGGAGTACCAAGAGAGGCTCGAGAGATTGAATCTACCTACACTGGAACAGAGAAGGCAACGAGGACAGCAAATTCAGATATACAAATGTGTTAGAGGTATTGACAAAATCGACCAAGAAAACTTCATAGAGAGGGATGGAGGTGAGAGAACAAGAGGTTACAGCTACAAACTAAAAGTGCTTAATAGTAAATCTGATCTGAAAAGTAAAAGATTTCCTACCAACTCGATTAGTGGGTGGAACAAATTGCCAGCCGAAGTAGTGTCTACACCATCAGTGCATAGTTTCAAAGCACGGTATGACAAACATATCTTAGGAGGCGGGAATTAACGAGCATGCTCACTCCCGCAAATACAACTAGTGTAAGTACAATACTCATTTACATTTCGGAGAAATGCTAATGTAAGGGGAATTAAGATTGTTTAAGAATTATTCAAACTTTATTCTTTCTTACAAATTAGTAGCACACAATACTCGATTACATTTTGGGAAATGTTTAACGTAAAGAGATTTAACTTTATTATTTTTTACAAATTATTAGCACATAATAGGCTACACAATTCTCAATTACATTTCTGAGGAATGTTTAACGTAAGGGGAATTAAGATTGTTTAAGTGTTATTCAAAGTTGATTATTTTTTTACGTAGAGATATATAATTATATTACAGTATATTAATTATTCCAGCCTAGCGTGTCCTTATGAGCATTGATTCTTGAAAATTTTCTCACAGGTTCGAAAGTGAAACACCTAGGAAGATTAATCTCTATAGGGCACTTACTCTGCGTAAGGTGTGTCCCTTACCTAGACCATTCGAGAGGTCGGTGGTTATCAAAAGCTTCTCCCAAATGTTCAGCCCTCCGCAATACCTTCATTAACAATGAAGATAGTCGATGTAAGGCTATCCTTCAACACAGTAAATTTGAATATGTAACATATTGTAAGACAATGGCTCATAAATCCCTCCAGTTAGATGATCAAACTCTTCAGGATTCATTAATGAGTTCAGTTATTACCTCACCCCTTCCGGGATCTTCTTCGGAAGACACTTCCTCCCGCCACCGAAAGAGACCTAGTACCAAAGCCTCCTGGTCATCTGACGGAGGGTCAGATGACCAGGAGGCTCAGAGGTCCCGCTCGAACTTTGACTCCGCAGTAGCCACCAGGGACAAGTCAAAGTCAAGCCGGCATAAGACGTCCTCCTCATCAAGAAGGACGACAGCTAAGGACCCGTAGAAATCAAGACATAAATCCTCAGCGAAAAGAGAGACATCAAGAGACACATCTAGGCAGTCTCAGGCTATTCCCCCCAATTTCCTATTCCCCATAACCCTACACCGGAACCTGTAGTTTTACCTGTGTTAGGGAAAGAAAGAGTGGCAGAGTAGTTTCTTACCGGCGGAGACATGAGAGCTCCCCAGACCGGCATTCACAGATACATATGAAACCAATGCCCGGGTTGAGTCTCGGTGGGAAACTCAACCAGCCCCATCAACCCGGTCAACGGGATCACTAACGAAGGGGCCACTTAGAGATATATACCAACAGGGGGGATATACTGAGGAAATGGAGTCTAGCCAATGACCAGTCTCAACTATCTGGGACGTAAGGCTCAGAGATGTCACAGTCCGCACCCCAGTCTGATCAAGAGGGTGAGGTTGTTATAGCAAAGGGACAGTCGCAAGAGCGGTTTGATTTCATGAGACAGATTAAGAGTGAGAGACAGGCTGCTACCACAACACCTATAACCCCGGTGGTGCGACCTCTTGGGCAAGTAGTGGTGCATCCTCAAGTTACCGTAACTTCTCCTGTCCTGCCCCCACTGTCAACTCCATGGTTCCGATTCCAGGCACCTCTGCTCTCTTGCAACCTAACATCAAATTGTTTTCGGATTTGTTAACTCCCCCACTAGACAAGTCCATCCCCAGCAAAAAGGGCCCTATGCCACTCTGGTATGGACCAGACAATTCTAGGTCAGTACTTACCCCACTACGCCCCGACCTCGCACACACCCTGGTTACAAGTGAGTTACCTGTCCCGGGGCACTGGCTTATAGAGGGAAGGGAAAAGAAGAAATTAAAGGCCAAGAACCATGTGGGAGAGGTACTCGAAGTCGTTATTAAGGCCTTCCAAAAAATTGTCAATCCCAAATTTTTGTGTACTCGTCATCCCCCGCCTTGCCTCCTACTTCCGCCGGAAAACTGTTTAGGACTGGACTAAAACGGATGGGTTACGTGTGTAGCATTAAGGCAGAAAGTCTAGCTTTAAGCTGATTTTGGGATGTCAAAAAAAAAAGGGGGGGGGGGTATCCTAGCTAAGGACTCTACCTGCCTCTGAAATGAGACAAAATGTAACGAGTACTAAAGTCATGTGATAATCCGTTCCTTAGGCTAAAGTAAGCCTACTCAAGTACTCAGGAACATGGATTAATTTTTAGGTGAAACACCATGGATGCAATAGGGTTCCCAATATACTCAATAATCTCAGGGATTAGAATTAGAGTAAGAATACAAATATTTTGGTAATACAGTACCGGAGCCCATGAATATGTAGGCCTACATATTAATAAAATTGGGTGATAATGAATGTTTCATTTAACCTGGGATATATAAGCTAAATGAATAGTTTATTCTTGGGTTACACCAACTGTTCTATCAAACTTAAAGGTGCTAACACCACAGGCTTCCTTTAAGAAATGCCACCTGTAAATAAGAGTGTAAGTGTAATTGGTGAGGAGACTGTCCGGCGGAGATCGGTAGAAAATTACTCTTATCCAATATCTTTACAGCTACCTTAGTCTCTAACGAAGCATAGAGAACAGTTAATTTCCTCCTAAACCAACGACCTGCCACCACTACTAAAATCAAGAGTGAGCAGGCAGCTAAAAAAAAATTCAGAACTGAAAGTTCCTTTCGTGGTCAGTCACAGTTCAATCAGTCAATCAAGACTTTCACAACCCCTGCTCATACCGGGGCACCTAAAGGGCGCGGTGACCTCAAGGGTAGAGGGAGATGGTTTTGGGGCCAACATAAGGGTAAACCCAGCAACGATGGTAGCAAGACCTCTCATCCCCCCGTGCCAAAGTCCGAGTCACATGGCTCCCCCAAGATCTGAGACACACCACAGGACTCTCTCACTCCCAGTGCCAAGGCAAGGCGAGACGGTTCCGAGAGTAGTACTGCCGGACAAGACCAGTCATGTGACTGGCAACTCCCGAGATAATTTCCGGGCATGGCCCCGGCGAACATGGGCAAGGACAGTGGTCCGCAAAGGTCTCTCGTGGCGGTGGTCCCGGCGACCCCGTTTACGTTTCCCCACAGAATTCAATCATGTTTCATTGAAGGCGGGATCCATTATCAAAGAGAGGGCACAAAAGCAGATCATAATCCCCAGTCCAACGTCAATGCCAGTGTTCACATCCCGGTTGTTTTGGTGCCAAAGAGGGACAGTTTTCAGATGAGGCCGGTGATCGACCCCTCATATCTCAACACCCACATTCACAATCAGTCAGTCAGGATGCTGACGGTGAATCAGATCAGATAGTCACTCCCGCCGCAGGGCCGGATGTGCTCAATAGTTCTAAAAGATGCCTATAGGCATGTCCCAATTAACAAACATTCTCAGAGGTTTCTAGCCTTACACAAAGGGAATCAAACGTTTGTCTTTCAAAAGAATACCCTTTGGGTTATTTCTAGCACCCCGAATTTGTTTCACAAAACTAGTCCGACAGGCGTTACTACAATTGCTCAAACAGGGAATCATGATTTTATGGTACCTCGACGATTGGCTAGTGGTAGCCCAATCCAAGATAACGCACCTTCATCATGTTCAACTAGTATTAGACCATGTAAAGACCTTAGGGTTCAGGGTAAACTTAGGAAAGTCATCTCTCCTCCCCACCTAGCAAATCCAGCGGATGGGCCTTATCTGGGATACCGAGTTACTAACTCTGAGTCAGAGTGTGGACAACTGTCAGAATTTTCGCAAGAAACTCTTCCGGTTGCTACATTCGCGGATGACAGAGAGGAAGTTCTGGGAGTACCGGGTGGGCTCACTCAATTGAATACAGCTGACGGTACCATTAGGTCGTCTGAAGGTCAAAAGAATTATCTTGGAAGTAAACAAGTGTTTTCCACTTTCACAGGCGGAAACACTAAGAACAATTCCAACTTTAATCCACAACCTCCTGGCAGCTTGTAATTCACTCCTCCTTGACTTGGACAGCTCCACCTCCGACGGTTTGGGTAGATACAGACGCGTCAGGAACCCCGGGATGGGGTTACCAATCAAATTTAGGCCATCAAGGTCAGGGTCGATGATCAACTTCAAATCATCTTCATATCAATGCCAAGGAGTTGCTAGTCCCACTATTCTTGTTACAGGAGCACAGCATGAGCCAGGCAGGAAAGTCCCTAGCCTTCAGATTGGACAATTTAACTGCAGTGACATGCATTCAAAAAGCAAGGGTCAGTTAGATAAAGAGTATTACATGGGTTGTCAGAAAAGATATTTCGTCTAGCCGCGAGGCTCGGGATTTATCTTCACGCACCGTATCTGCCCGGCGTGACGAATGTATGGGCGGATGCTCTGTCCCGGAGACAGAGCACTCAAATAGAATGGGCTCTCAGACAAACATCTTTCAAAGCTGATTGCAGAGCCCTACCATCCACAAATAGACTTGTTCACGTCAGAGGCATGCCACAGGCTGCCCCAGTACCTCACATGCCGGAATCCCATTCCGGCGGGGGTTCCGGACGCATTTCTGGTAGAGTGGAACAAATGGAGCTCCATTTATCTGTTTCCACCTCCAGACGCATCCTTAACCCTTCCCCCCCGGGGGCTCCCTCTTAAGGACAGTGTCAGGTACCCGGGCGATTTGGCCAAAATACGTCTAGGCCTAGGCTACCGTATCTTTGTTATTTTAACTGCTAGAAATTTCCCACACATCCCTAAACGTAGTGCGGTTTCCAATCTGTAGACTGGCATTGAGTAGAGCTCTGTAATTCAACTGGTTCAGTTGTGATGACGATTTCCGTGGAGCGAATTTTTCTGCGATGTTGACAATATCGGAGCTTTTCAGACACTAATTTTGTCATACCATACAACAACATTGATCCGACGTCTCCTTCTTGTTTTCGGAGGTGCGGTGACGCAATGACCGGCTTTGTTTACATGCATCGGACGCTTGGCGTTCAGACCTAGCTGAATAGGCTTTCAAGCTTACTGCCTGTTATAAGGACGCCCGGGGTCCTGCCCATCTGCCGCGGTGTCCTTATAAAAGGACAGCCGGACTGGAAGGGTTAATGTGCAAAGTAGTTCACAAACTACGGGATTATCGGGGCATGGTCTCGATGATCGCGCCCTTGAGGCCGGCTCAAGTGTGGTACAACCAATTAAAGATGTGATGCGAGAACCCGGTGTCGCTCCCGATCTCGTACTTCCACTTAGAGACAATTGGAAACCTCAAGACATTGCTGAATCTTGCCTAGTGGAGATTCAGAAGGCCAAGTGGCTAGGCCAAGTTGGGGGAAACCGTGACTCACAAGTTGAATAATCAGTATGCTCTATCGACACGACGACGGTACCAATCACACTGGAAGTCATTTACTACCTGGGGGGTAGAAACTGGTCAACGACGGTCCTCGGTGGCTCTGGTGTTTAATTATTTAAATTACATATTCGACGGTCAATGTTGTCAGTTGCCACATTAAGGAATCACCTCACAGCAATTAGGACACCATGTTTAGATTTAACTGGATTGTCTGTACCGGAGGCAGAGGAAAAGGGTTTCATGGGGTCTTGCTTCAAGGTTCACCCTCCTCCTCGTCAACTCACACCCACCTGGTCTCTGGATCTGGCCCTTGAGATGCTGCAGTCCCGTAAATATTGCAAGGATCCTCCCTGCGAACTAATACTTGAAAAGGCAATTTTTTCTGATGGCACTGGCTACGGGTGACAGGGTGTCTGAGTTGACGGCGATGAGTTCGGAGCCAAACTGTCTAAGATTTTCAAGGCGCAACATGGGTATACATATTGCTCCTGCTCCTAACTTCAATGCTAAGAATGAACATTATAATCATGTATTCACAGAGTTCGAAATCCCAGCTCTGAAACAGGTTGACAGGCACCATTTACTGTGCCCATAGCAGTCACTCATACTATTTATGTGGGCTTCCCGCAGGCGGGAGCCCTCTGGGTCTTCACGGACAGGCATTCGGTAACAAAAAACGCCGGCTAGCTGCGTTATTATCGGAAGTCATTCGAGAGAGTAATTCGGGCGTGTTGGCTAGATCACAAGATATCCGTAAATGGGCGGCATCACTCAGATTCCACCATAATTACTCCCTAGAAGATATTCAGCAGACCCAAGCGGTCATCAAATCATACTTTTCTCACACGTTACCTGTCTGTCAATCTCATGAAACCTTCTCGTACATGTGTAGCATTAAGGCAGAAAGTCTAGTGTTAAGCTAATTTTGTGACGTGAAAAGGGGGGGGGGGGTATCCTAGCTAAGGACTCTACCTGCCTCTGAAATGAGACAAATGTAACGAGTATTAAGGTCATGTGATAATCCGTTCCTTAGGCTAGAATAAGCCTACTCGGAACATTTCTTAATTTTTAGGTGAAACACTATGGATGCAATAGGGTTTCCAAGATACTCAATAATCTCAGGGATGAGATTTAGAGTAAGAGTACAAATATTTTGGTAATATGGTACCCGAGGCCATGAATATGTAGGCCTACATATTTGGGTGTTAATGAATGTTTCATTTACCCTGGGACATATAAGCTATATGAATAGTTTATTCTCGTGTTACACCAACTGTTCTATCAAACTTAAAGGTGCTAACACCACAGGCTTCCTTTAAGAAACGCCGCCTGTAACCCTCTTTTATATTTTTCTTTGATATTAAACTGACCTGATTACCTGGGTTATTAGTGGTATGTGATGTTTATGATGAATGTCCCCACTCCAGTCTTGAGAATTCAGGCGCATCACCAATGAAGAAGGGGCCACTAATAAATTATAGGTTTGAGTCCCGAAGGGAAGAATGAAAACCTAATATTTAGTAGTGGCCCCGGAATCATTGACGATTTTTGCCCTCCCGTCCATCCCCTTCCCATTCATCTGCAACATTTTTGAGAGTCTCGATATGTCAGATTAAGGAGGAACGCTCGCAGTGAGCGGGGTGGCAAGCGGTACCCAAGAGCAGAAGCATGGAAAGCGCAAGCCAGGTCAAGTTTAATTTTAATTTTTTATTTATTTATTTTACTAGTTTTTCCTAGTAGTGGACCCACATCATAAGGACGAGTCCGTGAGTGGTTATTTAGAGCGTTTCGCTCACGATGTAAGGCAATCGTATTTTGAGTTCTCCTTGGGCGGTAAGTTTGAACAGCAAGCCTAGAGTTCAAAGATTGGCCATTACCTACATAAGGCGCATCGTCAATGATTCCGGGGCCACTACTAAATATTAGGTTTTCATTCTTCCCTTCGGGACTCAAACCTATAATGAACGCTCAAACTCAGAAGGATGTTGAAATTATGCTCAGCCCGGCCGTACCAAAATCAGCATAGACATTGGTACGGATAGGATAACTACTATGTTGAACAAAAACGATGTGTCTGTGACCGGCGACAGACCGACTCCAAATGTTTCCAGCTTCGACAGAATTCCCGAATTCTCCCTCCCTTCCAAAGCCGTGCACAGGCACGCGGATACGAGGTAGTTCCCGTAAATAGCACCAAGGCATGTGCCAAAAGGGCGTTACGGTTGTTCCCGGGCTGCGCCCCGGCGGACGTCGACACACGGATACTACGGCGACCACTCCTGCGGTAACCGTCCCCCGAGGGTAGACTAAACGCATGAAGTATGCAAGAGTACCCCTGCCGGTTCACACCGAACCGACAACCTCCGTGTCACGTCCAAGTACCTACGAAAGCTGCCAGTACACCTTCCCATGCGAGAATTTAAAACTTCATAAGCACTTAACGCTTTTGACAAAATTTTACTCCGGCACTTCTTAAACTCAAGGTACATAAAACGGGAAGCTAAGCACAGTTGTAAGTAATCAAGGAAACGAACGTCCGCCGGTCGCCGGCTGCTCCAGTCAAATGGGCCACTCATGATCCTAGGGCTTCAGCTCTATGCCAATGGAGTATACTCTCGGATAAGGTTAGTTACGTAATGCCACAAGAGCAGAGGTTCAGTAGTGCTCTACGAACATTCCTACTGGGTTAGGTGATAGTAGAAACACAGAGGTAAATAAGACAGGTTAAGGTTAACATGCTCAATTCTGTATACTCATGAATAGGTCATGACCACACTTCAGAAGGAGGGGCATAATCTTTAGCTGTCACACCCTATAGCACCCGAACGCTAGACGCCGGGGAAAGGTGTGTTTTCTTACCAAAAAACAAATTATCATGCGCTCGAACTTCTCTGGAATTCACAACCACCTCTCGGTCAGGCTGGAACGACGAGGAGTTCTGTCGTTGACATACCCCAGTTGGCTATACGGTATGAAAAAGAGTAAGTAGTGTTTTTCCGGCGGGGTTCCGCCGGACCTCCCCTCCTTCCGAAGTAAGACTCGTTCAGAAGACCATAAGTAGTCATATTTTTTTTAGACTACTAGCACTAAAGGTAGTATCTTCTGTGAGGTGAACTGCATTATTACGCCTACAGTATGAGTAATAAAGCTAGGACATAACCACGAAGGCTTCTTAAAGCTGGCCGTCACAGACGATAACTCGCGTTAAGCTAGGTTTTATGTTAACAATAAATCCTAATAATAAGTTGAGATAGAACCAACCTCCCCTCTTCCGGTTTTGGATGGCCGGCGCAAATGAGTACTTTGCGGATATTACAGCCCTAATAATCATTATGACAAGTTGTAATCTTGCACAATCAAAAGGACGATAGTTTATCGATCATGATGAACCGCCCCTCCTTACCACGCACGCCGGGAGTGGGCAGGTTCCTTAGTACGAGGCTTAGGCCTAGTAGGTTCCTTTACAAGACAGGGGTGTTAGCCTAAAGAGGGAAATTTTTCATCAAGTCAGAACGGCTCGCGTCCACCCATATACCTTGCCGGAGATACCCCCGGAAGGGTAGTACAAGAGACATATTCCAACGATAACGGGAATAGATTAGTGCCAACATGACCTCCCCTCACACTGTCTCAATCGCTTAGGTCATATCTTATATTTAGTAACGTTAGACTCACGGAAACAGCCGAGGACACTAGACAACTTACAGAAGAAACGACGAGTAGACGTCAGTTACTCACAAGGTCCATATACGACATGTTATAACAGGTCATCTGGATCCGCAAGACGGGAATCAGGTTAACGGTCATCCCTTAACATGTTACACATTTTAAGTAATCGAAATATGGTCTCTTACGCTGTTAAGGACCTTAGTAGTTCCCACGGGTCTCTTACGCTGTTAACCCGGGAACTACGGGGAGACTCTTAAGAGTTCCCCCGGCGGACTGCGGGGAGACTCTTATGAGTGAGTGAGAAAAAAAAATCAACTTTTGACATCGAAAAAAAAATACAGTAGAGTCACGCATCTCACGCATTTCGATCCCACGATTACGCATCCCACGGTACTATCCAATGGCTACCTGAATTCTCATCCCACGAAAAACCACACGATTCCCACGGATGCAGAGCTAATGGAAGCTCTACAGGACGCCGAACTTGATGCCATGGACGATGATTTCACGGGCTTTGGCGGCGACGGTGGGGTGACGGAGAACGAGAGTGGGGCCACGGAGGGTGGTAACTAACATCCGCCTCCCGTCTATCACCACATCCATCACAATAAGGACCTCATCAACTTTTCTAAGATTTTTGTTTGTGTTTTACTTACCTTTCTTTTCATAGCAGCTTGAAAGCCTGTAAGCTTGTTTTGAAAGGCGTCCGTCCGACGCATGTAAACAACAGCCGGTAAGGCGTCGCTTGTTTGTGTGTGGCTGTGTTATTGTTAAGTGGTGAAAAGTGGCTGACATCGCCACAAAGTTCTCTCCACGGAAATCATCATCACAACTGAACCAGTTGACTTAGAGAGCTATACTCAACGCCATTCTACAGGTACGAAACATATCTACGCTTGGAGATGTGCGGGAATCTGGAAGCAGTCAAAATAACAAAGATACGGTAGCCTAGGCGAGACGTTTTTTCGGCCAAATCCCCCAGGTTTTGGGGATAAACCGGTATTATAGAATGCGTAGCCGAGGTTGGAGGGTTAAAGCAACTTACTTTGGATTATTGGCATGTAAAGTGATGGTCAATAGTCGCCTGACGATAGCTTCCAGTACTTTTGTAATTTTCCCCATTACTTTAATACTCTGCATCCCACGAATTCCGGTCCCACGGTAATATTTCGGTACCAATAAATCGTGGGATGCGAGATTCTACTGTATATATATTTTTATTTTTTTATTTTTTTATTTTTTTTTTGGCCCCTGGGCCATGCAAAATCTCAGTCCTCTACCTCCCCTCCTTCCCCACTTTCCTCCTCTCCTTCAGTTATCACCTATTTTCCCTGTTATTCCCTTATTCTGAGGTATATTTTCGTGCTAACATTAGCGAGTTGCAAGCAGGGTGTTGTCATCACTGATGGCAAGCGAGTGCAAGAGAGAGAGAGAGTATCGATCGACTGTGTCTCAGTGGGCTTGGGGGAAATTGGCGGGAAAGTAGCTTGCCTCACCCATACATTATACAACTCGCGGGCTATATCTCCGATTTTGACCATCCAAACGCTGTTTTCACTCGTTTTATTGTTGTTTCAGGTTAATACCTTTATAACAACCCATAATAGGCGCATATGGATAAGTATTAATGCTATTAATGGCACAATGAATATTTTAGTGACGGAAACACCTCAAATACGTCAGCACAGGGGGACGTTTCCAATTACCCCCATGCGCACTTCAGAGGTTAAGGACCCTAGTAGTTTCCTACTAAAATCGCTATGTGGAAACAACGCTTTAGCAAAATAAAATTATGAAATAAAAGAACACAATCCACCACATAGGGTGTACTGTACATCACTACATGAGCAAGTTGATTTGTTTCCCAAGCAAACTAATCACACAAATAACAACTCCCTATCATCACGTTCAAGGAATTAGTCAATTTGGGAAGTCCAGGACGTTCTGGTAAATTTGACTAAATTCAGTATGAATATAGAAACTACAATTTTTATCAAAATGTTATATTAAAATCAAATTTGCAATTTGACAAGATATTAACCCTCTCACGTTCTTGACGCAATTTTGAGCCTATTAGGGATACTTTAAAGCCTTTGTTACCATCAGGGGTATTTAGAACCTTTAGTTTAGTTACTTCAACCTCTGCAGTTGTCTTTGAGATAGCTGTGGGCAGAAAACTAATTTTGGAGAGGTAATTATAAGAGTGAGAGAACTCTATTTAGTATTGATAATCTGGCAACCTCTGCATCATATGTTCGTGAAAGGGCTAACAATAGTACAAAATAAATACAGCACTCGCTAACAATAACGCTATCAGGTAGGTACCTGTAGGGGAGGTGTGGCAGAGTGGTCTTGCCACTGGACTGGTAATCCAATGGACCCAGGTTCGAATCCCAATATATCAATGGGAAGATATTATTGGGATGGAATTTGTGCTGTACCTAGTTTCAGTGCATTACCACAGCACACCAAAATGCTAAAACAAAATACTTTCAATGTTCCCTGATTAAATAGCACTGTATGAATATTCCCATATTTAACCCTTAAAGAGCGGCGCTCGACTTAAGTCGTGCACCAATTTGCAGCAAGTTAGGAGCATTATTAAGGCTTTTAAAGGGTTAAAATCGAGTGCAAATGGCCGGGAGCGCAGCGGGCCGGACAGCCGACTCCCAGGGCTTACCGCCGCCCATTAACTCATGTTCCCTGTGTTCTCAAGAGGCCGGCAGTGTAGCCAGTAGTGAGCATAGCTGGGAAAAATATGCCGAAATATGCTAAACTCCCATGTTACTGGTATCACTGTATGAGAACCACGAGTGCTACGTAGCTCGTTCTGGTCTCATTTTGAAGCTTTTAGCGCCTAGTTTTTTGCTAAATATTTTTTTTTTCATGCAGATACTTGATTGATCATTCAGGATGGCCTGAATATGCCCAAAATAGCCCAAAACACCCCGCTAGACAAGGGTTAAAATATGCTCCAGGGGGGCAATGCCTAGTGACTTAATTGTTCAATAGGTGGCATTCTGAGAGTGAGGGTCTGAGCCTGGGGAGTGAGACTGTGAAGCGCAGAGGCGAAGCAGCTTCAGAGATGGAGTTGGATTCGAGCCGTGAATAGGTGCTTTGCATGTCTCACTCCCTAGACTGGAACAAGACCTCACGGGCCTCACCGTGTTCAGCGGTAGAGTGTAAAGGCTATCAGCCTATGCCCAAGAGGGAGTAGTTAGAATAAAAAAAAAAAAAAAAAAAGCATAGCATGCCTCAAGTGACCCCTACCAATTACTACCCTACAAATACCTACATTTATTGTACAAATAAACTAAGGAAATCACAAAAGCAATGAATAGATACAATATAATAAAGACAAATAATTTCAAATATGAAGAAACAACAACAGATTTAAACAGAGTACAGTACTCTTTTAACAAGAACAATTAATTTAATTTACATACAAGAGGTAAGGACTGTTAATGGGCTGGTCTATCAGAGTGAGAGTTGAGCGTTCTCTACCATACCCATAGCTTACTCTGACTGTTCCTTTTACTTATATATTTTCTAGATATCAAGTGGTGGCGTCTCTTCCGTGGATTGACCTCCCTACTGCCAACTCTCAAGGTTGGCAGCCTGGGAACCAAAGCGTCACATTTTTCCTTTGCCCCTCAGCTTTCCCTTCATAATTGCTGAGGAGCACAGGGCCTTGGGTGGGGCTTCGGCATCCCGGGCATTTCCACACCCTCCTAGGCTTCTCGCCTGTGAGCGGCTTTGGTCACCCAGGCTTTTTTGTGGTAGGCAGCGAGGGTTCTGTGGGGGCGCTCAGTTATGGCCTTGGCCTTGCTCGGAGCCTTGGGGCTGTTCAGCCAGACAGCCTGGGGAACAGCAACAATAACAACAAGAGGTAAGGAAATACTGTACATTGTGGACGTAACCATTAACAGCAATTGATCACACAATGCCCATCTTGTGTTCATAGATTCAATAATAGGAAATATAGTGTAGCCTAATAATACAATATGCATTATTGTCAATACATTTATTTCATGCACTTTAAAATCTCTCTGCAATAAATATCAAGTAAGACAATGAGTCAATGCATCTAGGTAAAAACTTAAAGCATTAGTGACACAAACTATGTCAAAAAGTTAAAACTATTTCATAAAACTAAAGGGTAATTTTATTAATATACTTGAACTTTATATGGTACAGCTAAATATAGCAAATTGAGATCCTTAGCATACAGTATTTGATGATGCAGTTTTTACCACCATACACTCCCTGCTGAATAGCTGGGCTAGGGTAGGTGCCCTGATGAATCAGGGACTTCAGTGAACAGTTGCCACAGATTGCTAGACCGCACCGTTCACCACAGCACTGACGTCTGCCAATAACACACTGGCTGGCCCGAGACTCGAACAGTCAACCTCACGGTCAGCAGGCGAGCGCTCTACCAACCGAGTGGTGTGTGATTGTCCAATGTTTTACCCCCTTGGCAATTTTCCCTTCCATTTGGCACCTGGTTCAGGAGGGAAACAGTATTACTACAGCTAGGAATACCTCTACTTTATTTGAAATTAATAATTTATGATTGTTGTGTGTCTGGCATGGGCACAAAGCATAACAAAAATAACTCCTGCTACCTGTGCATTGACTAATTCCATGAATGTGACGATAGTGTGTGTTATATGTGCGATTAGTTTGCTTGGGAAACAGGTTAATTTGCTCATGTAGTGATGTACAGCCTATGTGGTGGATTGTGTTCTTATATTTCAAAATTTGATTTTATTAACCCACTGAGCCCCAGCTAAATATTTATAAATGTACCACCCAGGACCGGCAGATTATGATTTTTTTTTCTCAGAAACAATAGCGAATGGGTTAGGAATGAAGGACCGCCCCCCCAAAAAAACGATCAAAAAGGTAAAAAAATGGTCCTACAGAGCCCCCGAAAGTCTATTTTACAAGAGCAAAAAATTGAAGGCAATAACACCGAAAATACAGATTTTTGCGCACCCACGCGCACGCGGTTGGACTTTGAGAGTTTTCAACTATCGGCATGGTTGCGTGGGATACTTACACAGTTCCCATACAAATCTGAGCCCTCTACGTGCCATAGGACCGGAGTAATTGGGACCGGAGTGACACTGACGCAGACGTCTGCGTCGCTGGGGTTTAGCGTTACATACATTGCTGATGCACTGTTTGCGTCGCTGGGGTTCAGTGGGTTAAGCGTTATTTCCACATAGCGGTTTTGATAAGTTCTTCAGTCTATATTTTGTGTCGTCCCTGTTTGGTTTGTATATTTTGCAAGTTTTACATTATAAATTCATTATACAGTATGTCAGCCGTGTGTCCTGCAGGAGCACAAAAAAAAACAGGGGGAAAAAAATAAGGACCTTCACACTCTTTCATTCCCATAAACCCTTTCTTCTTTATTTAGAAGAAAAAAAAGATAACCCAACAGAAGCTTTATCCAGTAAAGTCCCTGTAACAAGGGCACACCCTTGCCCTAGGATGGGTCATTTTTATAGATCCCCTTCTCCCTCATGTTTGGTCCAGATTTTTAGACATTTTCCCCATTAGTTTGAAAAATGTACAAATTAATCTAGGTGGATCTAATGGATGTTTTTTTTAAGTTTGATGGAGGTCTATGGAGGAAACTAGAAAAATAATTAATAAATCCACCAAAGGTGAACTATCCCCCCTTAAAAACTGCATCATAAGATTCATAACAGTAACACTTATTATGAATGCTGAGTGTTCAAAGCAAATAATATACAGTATATACATACAGGTATTATCATATAATTTCATATTTGTTTTCACCAACCCACCAATTAATTTACAAATAAACCTAACCAATGAAATCAATGAAAGTAATGAATACATGTGGTACTCCAAGGACTCGAACCTAGGATACTCACACTGAAATTCCGCACACTAAGCATTAGGCTATCAAATATACAAAGGAGCTTAAACTAATTCTGGACCTTATTCATTTGTCTTTCCCATATAATACTGTAAACACAAATGTTTGACAAGAGTGTATTAAAAATATTTGGTTCAAAATTGTCCTAGTACAGTACTGTATAATATTTGCTTATAGCCTGCAGTATAGTACTTGTCCAAAAATCAATAAAACAACACTTACTGTATAATTTCTTCTATTGTACGCCGTAAGATCCATTTATTTACAGTATATATATATAATTCATATTTCAATGTTAACTAAATACATACTAATACAATCTATTTTTATCAATTTCACTCCAACACCACACGCCTCCCAATGAAATTAATGAAAGCAAGTATGTGATCCGACGGGATTCAAACCTGGGTTACCAGATAGACTTAAGGGGGGGTGACCTGTTTTTGTTCGGTCCTTTTCTATCTTTTTCTGGCTTGTATCCATTTGGCCCCATTCAGCCTACTGTTTTAAGACATTTATCCCCATCCAGGTGTAAATTTTTTACTGGTGAGCGATAGCGAGCCAGCATATTTTTTTATTTTTGTTTGACAGCAGGCTAAATTTGTACATTTTTCGATAGAAAAATTTCTCCGGCGAAGCCGGATTTCTTCATATAATGCTGGCTCGCTATCGCTCGCCAGGAAAAAATTGACACCTAGATGGGGATAAACGTCTTAAAATAGTTGGCTGAATGGGGCCGAATGGATACAAGCCAGAGAAAGAGAGAAAAGGACAGAAATAACACAAAACAAGTCACCCCTCTTAAACACTCTAACCATTACACTATCAAGGCAGTAACTCATAAACCTGTTAAACCTAATAATATAGCCAGTAAAATATACTGTACTGTTCACTCAACCAAAACACACAATCTTGACACTACACTAACGCTCGTAACATTCTGGAAGTGGGTCGAAATCTTATGATGATACAGTACCTCACCAACGTACAGTATGTTTCACTCGATTCATTCCGTTCACACTAGATTATTTACAGCTCACCTGTGTAAAGATTGTTTTTTGGTCGAGTGTACAGTGTGCCCTTATTGTATTTTCTTAACCCTCTCCGACATATGACGCGATTTTGAGCCAATTGGGGATACTTAAAAGCTTTTGTTACCATCAGGGGTATTTAGAAACCTTTAGTTTAGTTACTTCAACCTCTGCAGTTGTCTTTGAGTTAGCTGTGGGCAGAAAACTAATTTTGGAGAGGTAATTATAAGAGTGAGAGAACTATTTCTTATTGCTAATCGGGCAACCTCTGCGTCATATGTGTCTGAAAGGGTTAAGCCGGAGTCACACGAGCCCTTTTTCGAGCAATGTTTACGGGCAATTATGATCTGGATGCTTAATTAACTTAAACTTTATCAGTATTCAGCCACGTAACATAATCTACCGCCAGTCTAGTTGCCGATACCAGTGCCAAAAAGTCCCGAAATAATACGAGAAAAAACTTGCTCATGGAAAATTGATGGAAAAAGCGCTCGTGTGACAGCGGCTTTAGGAAATAACTTTGATGGTGACAACACACAAACAGTATGAATAACTTTGATGGTGACAACACACAAACAGTATGAATAACTTTGATGGTGACAACACACAAACAGTATGAATACGGAGGTAAGTTATGAAAACCCATTTAATTCCATAGGCCTATATGAAAACCAAAACATATATAACTGAAGTAATATATTATGAAAACCAAAACATATATAACTGAAGTAATATATTTTTGTTTTACCAAATTGACCTCACACTTTGCCAGACCAGTGTTGAATAGTAATGTTAAGGGGGTCACCGGCTTTTTTTCTCCTTCTCTCCTTTTCTTTCTTTCTCTGGCTTCTATCCATTCGGCCCCATTCAGCCAACTGTTTTAAGAAGTTTATCCCCATCCAGGTGTCGATTTCTTCCTGGCGAGCGATAGCGAGCCAGCATTGTATGGAGAAATCCGGCTTCGCCGGAGTATTTTTTCTATCGAAAAATGTACAAATTTAGCTTGCTGTCAAAACAAAAGTATATACAGTATATGCTGGCTCGCTACCGCTTGCCAGGAAAATATTGACACCTGGATGGGGGTAAACTTCTTAAAACAGTAGGCTGAATGAGGCTGAATGGATACAAGCCAAAGAGTGAGGGAGAGAAAGAGAAAAAATTAGAGGTGGGCTCCCTTAAAGGACGAAGTGCTTGTGTGGTTCAGCTTTAATCTGCCCTTCAGGTCACAGCTGTTTTCAAAAATCCCTTCCAAGTATCTAAAATGGTCAGGGTGAGAGAGCTTTTAGGTACAACAATTATATTCTAAAAAGAGATATTTTTTCCCTTCCAAGTATCTAAAAAGGCCAGGGTGAGAGCTATTAGGTACACTCGGATACCATAGTCTCCAGCCCACTCATAAATATTCCTGGACTTCACCTATTTCTATTCATGGAAGAATATCTCTTTTTTTTTGTTTTTTTTAAATAGTAGTTTAACCAGACCACTGAGCTCTACAAAGAACTCTCATAGGGCTGGCCCGAAGGATTCGATCAAGATATATAACTAAACGAGTCAAGATAGAGAGGGAACGGCATTAGGGGAACAAATCGAGGAAGGTGAAGACACGCAGACAATTCTCGCCATTTCACCAGTTCAGCCGGACCACATGAGCTCCACATCAGAGCTCTTATAGGGCAGGGCCGAAGGATGAGGCAAGAACTGCTACACCGCAACACCAACCAAGAAGTGATCAGGGCGAAGAACGAGAGATCAGGTCGAAGGTAGAAAACATCACACCGAGAAGCAAAAAATGCATAACCGAATGGAATCAAGTCAGTTCGGCCACATCAGCAACCGAAGAGACAAATCAGGTCAGGAGTCTGCTACCTAGCCAGGCCAGGGAGACATGAGATATAGGCCGCCCGAGGACAGCCGAATGGGACAGAATAAGAATAGAAGGGGAAAAACATAGAATGAGGAATGAAAAACTACTCAAAATTAGTCAAGCTGAGGACGAAAGCTCGAGGGGAGAGAGGGAGGGAAATAACCACAACCATCCCCCATCAAGCTCCAGTCGCCGGCCCCGAAGCCCCCCAACCGCGGCAAGGAGAGTAGTATCAGGGGGGAGTATATCTCTGGAAACCAATTTATGAATAATATTTTCTACACTAATCATCTACAAAACTATATATACCATTTATTGATAAGCAAGTTCTAACCAAAAATCAATTGTGAAAGTTATACTGTAATTGTGATAGTTATACTGTAATTGTGATAGTTATACTGTAATTGTGATAGTTATACTGTAATTGCATAAAGAAAAACATAGGGGGTCCACAAATCCTTATGAGTGGGTTAGAGACTATGGTATCCGAGTGAACAACAACAACAACAATAATAATTATATTCTACAAGACATTTTTCTTATTGTTGTGGAGATGTAATTTGTATATGATAACCTTGGCCATTGAGTTCCAATATCACTTAACCCTTCCCGCCCGGGCTCGCCTTCCTAATGACAGCATTGAGATCCGGCCAATCTGGCCGAAAAACGTCTTTAATAGGCTACCCGTATCTTTATTATTTTAACTGCTAGAGAATTCCTACGCATCTCTAAACGTAGGTGTGTTTCGTATCTGTAGACTGGCATTAAGTAGAGCTCTCTAGATCAACTGGTTCAGTTGTGATGACGATTTCCGTGGAGAGAGTTTCGATGTAATGTTAGCAATACCAGACACTTTTCAACACTAAATCTGTTCTTGCAGACAACAAAATAATAAACTCCGACTCTTCTTCTTGCTTTCGGAGGTGCGGTGACGCAAAGACAGGCTTTGTTTACATATGTCGGACGCACGGCTTTCAAGCTTACGGATTTTAAAATGACACCCGGGCTCCTGCCCATCTGCCGCGGTGTCATTTTAAAATGCTGCCCGGGCGGGAAGGGTTAAGGGGCCCCACCTTGTTTTTTTTTCTTTTCTCTTTAACTCTGGGTTGTATCCATTCGGCCTCATTCAGCCTGCTGTCTTAAGATTTTATCCCTATCCAGGTGTCAATTTTTACCTGGCGAGCGGTAGCGAACCAGCATACTTTTAAATATATATATATTTTCTTTTTACAGCAGGCTAAATTTGTACATTTTTCGATAGAAAAATGTCTACGGCAAAGCCGGATTTCTTCATACAAGAAATTGACACCTGAATGAGGATAAACGTCTTAAAACAGTAGGCTGAATGGGGCCGAATGGATACAAGCCAGAGAAAGAGAGAAAAGGAGAAAAATAAGCAGGTCACCCCTTTAATAGTTGTTTAATTGAGATTATACTGAAAGCTTAACCCTTTTGTATAGTACCGGTACGGTACCGATTTATGTGCATTCTCAATCTGGCCCATCAACTATAACAGATGCTGGACTCAAAACTAAAACCTCAAAACTTCATGACTAGGCCTATAGTATATATTTTTTCCAGCTGAGGGTAAATTGCCATGTTACTATTTTGGTTATTCAGCTATTACGTAGATTTTGTAGCGTAATATGTTGTAAATTATGAAAACTTGGCATGAATACGACACAGAAACATAGTACCGTACTGTAGTTTCATATATTTCCATTAAGTATCGAGAAATCAGCTGCTAAGGGATTCAATTTTCCATCAGCATGAAAATAATACACTGTTGTACTAGACATCAATGTAAAAACAATACAATCATAAAAAGTGAGAGCCCAGCCTCCTTCAAAAATAAAAACACACATCTCCAGGGATACCAGTATCTAAATGCCAAATTCTAGCGGTACCCAGAGAGATGCTCACCCCTGCCACCTACCTACCCAATCAAGGTAAGTAGTCATATTCCTAAAATGTAGCTACTTAAAGTGACATCAAACCATCAATTTTTTCGGGACTATTCCTTGTCAGTATCCAATTTTGGCTCAAGATTTCTTGGATGAAAACACATGAATAAGTAACTGAGATTGATTATTCATTTCACTAGTTTTCAGTTAGTACCTGGAATTAATTATTATACAGTACCGGTACTTACAGTACATCCAAAAATTAAAAGCAAAATATCTCAAAATTTGGAAGGATCGCCAAAATTAGCAAGTAGAAGAAAACAAAATTTAAAACCTGTGTGTTGCCACCTTAGCACAAGAGCTTTTTCCAGCAACTCCGCGACTCAGGGGGAGCAACTCTCGCCGAGGCCAATGAGGATGGCCGAAACAACTCCAGGTAGGTAGACTAAATATTGGCAATATTTTTAGACTAGAAAAACTGTAGTTGATAGCCAGAATAAATGAATAATGTCATATGATAAAAATGGTTGATGCCATCCATATTGCTTTCCTATACTGTAGTTATTTTTGTCCAGCTGATGGTAAACTGCAAATCCTTATCTTGACTACATACGTTGATATTGAAAAAAAAGCATATGATAGAGACAAAGTAGTTTCAAACTTTTCCATTTATTACCGAGAAATCTGCTGGTAAGGGATTAAATTTTCCATCTGGTGGAACAAAATTACTTCTAATTACTATATGTACAGTTCACTACACTATTTCCATAAAGGAAGCATGATAAAATGGCGGGATGGCCACACTCCTAATTACCTTTGGAATAGATTAGGCTTTGTTATGTCATGTTTGGTTTGGTTAAATTAGGTCAAGTTTTCTAGGTTAGGATAAGATGCCAATAGAAATGTTTAGTTTGTAGCCATTAAGGAATGTCACCATTTTGTCTTGAAAACTCCATGATAATGATGTAATGTATTTTTATACTATCCTGCTGAGCCAGAGGCTCAGAACTATATACTTTATGTAACTTAAATCGAACTCAACTTTCCAGAATTAATTTAGAACGCGATTAATTTCTACCGGGAGAACTAGGTGACGTTTTCTGTTTTTTCCCAGGAGTCTGCGTTTCAGCATCAGGTACCGGTAGGCTTCGTTTCCTGCCCTTCAATGTAAATAGCTGGCTTTCATGCTTCAGTTTCTTGGCCTCTTGTTTCATTCGTTTGCTCTCCTCTCTCAGCCTCTTACGTTCCTGTTTCAGCTTCTTTTTCTCCAGTTCTAATATTTTGTTCTCCAGTCGCAGTTTGTGGTTCAGCTGTTTCTGTTTCAATATTTGGATTTCTTGCTTCAACTGTTTGCTCTCCAGTTTCAATTTCTTGTTCCTTTCCTCATTGAAACTATTATTTATATCCTCATCAGAGCTCTCATCTGAATCCTCAAAGGAACTCTTGTCTGAAGCCTCATCTTCATCATCAGTCTCAATGTGTTCCTGTGTTTTACTTT
This sequence comes from Paralithodes platypus, assembly GCA_032716605.1. Classification (NCBI taxonomy): domain Eukaryota; kingdom Metazoa; phylum Arthropoda; class Malacostraca; order Decapoda; family Lithodidae; genus Paralithodes; species Paralithodes platypus. The sequence goes on along the minus strand of CM064564.1, from coordinate 10,258,345 downwards.
TCCTTTTCACACTCAAATTGACGTTTCGCTCACAATTTTCCGGCTTTTCTGTCTTGTTTTCCTTTTTCGCAACTTCTCTGCTTCTCTGATCTACAGTCACTCCTGTTTGGCAATATTCCGGTTTCCCACCTAAACTCTCTTTTCTCTTGCCGCTTTCCGGTTCAAGTTTCTTCCCCTCCTGTTTTGGAGTGTTGCTTTCCTTATCTAGTTTCTTGTTCCTTTCCTCATTGAAACTATTATCTATATCCTCATCAGAGCTCTCATCTGAATTCTCAACGAAATAGTGGTCTGAATCATCATCCTCAGTATCAGTCTCGATGTGTTTCTGTGTTTTCCTTTTCACACTCAAACTGGCTTTTCGCTCACAATTTTCCGGCTTTTGTTTCTTGTTTTCCTTTTTCGCAAGTAAATTGTTTTTTCTTATGCTGCTTCTCTGATCTAAACTCACTCCTGTCTGGCAATATTCCGGTTTCCCACCAAAACTCTCTTTTCTCTTGCCGCTTTCCGGTTCAAGTTTCTTCCCCTCCTGTTTTGGTGTGTTACTTTGCTTATCCAGTTTTAGTTTCTTGTTCCTTTCCTCATTGAAACTATTATCTATATACTCATCAGAGCTCTCATCTAAATTCTCAACGAAATAGTGGTCTGAATCATCATCCTCAGTATCAGTCTCGATGTGTTTCTGTGTTTTCCTTTTCATACTCAAACTGGCTTTTCGCTCACAATTTTCCGGCTTTTGTTTCTTGTTTTCCTTTTTCGCAAGTAAATTGTTTTTTCTTATGCTGCTTCTCTGATCTAAACTCACTCCTGTCTGGCAATATTCCGGTTTCCCACCAAAACTCTCGTTTCTCTTGCCGCTTTCCGGTTCAAGGTTCTTCCCCTCCTGTTTTGGTGTGTTACTTTCCTTATCCAGTTTTAGTTTCTTGTTCCTTTCCTCATTGAAAATATTATCTATATCCTCATCAGAGCTCTCATCTGAATTCTCAACGAAATAGTGGTCTGAATCATCATCCTCAGTATCAGTCTCGATGTGTTTCTGTGTTTTCCTTTTCACACTCAAACTGGCTTTTCGCTCACAATTTTCCGGCTTTTGTTTCTTGTTTTCCTTTTTCGCAAGTAAATTGTTTTTTCTTATGCTGCTTCTCTGATCTAAACTCACTCCTGTCTGGCAATATTCCGGTTTCCCACCAAAACTCTCTTTTCTCTTGCCGCTTTCCGGTTCAAGTTTCTTCCCCTCCTGTTTTGGTGTGTTACTTTCCTTATCCAGTTTTAGTTTCTTGTTCCTTTCCTCATTGAAACTATTATCTATATCCTCATCAGAGCTCTCATCTGAATTCTCAACGAAATAGTGGTCTGAATCATCATCCTCAGTATCAGTCTCGATGTGTTTCTGTTTTCCTTTTCATACTCAAACTGGCTTTTCGCTCACAATTTTCCGGCTTTTGTTTCTTGTTTTCCTTTTTCGCAAGTAAATTGTTTTTTCTTATGCTGCTTCTCTGATCTAAACTCACTCCTGTCTGGCAATATTCCGGTTTCCCACCAAAACTCTCTTTTCTCTTGCCGCTTTCCGGTTCAAGTTTCTTCCCCTCCTGTTTTGGTGTGTTACTTTCCTTATCCAGTTTTAGTTTCTTGTTCCTTTCCTCATTGAAACTATTATCTATATCCTCATCAGAGCTCTCATCTGAATTCTCAACGAAATAGTGGTCTGAATCATCATCCTCAGTATCAGTCTCGATGTGTTTCTGTGTTTTCCTTTTCATACTCAAACTGGCTTTTCGCTCACAATTTTCCGGCTTTTGTTTCTTGTTTTCCTTTTTCGCAAGTAAATTGTTTTTTCTTATGCTGCTTCTCTGATCTAAACTCACTCCTGTCTGGCAATATTCCGGTTTCCCACCAAAACTCTCTTTTCTCTTGCCGCTTTCCGGTTCAAGTTTCTTCCCCTCCTGTTTTGGTGTGTTACTTTCCTTATCCAGTTTTAGTTTCTTGTTCCTTTCCTCATTGAAACTATTATCTATATCCTCATCAGAGCTCTCATCTGAATTCTCAACGAAATAGTGGTCTGAATCATCATCCTCAGTCTCGATGTGTTTCTGTGTTTCCCTTTTCCTTTTCACACTCAAACTGGCTTTTCGCTCACAATTTTCCGGCTTTTGTTTCTTGTTTTCCTTTTTCACAACTAAATTGTTTTTTCTTATGCTGCTTCTCTGATCTACACTCACTCCTGCTTGGCAATATTCCGGTTTCCCACCTAAACTCTCTTTTCTCTTGCCGCTTTCCGGTTGAAGTTTCTTGCCCTCCTGTTTTGGCGTGTGGCTTTCCTTATCCAGTTTCGCAAATTCTAGTTTCCTTGGTTTGTTTTGCTTTGGTGTAATATTCGGAGATGATGATGATGATGTAATATTTCCCTGGTTCGGTGATTGGTTTTCCTTATCTAATTTCTTGCCTGTCTGCTTTGGTGTGGTGATTTTCTTTTTGGGTGTAATATTTCCCTGGCTTGGAGTTTTGTTTCCCCGTTTCGGTGACTGGTTTTCCTTACCGGTATCTAATTTCTTGCTTTTCTGATTTGGTGTGTTGTTTATCTTCTTGGGTGTTATATTTCCTTGGTTTGGAGATTTGTTTGCCTGCTTCGGTGACTCGCTTTGCTTATCTAGTTTCTTGTCTTTCTGCTTTGGTGTGTTGTTTATCTTCTTGGGTGTTATATTTCCTTGTTTTGGAGATTTGTTTGCCTGCTTCGGTGACTTGTTTTGCTTATCTAGTTTCTTGCCTTTGTGTTTTGGTGTCTTGTTTTTCTTATTTGGTGTGTTATTTACTTGTTGAGGAGTGCTGTTTTCCTGTTCTGAAGATTTGTTTTCCTGATTCAACTTTTGTTTCTGTTCCTTACCCAGTTTCTTATTTTCTTGTTTATCTGGTTTGCTTTCCTGCATTGGTGTCTTGCTTACTTGCTTCAGTGTCTTGTTTCCTTGTTTTGGTGTTTTGCTTCCTTGTTTTGGTGTCTTGTTTTTTGGCTTTGGTGTCTTGCTTTGTTGCTTTGGCTTCTTTGTTTCCTTTTTAGGAGTATTCTTTTCTTTGAGTGTCTTGTTTTCTGATCTTAGTTTCTTACACTCCAATTCTGGTGTCTTCTTTACCTTACTTTGTTTTACACTTTCCGATTTTGGCGTCTTGCTTTCCTTATTAAAATCAACAATAACAACAACAGGGTCCATATTTTCTTGTTTTGGCATCTTATTTTCTTGTTTTGGTGTTTTGTCTTTCGGCTTTGGGGTCTTCTTTTTTTTTCTTCTCGGCTTTGGGGTCTTCTTTTTTTGTGTCGGTGTCTTGTCTTTCGGCTTTGGGGTCTTCTTTAATTGTTTCAATCTCTCGCTCTCCCGGACTGGTGTCTTGCTTTCCCGTTTTGGCGTGCCATTTTCTTTTGTTGGTGTGTTGTTCTCTTCTCTACCAACACTCTTCACTGTCTTACCCTTTTTCTGTTCAACTCTGTAATTTTCCTCTTGATCCTCACCTAAACTTTCCTCTGCTTTGTGATTGTCCTTATCTTTCGTGTCATTTTCCTCTTGATCCTCACCTAAACTTTCCTCTGCTTTGTGATTGTCCTTATCTTTCGTGTCATTTTCCTCTTGATCCTCATCTAAACTTTCCTCTGCTTTGTGATTGTCCTTATCTTTCGTGTCATTTTCCTCTTGATCCTCACCTAAACTTTCCTCTGCTTTGTGATTGTCCTTATCTTTCGTGTCATTTTCCTCTTGATCCTCACCTAAACTTTCCTCTGCTTTGTGATTGCCCTTATCTTTTGTGTTCCTTTTAGCGTAGCTGACGCTAGTCCATTCTTCTTCATAATCGCCAGGAGCCCAATCTCCTTCTTCATCATCCGTTTCACCATCCAAATCGTTTTCTACATAGTTTTTCCCAATTGAACGCCTAAAGCTATATTCCTTCACCAGTTTAGATTTCTTGGCTTCTATTTCCACCACCTCTCCCTTTTCCTCCTCATCACTTTTTTTCTCTTCATCCTCCGAATCACTTTCCTCATACCGGTAGTCAATCTTTGCCTTGCTCTTCATCCTGGGGATGTTCTTAATCGGGCACCCAATAATCTCTACAGGCCGGATACTATCATAGGCAATGTTGAAATTTAATTCTGTCAGCTCGTAGTCGTCAGGCAAACCCATCTCTGTCCGGCGTCTCTCTATCGTCTTCTGCACCTCCTTCACCACGTCCTCTTCTTCCGCCTTAGCCGGCGCCTTTTTTTTCACGGTGTAATGGGACTGTTCAAAGGCTACCGGTGAATGCATGTCCGGCTTGTTCTTGTTGAGAAAATTGAATAGTGACTTTCGGTCCTTGCCATTCTTGATCTTCTTGACAGGTGGTGAGAGACCGTAGGCAAGGCAGGCGTATTTGTCGATGATGGAGGAAAAGGTGAATTGGCCTTCATGGATGATGCCCTCGTGGACCTTATTCAGCACGGAGTAGTACTCATTATGCGGCACCACAGTCTGAAATAGTAAATATGTTGAAAATGAGATAGGCTACAGTATATCTAAATAAGCATATCTTGTTCAGTCAAATATAATTGAAAGTGTTTTGGATATTTTTGGGTGAGCAATAAGTTAACTTATTTTTTAACATAAAAACAAAAGAAAATGGGAGTCTGCAGAAAGCCAATCGGCCCCCACCCAACCCCAATTACAAGGCCTAATTATAGACCCAACTCACTAATACCTTGGGGACTGACCTCACCAAAACGGTCAGAGATCAACACAAGATTGCGGGGGTCTGCAGAGCACCGATTGGCCCACACCCGGCAGATCCCCCCCCCATACCCAACCTATCTCGTCCATATGCCTATCTAATTTTATCTTAAAGCTCCCTATCGTTCTCGATCCTACCATATCACTCGGTAGCCTATTCCACATGTCTACAACTCTGTTACCAAAAAACCAATATTTGCATACGGTATATCTTTTCTGAAACAAACACCAATACTGTATTTGCATACGGTATATCTTTTCTGAAACAAAAACCAATACTGTATTTGCATACGGTATATCTTTTCTGAAACAAAAACCAATACTGTATTTGCATACGGTATATCTTTTTTGAAACAAAAACCAATACTGTATTAGCATACGGTATATCTTTTCTGAAACAAAAACCAATACTGTATTTGCATACGATATATCTTTTCTGAAACAAAAACCAATACTGTATTTGCATACGGTATATCTTTTCTGAAACAAAAACCAATACTGTATTTGCATACGGTATATCTTTTCTGAAACAAAATTTATCTAATTTAAAACGATTTGTTGGAGTTCTTTTGCTATCACCGAGCTTCAGTACATGTTTCATGTCCCCTTTATTAATCCCACTAACCCACTTGAACACTTCTATCATATTCCCTCTAACTCTGCGTCTTTCTAACGAATGTAAGCCTAATTTTTTCAACCTTTCTTCATATGGTAGATTTCTAATACAGTATTACGAGTCATTTTTGTCATTCTTCGCTGTACTCTCTCCAACGAATCTATATCTATTCTGTAATAAGGACACCAAAATTGGACAGCATAATCCATATGAGGTCTCACTAATGATAAGTAAAATTTTAAGATAACATCGGCAGTTCTGTTACTCACACTCCTTGAGATGAACCCGAGAATCCTGTTTGCCTTGTTTCAAACGCTTATACACTGTTTTCTAGGCTCCAAATCGTTGCTAACAAACACACCCAAATCTTTCTCGCAGTCTGAGTCTTTCCGTATTAGCTAGTTTATATTATGCAATAGTATTTGTCTTCCCTATCTTACCTTGCATTTGTCAATGTTAAAATTCATCTGCCAATTTACTGACCATTCGTGTAAGGTATCTAGATCCCTTTGGAGGCACTCTATGTCGCTATCTGAATCTACTGTTCTCCCCATTTTGGTATCATCTGCGAATTTACTTATCCTACTAGTTATACCTAAATCAAGGTCATTTATGTATGCTACTGTATAACAAACAACAGAGGACCCTGGGGGACACCACTTTTGACTGCTCCCCATTCTAACTTAGTACTGTACTACCATTTATGCTGACTCTCTGCTTCCTACCAATTAGCCATGACCTAAACCATCCCAACAACGACCCACTTATTCCATGCGCCTCAACTTTTCTCATCAATCTCTCATCATGAGGGACTCAATCGAAAGTTGTGTCCTGTATTTTCCCTTTATCATATTAATAGCACTGGTGGTGCTATTGAATCTTCATCACAAGCAAATGTTGCTACAAAAGCATTGTATGCTTCTAGAACATATATAGAAACCCTGAGTACTGTAGGGAAAAGTGGTCGGAGCATTAGTTGAGTATAGACTGGCCTGCTTCATAGGTTCTACCATCTATTCTTTCCCTAGGTATAGTTAGTTAGTGGAGAAATAACTAGTCTTTCTTGTGTTTTACCCACTTTTAATGATTGTGCTAGCCGTTTCCTTAGTACATTTCAACATGCACGAACAGTCTAGCATTGTAAACAAAACCAGCATGTTTTTGTAGGATTTTATATTTGATTTTTGTTAGAATTCCATACAGTATTTCCAGTCTGTAAAATAACAGACCAGCAAAAAAAAAAAAAATCAAATACTGCCTGTATGCTTATTTGTGTTCATATGAAGGAACAACGCAAGGAGATCCAGTGGCAATGGCAATGTACGCACTGGCACTATCTATTCTGCAGCAGAAAATAAAACATGAGGCAACCCGAGTGAAACAAGTGGCGTATGCAGATTGCAGATGACCTCACAGGTGCAGGAAGAATAAGGGATCTCAAAGAATGGTGGCGGAGAGTACAATCGGTTGGCGAAGTCATTGGGTACCATCCTAATGCTAGTAAATCTGTACTAATAGTGAAAGAAGAAAATTATGAAGAAGCGGTGTGCGGACTTTTGATGGGACAGGAGTGAAGATTACAATGGAGGGTCAATGCCATTTCGCAGCAGTAATAGGCACAGAGGAATGCAAGAGAGTCTATGTGCGAAAAAAGGTAGCGGAGTGGGTAAATGAAGTGAAAACCCTGGCAGACATTGCAAAATTTGAACCACATGCTGCATATACAGCCTTCACATATGGTGTTAAGTACAGATGGACCTTTCTTATGAGAACAGTGCCCGACATTGGACAGATGCTACAACCGCTGGAAGAAGCAATCAGAGGAGCATTCATAGCTGCTTTAACAGAGATGGAAGGCGTCACGCAAGAGCTAAGAGATCTATTAGCTCTTCCGCCAAGGCTCGGAGGTATGGGGATCATAAACCCAGTTGAGGCGGCACCACATGAGTACCAAAATTCCCTTAACCCTTCCTGCCCGGGTGTCAGTGTGAAAGGACACCACGAAATAAGGGCAGGAGCCCGGGTGTCCTGTTACTAGGCAGTAAGCTTGAAAGCCTATTCAGCTTGGTCTGAACGCCATGCATCCGACGCATGTAAACAAAGCCGATTGTTGCGTCACCGCACCTCCGAAAACAATAAGGAGACGTCGGATCAATGTTATTGTTGTGACGTCAGACGAAATTAGTGTCTGAAAAGCTCCGTCAAGCTTGTCAACATCGCGGCAAAATTCGCTCCACGGAAATCGTCATCACAACTGAACCAGTTGACTTAGAGAGCTCTACTCAATGCCAGTCTACAGATTGGAAACCGCACTACATTTATAAATGCGTGGGAAATTTCTAGCAGTTAAACTAAACAAAAATATGGTAGCCTAGGCCTAGGCCTAGAAATTTTTCGGCCAGATCGCCCGGGTAGCCCACACTGTCCTTTGGAGAGACAGCCCGGGCCAGGAGGGTTAAACTTACTACGTCTCTGACAGAAAAAATACGGGAGCAAAACGAAAATGATGAGGTGAACGAAGAGGAACAACGAAATGCAAGACAGGAAATTACAAAGAGCAGAGAAGAGAGACAGAAACATAGCCTAGAACAAATTAACCCTTAACTGGCGGCGCGCAACATATGTCGAGTGAAATAAATTTGGACTATGTGGCGGTGCACGACAGCTGTCGAGCGCCATTTTCAGCGCGTAATGTTGCTGAGAGAGAGAGCTGAGCGGTGGGACGAGCGTAGTAACCTTATGACCGCTCCCCACGACCACCGTGGATGTACTGAACTGTATCCCACCTTTCTCACTCGCTACATAGGGAATTATGTAAAGAAATTACCTTTTTTTAGGGTTTTTGCACTCGTGTTGCACGATCGTTGCAAGAGAACCAGTGGTCGTACAAGGATGGTTCAGGTGTCATTGGAAAGCTCTGTTTACGCCCTTTCAGGAATAGATACTTGTTTTACGCTCTGGGTCTTATTTAGGCATAAAAATGAGCACGGAAAGAACCCTATTTAGGGTAAAACCCCCCGCTGTGCGGTAAGGTCAAATAGACCGCCTAGCCCGCCAATAAGGTGTTAAGACCGAATGTAGTGAAGAACTGAATATGAGAGTTGAGATGGCACAAGACACGGGGGCTTCAAATTGGCTCACTTCATTACCAATAAAGGAAAATGGCTTCAGCTTAAATAAACAAGAATTCAATGATGCTGTAGCCTTGAGGTATGGTTGGCCAGTTTCGAACCTGCTGCTGAAATAAACAACTCAGACCACTGTATGACCTGTAAGAAAGGAGGATTCATCTGTATCCGGCATGATGAAGTAAGAGACATCACTGCACAAATGCTGGACGAGGTGTGCCATGATGTCAGAATCGAACCGGAACTTCTGGCTATGGACGGACAGCGCTGGGCCCACAATACTGCAAATACTTCAAATGAAGCAAGAGTGGACGTAAGTGATCGAGGTTTTTGGACGAGGGGACAACGGGCTTTTTTCGACATCAGAATCTCCAACCCAAGAGCACAAACATATCGCGAGCGAGGACTCAAGGCGGCATACTTGAGAAACGAAAGTGAGAAAAAACGTGCTTATGAAGAATTTTTTTGAACAGGGAACAAGGAAGCCTTACTCCTCTGGTCTTTTCATTGTCGGGAGGAATGGGACCTTCTGCAAGTGTATTTTATGCCAGATTAGCTGAACAAATATCGGAGAAAAAGCGCCAACATAGAAGCCAAGTCATAACTTGGATGAGATGCCGGCTCTCTTTCTCTTTTCTCAGGTCTGCACTCCTATGTCTCAGGGGTACAAGGTCCTCCCAGCTGCAGAGGACAAGAGTGAGAGACTTGGACTTTGAAATGGTCGTGGCGGAGGGCCGAATTGGGGAACAACTAGGTTGATTGTAGGGAGGTACTGGTACAATAAGATAAACTATAATGTAACTAGGCCTAGAATAAGATAGATTGTACACCACTTTGTAACTGTCACCTAAAGAAGAAAAAAAAAAGATGTAGGAGAGACTTGATAGAGGTATCTAAATGGATAAAAGGCATAAATAAGGGCAATTTAGTTGAGGTATTAAAGCTAAAGAACGGCGACATAAGTTACATAACCCGCTCAAATGGTTTCAAGTTACTAGTTAGGCTTAGGTAAGTTTAGATTTAGGAAAGCACTGGCTTGGGAATAGAGTTGTTAACATGTGGAATGGACTGCCCAGAGCAGTGATTAGCTTAGGAACAGTTGAAATCTTTAAGCGTAAGTTGGATCCCAATATAGATGATATGGGCTGGGTGTGAAGTGAATGGGAGCTGCCTCGTGGGGGCCGCATGGCCTTATGCAGCTTCCCGCGATTTGACTGGCAGTTTTAACTTGTAGCCTTTAAGAACAGTGACTGAAGTTCTGAACACCCTATAGGCTAATTAGGCTAGGCCTATAGGCTAACTAGCCTAGGCTAAAACCATGAAAACACTAATTTATCAAAATCTGGAGGAAAAAACTTGAAAAAATAGAGGGGTAGAATGTAGGGTTCGGGCGTACCGCTAGCCTTGTTTACACTACACGGACCGGCGTCGGGACGTTTGTCATCATGGTCCCGTCTATTTTGACTGCCTTTGGATACAATAATATGTTGAGGGGGGCTTTGCCCCCCCCCCCTCCATGACACATTGTCATCATCATATATATTGCCAGCAGGGGGCAATAACCGAAAAAATTGCCGTCAATTTAACCACGGCGATCGACAAATGTAAACATGACGGCGGCGGGGTGTCGGGCGTTTGCAATCATGTTCCCGACTATTTTGAATGCCATTGGATACAATAATATGTTGAGGGGGAGAAGTACTTATAACTGAAACTACTGTACCACTAATTATTTCTCAATACTGTATTTGAAGGCTATTATAGAATAAGGATGTTGCAAAGATCATATTAAAATGTGTTTCAACCTCCGGAGATACATTTTATGTGCACTATATAAAGTACAGTACTGTACTGTAAAAACAAAAAACTATCCCTATTGATGGCAGTGAAACTCTTATCAACACTCAAAGAGCGGGTGGTGGAGTATATTTGACTGTGCCGCCCAGCTGGGTTTTTACCGTAAACGAGCTTGTTTCCGTGCTCGTTTTCATGCATAAACAAGAGCCAGAGCGTAATGCAATTATCTATCCGTGAAAGGGCGATAATTGAGCTTTCCAACGACACCCGAACCATCCTTCTACGATGGCTGGTTGTCTTGCAACGATCGTGCAACCGAATGGCAAAATTGGTAAAATACGGTAATTTCCTTACATTATTACGTGTGAAATGAGTGAGGGAGGGTGGAGTAGGGCGGAGTACATCTCAGTAGCTCCACGGCCACCGTGGCGAGCGGTCATGAGGTAACCTACGCTCCTCCCACCGCTCCGCTCTCTCTCACAGCACATTACGTGCTCAAAATTGCATGCGACTATAGCCGGGCCCCGCCACATAGTCCTTGGTTCTCTTGCCCGGCTATAGCCGGGCGCCGCCAAAGAAGGGTTAAGCCCCTTAGGGCCCTTACTGTTAAAATAGATGCCAATTTCAATAATTCATGGGATAGTGAAGGGGGGGGCAAAGCCCCCCCTCAACCCTTCCTGTATCCAAAGGCAAAAAATATTGAATATTTACTCTGAAAATGGCTTACATCCGAGTGTTTGAAGATTGTTGGATAGTGGGAGAAATAACATTTTGGTAAAAATTGAAGAGACCCCGGACAGCCTTTTTACTAGGCCTAGTTAATTTGTTTGTTTTTGTTTTTCTTTGATATACAGTGTTGTTTAATACCGAGGACCGTCGCATTTTAGTATTTTCAACATTAGCCTAACCTAACCTAATCTAGTACCGGTATTATGGGTGGGGGCGGCACGCTAAATCCATTAAATCCGAGCCAAGAACCTAACCTGACCTATCACAACGACTGTTATAACGTGTGAACAGTAGGATAAAACTAACCTGTTGGCTGTCGGTCTAAACCCAGCTCACGTTCCCTGCTTAAGGGTGCGCGACGGTCTAAACCCAGCTCACGTTCCCTGTTTAAGGGTGCGCGACGGTCTAAACCCAGCTCACGTTCCCTGTTTATGGGTGAACAATCCAACATATTTCACTTATAGTGAATTTGCGACGGTAATTACATGTACACCAACAAAGTATCGTCCATGAAACTTCTAGAACACTGATAATTATCGACACTTAATCCAGATTTCAGAAAAGACAATTATGGTGGATTAAGAAGAGCCTGAAGAGTCAATCCTATGGTTAAACTATTAAGTGGACCCAGGTGCGCTAATGAACATACTCTCTCTCAGATACCTGTCTTAACTCAGGATAATTTGACAGCTATATATAATCATTTTATTTCTTCACTCCACAATGCAGAACATAAATATATCCCCAAAAAGAAAATTTAGATCAACACAGAACCAACCCAAATGGATGAATAATAGACTATTAGACCTTCTAGGAAAAAAGAGAGGAATATATAGAAAAATTAAGAAAGGCGAAATTCACCTACAGTACTTGCTTACTATCAGAATCTATCAAGAGAGGTTAAAAAAGGTATAAGGACAGACAAAATAAATTATGAAAGCCAATGACTCAAAAAATAACCCTAAGGCTTTTTACCAGCTATATAAATCTAAAGTTAGAGATAAAATAGGCCCCCTTAAAACTTCGATAGGAGAAATGACAGAAAATGATTTAGAAATGTGCAGTACATTAAATAGTCAGTTTCTATCCGTTTTCACTAATGAAAATTTGGCACAGATTCCAGAAGTCTGTAAGGTATATAACGATAGTAGGCCTATAGAAAATAGGTTAAGTACGGTTACTATAAGTAGAAATGATGTGCTTAGGGAAATTGACAGACTGTAACCTCAGAAATCGCCTGGTCCCGATGAGGTATATGCTAGAGTATTAAAAGAATGCAGAGATGAGTTAAGTTACCCATTAACATTTCTTTTTAACAATTCATTAGAAACAGGTATAGTTCCAGAAGCTTGGGAGCTTGCAAATGTAGTTCCGATTTTCAAAAAATGTGATAAATCAATAGCATCAAATTACCGTCCCATTAGTCTCACTTCAATCATAGGAAAGCTACTAGAGTCAATTATTGATAGGAAAATGAGAAACCACTTAGACACATTTAACTTAATCAATTCTTTTCAGCATGGATTCACTCAGGGACGTTCTTGCCTTACTAATTTGCTTAGTTTTTTCTCAGAGGTATATGAAGCAGTAGATAATGACAAGTCATATGATATTATATATTTAATTTCAGTAAAGCTTTCGACAGAAAACCTTGTTAACTTTAATGCTTCCAAAACCCAATTTCTCCATCTATCTACCCGTCAGGATCTCCCAGCGGACTATCCCTTGTTCTTCAACAATACAAAAATCAACCCTTCATCTTCTCTCAATATTCTTGGTGTCTCTTTTTCTTCTGCTCTCATTTGGAAGGACCATATTACCAGTCTTGCTAAGGCAGCCTCCCAGAAGCTGGGTGTGCTCAACCGCCTTAGGGGGTTCTTTTCCCCTGCACAGCTTCTTGCTCTGTACAGGGGCATAGTGCGCGCGCCCTTGTATTGAGTATTGTTCACATGTGTGGGGAGGTTCCTCTCACACCGCTCTCCTAGACAAAGTTGAAAGGAAGGCCTTTCGTATCATTAACTCCCGTCCACTCACCAACTCTCTGCAATCTCTCTCTCTCCCCCAATGTTGCATCTCTCTCGCTATTCTATCGCTACTATAATAATCAGTGTTCCTCAGAGCTATCCCAGTGCATACCACCTCCTTTACATAGGGCACGTGGTACCCGTCTTGCAACTCAATCCCACCCCTACTCTGTGCAACTCTCCAACCCAAGAGTGAAACGTTACTCTCAAACTTTCTTCTACTCAACAGCTGAGCTCTGGAACTCTCTCCCAGAATCAGTCTTTCCCTCTTCCTATGACTTAAATTGCTTCAAACTCCGTGTGTCCAGGCATTTTGGCTCGAACGTCCCTTGATTTTGGCCCTGTCACTCTTTCAACTATGGGGGAGGCACTCGCTATAGGCAGTTATGCCTTTTGCCTCCCTCATTCACATAGAAAAAAAAAAAAAAAAAAAAAAAAGTCAGAATGGGCATCAGTCAAGAGTGGTGTCCCCCAGGGATCTGTATTAGGTCCTCTGTTGTTTATTATATACATAAATGACCTTGATTTACGTATAACTAGTAGGATAAGTAAATTTGCAGACGATACCAAAATGGGGAGAAAAATTGATTCAGTTAGAGATATAGAGTGTCTGCAAAGGAATCTAGATACCTTACACGAATGGTCAGTAAAATGGCAGATGAAGTTTAACATTGACAAATGCAAGGTATTAAAGATAGGGAAGATGCATACAAATTTTAAATATAAACTAGCTAATATGGAATTAGAAAACTCAGACTGTGAGAAAGATCTAGGTGTTTTTGTTAGCAATGATTTGAAGCCTAGAAAACAATGTATAAGCGTTCGTAACAAGGCAAACAGGATTCTCGGGTTCATATGAGTGTGAGTAACAGAACTGCTGATGTTATTAAAATGCCCCAGAACGAGAAGCCCACCACAGAAGCCACGAACGAACACCACACAGAAACACCCAAAGGAAAGGTCCACAGAACAAAAGGACCAGCTGACCGAGCCAGCCAATTCAGACAGGCCCAAGCCCGCAGGGCTAAGCAGCTCCAGGCCGCACCTAGATACCCCTTCTAAACTGACCATTTTTCAACACCTCATGTACACTACCCCCTCATGTCCTACACTCCTAACTACAAAGATGATGAACAGCAATATACATTCATATTAAAAACACCCATGCCCTGTCCCGACGTTGAGCTAATGCCAACACATCAGACAGCCATAATTATATCTATGTATGTTCTTACATCCGAGAAGTAGATGTTATATATCTTAGAAGTTAAAACACCCACGCCTGTCCCTAGACCTTGTATATCATTTCCCATGACGAGTATAGATATATGTAACCCGTGCTCAGTCGCCCCCTTGCATTATTCCTCTAGTAACTAAGTGTCTCTATAATATTAACTGCCACCAGTATTGATACGACATAGCGGCACTGTCCTTGTGTCGTATTGTGCCAAGTACAGATCAACCAGGTTTCATCACCTTATTAGGACGACGACTATAATGTCGTCGTTCATCGATGTATGCAATCCTTAGTTTAAGTATTAATATTAACATTCCCTAACATCTTGTCTTGCCAGACTAAGCTTCTGAAGACCCATCACCCCATAAATCTATGTATTCAATCCTTAGGTTAAGTATTTCTATCCGCCATTGTGTTCACATTTTTCCATTTACTTTTCCACAATTGTCATACGTCTTCCACTTGCCTCCTTCGTATCCACAGTCCACACTACGCCAATTTGCTTCATGTCATACACCTCTTACCCCATCCAGAGATTGTATAGATAACCTTGTTACCAGTATCTGTCATAAGTACCTCGAAACAATAACTAAGTAACCCTACGAACTGCCGTTTTATTGGTATATATATATTTCATAGAAAACGCAGTTCCCAGGGCCAACTAATAGTATCCATAACCCCTCGTACTGACTACATAATTCTATCTTTTCCAGACTCATATACCACCCCGTAGTTGCATCCCCCGGTAGCATTTGACTAACGTACTTTCACTCTCTTTTCAAACTCCAATATCAATTGTAGCCTAATGCCACCCCCACGCCCAGGGACCTTAGGGGCAAATTTCCCTGTAGCCCCTGAACTCCCCCCCCCCCCTCTCATTAAGACACCCGCGCTTCTCGACTCTTGTCCGACCTAGCCTCTCTCTCATACCTCTTCAAGATCCTTGAATTGTCCGTTGCTAACGCTCTCCAACCTTTTATATATATACTCCTATCCAGCCTACCTTCACTTAGTAGGCCAGAACAACATTAGAACTTTACTAGCCCCTTGCATGCCATCTATTCTCTTACAACCCATTCACAACCCTGCACCCAATGGTCGTCGGTGCGAGGCTAGCCGCCTCGCCAGTAACTAACTTATGCCATACTTCCAGATAAATGTGGCAGAGTTAGCAACCCAGTCTCCACCACATCCAGCAAACCCTACAATTAACAACCAGCCAAGTAAAACCAGCTAGCCAAGGCACCTTCGGTTTGGTATTAAGGACACCCACATCTGTCTCATACACAGAGGGTTATTACAAACACTGGTGATATGGCAAGCCCCTAGCCACAGCCGCCGGACGACTATCACAGAGAGAGGGCGCCCAGCTCCCCCTTTTTGCCCACCCGAGGAGGGAGACCCCCACCCCCGCGGAGGTATACCTGGCCCCTGTTTTGACTTCCGAGTCATTGCCAGGTAGCACAGGAATTCTTCCTATCAATGAACTAACCATGCATGACTAACACCTTTACTAACCTCTATTAACTCACAATAAACCATTTACCTTTCTTGCATACTCTGATCACTAAATTAGCACCTCAGCTATACCATAGAATGAAGATTGAACAATCTAAGAGAGACGCTCCTATCACAGCTGTCCCCATCCTCCTCGCAAAGTAGATCCAGTCTCTCTCCCCTAAATACTTCCAGTATAGCCAAAATAGTACCTCTTACTAAGGCTCAGTTATATGAAAATATAAAGGCTTCCTATAGCCATGTGCCACAACAGTAAATACCATCTTACCTAGTCCCCATATCTATTGAGAGCTCAAATAAGTCCATAAGACTCGAGATCCCTACTGTCTACAGGGTCCAGAACCGAGCCTATAAATCTAGCTCCCGCCCCCAGTCAAATCAGTTGAAAGCTAGACACCAACCAGTGGTCACTACCCTGCAGTTAACCTCTAGCTCTGCCCTTGTGTTGTTCCGGAGTTGAGATCCCAGAGCCGGCAGACTCCGTGGCAGATTTGGATAGAAGGACCTGCCCACGTATTTGAGAACTTCACACATATGGACCCCCTGGACGGCCGCGGAACCAGTCGTTAGCCCCCAACATCATGGACGCAAGATAACCAGGACCAGACCCATCAGATACTACCCAAGATTCACTTTATCAGTACTAGGCCTACATGTTACAGTGCTGTTTAGAGATTCACTAATTAATATTTCTACGAAGTGGCTATCTCTTTGCCCCAGTATAATTCATATAACCATTCAATTAGGAAGTGCTAAGCATATCAGTGTTCATTATTTAACAGGCGATACTAACTCTCGTAATCAACTATATGCCCAGATATTATTACCTAGAAGGAAACCCTAGTGATATCTGAAGGTTCGCCCACTGATTTGCGTTCTATGTATTTCTGAGACAAGAATATAAAACTTAGATCAGTACCCCCTGAGGTTACTAGAATTCCCGTGCTCTAAAATACGCGTGTCTAATCTAGTCTGTGAACTACTACTTGTGCACCAGAGCTACCAGTAATAAATCTAACAGTGAATATGATTCTATAAGTAACATTGATGGTCTTCGGTATATAAACCTGTTGAATTAAAGCCAGTGATCAGAAGATTAATACCTGAACGTTGGAAGTGGGAGACTAGGCTCCATCCAGATCCACTTATGCTAGTGTTGTTCGATTCTATTATATTGTCTTGCACGAGTATTCTGCAGTGGTATATAAATAAACGTGATCGTGTAACTTTCTACCATGTGTTTCTTTGTGTTCACTATTCCTCATATCTTGTATTGTGCATGCAGCCTTATATACCCAGTCAATTAGAACTCACATTACCCAAGTTAAACCTGTAGAAAAACAGGGCATAACAGTTATCTTAAAACTTTACTTGTCATTAGTGAGACCCCATATGGATTATGCTGTTCAATTTTGGTGTCCTTATTACAGAATGAACATAGATTCATTGGAGAGAGTACAATGTAGAATGACAAAAATTATCCATAATATTAGAAATCTTCCGTATGAAGAAAGGTTGAAGAAATTAGGCTTACATTCGTTAGAGAGACGCAGAGTTAGAGGTATTCAAGTGGGTTAAATAGGCTAGAGACGGGACAAAATAAAATAGGAAGAATAGGGTTAGGAGCAAGAAGGTGGACAGCAAATGAAGCAGTGAGAGGGGAGATGGGATGGAGTACGTTTGAGGAAAGAGTGGCGAAGGCAAAGTTAAGGTACAAGAGTAGGTTGGAGGAGATGGAGGATAATAGGTGGCCAAGGAGTGTGTATGAATGGGGGGAGGGGAAGAGTAGATGGGCAAAAGAGTGTAAGAGAAAACTGAAAAAAATAGGAGTGAAACAAAGAAGGGTGGGAGAGGAGTGGAGAGATGTAGGGAGTAATGCAGGACTAGGTCAGGGAAGGAGACTAGAGAAAGAGATAGGAATGAGAGTGAAGGAAGTAGGAAGACAGGAATGGAAGAAAAATATGGAGAAGAAAAGTACACTGATAAGATATAGAAGCAAGGGGAGACCGAGAAAAGAGGAGTTTTATGACGGAATTTGGGGAGCTGAACTACTGTTTAAGGCTAGGGCAGGAGCATTAGAGACAAATAGGAGAACATGGAGGTGGAATGGGGGGGGTGAAAGAGTGTCTGCAGTGTGAGGTGGAAGGGAGGAGAGTGGAGGAGACAATAGAACATATAGTGACAGAGTGCCAGGGGTATGCAGAGGAGAGAGATGGGTTGGAAAATGAGTTGAAACGGGAGGTAGGGGAGAGGGAATGGGAAGAACAGAAAGAGGAGGAGGATGAGGGTGTAAAATTTGTGTTAGGTCTCGGGACAGAAGAGGGGGTAGATGGGGAAAAGAATGAAGGTAGTGAAAAGATTCCTGGAGCAGGTGTGGCAGAAGAGAAAACGGAATAGAATAGAATAGGGTGAGGGGGGAGAAGGTGATCAGAGTGGGGGAGGAAGATAAATGAGATTAAATAGTAGAGAGGGGGAGAGGGGAAAAGTTAAATTAAGGTAAGGAGAGAACAAAATATTGAGGGGTGGAGGAGGGGGTAAAATAGGGAGAGGAGAGTTCTGCTTAAGCTATATACTTCAATTTTTTTTCTTTAACTATCCTTTCTACGACTACATATTTTCTAAACAAAATCTTAATCAAGCTCTAGCTGTTTCTGAAGAAGAGATCACCGGTGCATAGGTGAGCTGGCTCAGAAAAAGGGACAGCAACTCCACAAGAAGAAGAAGAAGAAGAAATGGAATTAATAAAGGAGACATGAAAAATGTACTAAAGCTCAGTGATAGCGAAATAACTCGTACAAATGGTTTCAAATTAGATCAATTTTGTTTCAGAAAAGATATAGGCAAATATTGGTTTGGTAACAGAGTTGTAGATGGGTGGAATAGGCTACCAAGTGATATAGTGGGATCAAGAACGATAGGGAGCTTTAAGATAAAATTAGATAGGCATATGGACGAGATGGGTTGGGTGTGAGAGGGATGTACCAGGTGTGGGCCAATCGGCGCTCAGCAGACCCCCGTAATCTTGTGTTAATCTCTGACCGTTTTGGTGGGGTCAGTACTCAAGGTATTAGTGAGATGGGTCTATAATTGGGCCTTGTAATTGGGGTTGGGTGTGACAGGGATCTGCCTTGTATGGACCGATCGGCTTTTTGCAGACTCCCATTTTCTTATGTTCTTATGTATCTGGGTTGTCTTCAATTTTATCCAATATTTTCCGGGGATTGTAACTAATTTCAACTAGGCTACTGTAGCCTATAATGAAAACTACCTAAAACCAAAAAGAAAAACCATGGGAGAATTAGTGGTAGTTTCGGTTATATTTTCCGGGGGGGGGGGGGCTTTGCTCCCCCCCCTCACCCCACCATGACATATTGTCATCATAGCCTATACATATACAGTATTGCCAGCAGGGGGCAAATAGGCCTAACCGAAAAAAATCGCTGTCAAAATAGGCCCTACTCTAAGTTAACCGCGGCGATCGCCCCATGTAAACAATGACGACCGTACGCCCGGAATCTACATCCATCCCAAAAAGAGTACAAGCCTTGAAAATCTTCAAGGACATCCGCCGGGATGGATGTAGTTACCGGGTGTACCACTACCGACATACAACATAAATCATCTATAAATAGGCCTAGGCCTACTTATAATAAAATAAATACTTAGGCTATAAATCTATAATAGGCCTACTAGGTTAGGTTAGGTTAGGTTAGGTTAGGTTGTTTGGCGGTGTCACTAAAGTACGAAAAGTAGCGAAAAGTAACGAAATGTAGCGAAAAGTAGCAAAATGTAACGAAACAGACGTACGAATTTAGGGCGGGAACTTCGGGAAGTTCCAAACAACTTAAACAAGCAATCCATCTTTAGAGGACAATCTTGGACTGGTACAATTGAGCTCTAATAATGAACCTCGCAAGCGAAATGTGTAACGAAAAGTAGCGTAAAATGGTGTTCTAAATATAAATAGAACACTATAAATGGCATTCATGTAGGCCCCATATTTAAAACTCTAGGCTATACTAAATATAAAGAAATATTGTGATCACACAAACACAGAAAAATATATTTTAATTGAGCTTCATTTCGATTCATTGCACTTCTGGCTGTTTAATATTTTAGCATGCATAGAATGCTCATTTCTCTGTCAACATGCCACCAAGGAAGAAGGCAAAGTATCCCTGTGGGACTTGTGGCTGTGCGTGTAGGAAAGATACGATACTTTGCTCACCTTGTAACAAGTGGATACACCGGTAAATATAGTTATCGTGTGTACTATAAGTAGCTGTAGCCTATATTTCCAGCTGATAGTAAATTGCTATCTTGCCATCTTGATTATTCTGCTATTACTTCGATTTTTTTGTGAAATTTATTGCTAATTATCAGTTTATCATCAGTATAATTTATCTTCAGTATATTTATATTTCGGTATTAAAAAATTAAAAGATTCGTTGAAATGCCTACAAAAGAGAAGTTTTGCTCTTTTAATAGAAAATATTCTAAACAATAAAAATAACTTCACTAATAAATTTAAAAATATTGTCTTTGCTTTTATTGGATACATTAGAGCTCATTCTAAAAAAAAACATTAATAACCCTTTCTATAAATTGACGTTAAAATACATATATATTTTGTTTTAGGAAATGTGTCCCCATGGATGAATCACTCCTGGGTCAGTGGAGTGAGGCCGGTCTCTTCTTTGTGTGCCGAACTTCCGAAGTTGTGCTTATGTAAACCAGATAGTTAAAAGTTGTTACTTGCACATCAGAAATCTCTATTTGGTGAAGCCGTTTTTAACCAGACGTTGCCTCCTGACGTTGGTTCACTCATTGGTCTTCTCTCGTGTTGATTATTGCAATGCCCTGTTGGTGGGTCTTCCAAATTATATTTTGAAGAAAGTTCAGTCTGTTCTTAACAGGGCCGCAAGACTAATTTTTGGTGTTCTACCTAGAACTCCTACTACATCTCTTCACATAGAACTGCACTGGCTGCCAGTAAGAGCAAGAATAGAATTTAAGTTGTGTTTGGTGACTTTTAAGGTTCTCAATCTTGGTGAAACTAGGTACCTTGCGGAGCTTCTCAGGCGCCCACCGGCACACCATGGTGTAGTTGTGCGTCATGACAATGACCCTTTCGTCTTGATGAACCAAGGGCTTTCCAGCAGTCTTCTTTCTTTGAGAGGTCATTCTCCTACATGGCTCCGAGGTTGTATAACAGTTGCCGCTGTCCATGAGACAACTGAGTTCTGTTGAATGCTTCAAGAGACAACTTAAGACTTTTCTCTTTGAGAGAAGCTATGATCTTGAGAGAGGTGTCATGACAGATGGCTATAGAGTTTAGGCTATTTTGCCACTGCTAGTGATTGTTAAATGTGTGTTGTATATAAGCCTTCTTTTGATGCATTGATTTTTGTTCTTTTTTCTTTCTCTTTTCGAGCGCTAGTGAATTCTTCGGAAAAATTGGCGCTTATGAGAAATAAGTAACATGCTTATTATTATTATTATTATTATTATACTCCATCGGTTCCTTAACTTCCTTCAACCTACAATTTTAAAGCAGCATTGGCAAGACTACAGGCATACTCAAATCCTGTGTCCATACCCTTGCATATCCTCTTTTGCTGATATATTTACCGTGCCTCATTGGTCTCTGGTCTTCTGCCTGGAAGAGTTCCTCAGTTGTGCCCATTTTTAAAAAGGGTTCTCGCTACAATCCACTAATGTATAGACCAATCTCTCTAACTTCCATCTGTTCAAAGTCCTTGGAACGTATTATAACTAAATTTATCTATGAATATCTTGACTCTAACAATCTTCTCAATAAGGACCAATTTGGATTCAGACCAGGCAGATCATCCGAGGACAAACTCCTTCTTACTTACAAGGACATCACCAAATGGATGGACCAGGGTTATAATGTTGACTTGATCCTGTTTGACTATTCCAAGGCCTTTGACGTGGTTAATCATGACATTCTGATCACCAAACTTTATAGCTTGGGAATTAGGGGTAGGGTACTGGACTGGATTAGGGACTTTCTCCATAACCGTATTATGCATGTCAAAGTAAATAATTATTTTAGTTCTTTCAGGGATGTGCTTAGCGGAGTCCCTCAAGGCTCTGTCCTTGGTCCCCTGCTTTTCCTCATATTTATCAATTATATTACTCGTAATATTAATTCGTGTACCAAAATATATGCTGATGATTTGAAACTGTATGTAAAAATCAAATATGATAACCTCTTAAATTTTCTTAATTGTATGTTTGCTTGCCAGTCTGATATAGACGTGCTTGCTAAGGTCTCTAAATCCTGGGGCCTAACGATGAACCCAGATAAATGTGTCCACCTAAGATTTGTAGGAAAGAAATTGATTGGGATGACCTGGGTCATTCTGGCAGATACTATCTTGACAACTCCTTAATCCCTATTAGAGACTCTGCATCCGATCAAGGAATTTTAATCGATTCCTCCCTTAAGTTTCATACACACATCTCTAATATTGTCCACAAGGCTGGAGGACTCGCCCATAGTATCCTAAGGTCAACTGTCAACCGGGATGCCTCCTTTATGATGCCACTATTTATTTCCCATATTCGTCCCGTATTAGAATATTCTTCCTCTCTGTGGAACCTTGGGTATTTGGGGGACCTAAGACTACTGGAGTCTGTTCAGAGACGCTGGACTAAATCTATTGGGGGTCTCGAGAATCTTGATTATGGTGAGAGATTGAGGATATTAAACCTATTTTCCATTAAGGGTAGACTTCTTAGGCATGACATAATAAAGTACTGGCAAATATTTCACGGTCTCTGCTCAATTACTCCTGAAGATGTTTTTGATCGTCCCCAATATTTTGCAACCAGGAGTCACCCATATAAAATTGCTCACTCGAGATGCCAGCTTGAAATAAGAAAAAGATTTTTTAATCTTAGATATGTGTCTCTGTGGAACTCTTTGCCCACAGAATTGGTATCCCTGACTAACCTATTATCTTTCAAGGCTGCCCTTTCCGACTATCTTGCAGGAGTTTTATATGAATATTCATGATTTTGTTCTCGATGTCACACCTTCTGGCCTCCTCAACCACTTATACTTGCACCTTGTTTGTTAACGTAGCTGCTTATGATGCACTTTCCAGTCCATAGATTTCTATACTCTCTGTTTTTACTACAAATTTTAAATTATCTTTGGGCTGGCGCATCAGCAGTGTGTGGCTTCCGTGGACCCTGACCTACCACTTAGCTCTGGGGTCTGGGAAGCCCACCAGGTAAGAATACCAGGTAAGTATCTCTTGCTCAAAACGTATACTATTCAACTTCCCACAGCCACAATTCAAGCCCTCACATATTCAGTTCTTCAGAAGTCCATATTTTTATGGAGGTCTAATTAGGAAAGATATCCAACATTGGTTTTAGTACAGTTGTTGTTGTTGTTGTTCCCCAAGCTGCCTGGCCGAACAGCCCCAAGGCCCCGAGCAAGGCCATAACCGAGCGCCCCCACAGAACCCTCCCTGCCGACCACAATAAAGCCTGGGTGACCGAAGCCACTCCATGGCGGGGAGCTGAGGAGGGTGCGGAAACGCCCGGGAAACCAAAGCCCCATCCAGGACCCTGTGCCCCTCAGCAATTATGAAGAGAAAGTTGAGGGGCAAAGGAAAAATGTGACGCTTTGGCTTCCAATCTTGGTAGATTGGGAGGTCAATCCACGGAAAAGACGCCGTCTTAGTACAGTAATTGTGGTTACATTTTACTACATTTCGTTACTTTTTGCTACTTTTCGTACTTTAGTGACACCCGTTGTTTGGTTAGGGTAATGTATTTTTGTATCCAAAGGCAGTCAAAATAGACGGGAACATGATGGTGAGCGTCCGCGTACACCCGGTAACTACATTCTTGCCCATCCGCCTTATTAGAAACAATTTATTAGGAAAAATAGGGACCAATAGACTCGCCATATTTTTCTCATTAGCCTAGCCTATAGGCTAGTCCACATGGAGGAATTTCGTTATCGACACTTGAAAAAACCCGATTTCACAGAAAAATACACCAAAAATCTGTCAAAGATGTCAAATAGCGGGGATGTGGGGGCGGCAGCCCCCACCCATAATACTAGGATAGGTTAGGTGGTAAATCTACAGTTATACTACCCCTCCCCCACTACCCACCACCACCTCCCCCCTTCAAAACACGCCTTTTAGCGTGTTTTTGGATGGTTCAGCAGACGCGGAAACTGGAAAAAAACGTATTTTGATAACAAATTATCACCAACCAGATACAAGTTTTTCAGGTAATTTGTTGTTGTTTTTAATTTTTTGATAAATCTACAGTTATACTACCCCTATTTTGTCGCTATTCTGTTGGTACTAATGGGTTAATATTATTAGTAGTAAACTTAGTATGGTTTGATGATGCGCGGAAATGTATATTTGACTTGTAATAGATACATTGAAGTATTACAAACCTTCGCGAACCCATAAACAGGGAACGTGAGCTGGGTTTAGACCGTCGCGCACCCATATACAGGGAACGTGAGCTGGGTTTAGACCGGTTAGTTTTCGGTTAGGTTAGGTTAAGTTAGGTTAGGCTAATAATAAAAATAATAAAATGCAACGGTCCTCGGTATTAAACAACACTGTATATCAAAGAAAACATTTAAAAACAATAACAAATTATCTGAAAAACTCGTAGGCCTATCTGGTTGGTGATAATATTTTATCAAAATAAGTTTTTTTCCAGTTTCCGCGTCTGCTGAACCATCCAAAAACAGCTAAAAGGCGTGTTTTGAAGGGGGGAGGTGGTGGGGGGTAGTATAACTGTAGATTTACCGTATTACAAACCTTCGCGAACCCATAAACAGGGAACGTGAGCTGGGTTTAGACCGGTCGCGAGACAGGTTAGTTTTCGGTTAGGTTAGGCTAATGTTAAAAATACTAAAATGCGACGGTCCTCGGTATTAAACAACACTGTATGTCAAAGAAAAAAGAAAAAACAATAACAAATTACCTGAAAAACTCTTATCTGGTTGGTGATCAATTTTTATCAAAATACGTTTTTTTCCATTTTCCGCGTCTGCTGAACCATTCAAAAACATGCTAAAAGACGTGTTTTGAAGGGGGGAGGTGGCCGTGGGGGTAGTGGGGGAGGGGTAGTATAACTGTAGATTTACCAATTTTTTCTTTGATATAGGCCTACAGTGTTGTTTAATACCGAGGACCGTCACATTTTAGTATTTTTAACATTAGCCTAACCTAACCGAAAAGTAACCTGTCTCCGCGACGGTCTAAACTCTCCCTCACGTTCCCTGTTTATGGGTGCGCGACGGTCTAAACCCGGCTCACGTTCCCTGTTTATGAGTTTGCGAAGGTTTGTAATACTTCAATGTATCTATTTCAAGTCAAATATACATTTCCGCGCATCATCAAACCATACTAAGTCTACTACTAATAATATTGGTTATACTGATGTTTTGGACCGACAGTTAGCCCATCGATCTGTTTAGGCCTAATAGGTCCGGTAGAGCATATACATCATTGCTATATATGGCATTAAGAGCTGAAATGTATTATAAGGGAGAAAAAAAAAAAAGGCTAAAATACATGTAGGCCTAGGCTGCTGTAAAACAATAAGTTTTTCAGCCAGTACCCAACCAGCGGGGGTGTGGGGGTGGCAGCCCCCACCCATATACTAGGATAGGTTAGGTTGTTAAGTTAGGCAAAAAAAAAAAAAAAAAAAAAAAGAGGAGTAACCCAATCAGCGGGGGTGTGGGGGCGGCAGCCCCCACCCATATACTAGGTTAGGTTAGGTAAGGTTGTTAGGTTAGGCTAATAGGCCTAGCCTAAAATATTAAATAGGCCTAAAATAAAAAAAATAAAATAATAGTCTAGCCTAACCCAACCAGCGGGGGTGTGGGGGCGGCAGCCCACACCCATAATACTAGGATAGGTTAGGTAAGGTTGTTGGGTTAGGCTAATGTCTTCCCAAAGTTGACTATTTTTATAACATGAAATATTAGGCTACCCACTCCACCCCGTGAAATCCGAGCCAGCTTTCGTCAAAAGTTGGCTCGGGTATTCACAAAATTGGGTTGTAGGCCTATGGGTTTGCAATTTGGGAAAACCCGAGCCAAGTTTTGATACAAAACGCTATATTATTGTATTTTTACGCTTTTAACCCCTCATTTTCCCTGAACTTCATAGCCCTCCTCACTAGTGGGGGGCGTGTTTTTAGATTGTTGGATAATGGGTAAATACTCATTTCCGCTCCTCTTCAGTATAAAACAACACTATATCTGAAGGAAAAATTACAAAAAACAAATTAAAACTTACTGAAATCGCTGTCGGTCCAAAAAGTCAGGTTTACCATATTAACCCATTAGGCTAGTACCAACAGAATAGCGACAAAATAGGGGTAGTATAACTGTAGATTTATCCACTAGGTGACTAGGATTATAGGATAGCCTATACCTGGTCAGAGGTAAGAAGAAGAAGAGTCCTGCTGTAGTCTCCTTGAATGCTACCCAAGCCTTTTCCCTAGGGGTAGCCAACACCACAGCCTAGGCTAATCACCAAAAATAGGCTAGGTCAAGTTAGCCTGAAACATAAATCCCTAAATGCCTTTACCCTATTATCATCTGGTTCTTCTATGTCCACGATGAGGTCATCAAGGGTATCTTCATCACTAGAGTCGAGGACAATGATGACATCTTTATCATCAGGTTTTTGGGCGACTTCGTTATTAGGCCTAGGTGCTTGGTCTTCGGTTGTATCCATGTAGCCCAAGTCACTCATTCTCGCGGCACTAAATAAAATATATTCCGCACACTTGGATTTGTTTGCCGTTTTATATCTTGATGTTATAAAGAACCTCTGACGAAAACACCCAGTCCAACGCCCCAGTACTCCCGCCGTTTTCGGTTCTTGCCCTTTAACTCCCCGCTTGGTCGTCAGGGTTGCAAATGTAGCAATGCTACATTATTTGTTGTTGTAAACAGTCGCTAAATACTAAACATTACTTCTATTGCTTCAATAAATAGTAGAAAATGTAGAGTATCACACATAAATGTTCAGTATATCTAAAATGTCCAAATAATTTATACCGTTATATGTTAAACTGTGTTGCTAGATGGAAATAAAGTCTCTATCTACTTTCGAAAGGCGGCGCTATAATGACAATCCTGCGTTGAAGGTTGTTGTTTCAAATCAAAAGCTTTGTAGCTCAAAGATCTAACAAACCATGAACAAGGAACCAAACAGCGACATCTCTTCTTATTCGAACGGCTTGGAGAGATTCTTTTTAAGAACATAAGAAAATGGGAGTCTGCAGAAAGCCGATTGGCCCACACAAGGCAGATCCCTCTCACACCAACCCCAGTTACAAGGCCTAATCATAGGCCCAGCTCACTAATAGGCCTACCATGAGGACCGACCTCACCAAAACGGTCAGAGGTTAGGATTAAACGGGGTCTGCAGAGCGCCGATTGGCCAACACCCGGCAGATCCCCCTCACACCCAACCCATCTCGTCCATATGCGTATCTAATTTATCTTAAAGCTCTCTATCGTTCTTGATCCCACTATAGCACTTGGTAGCCTATTCCACCTATCTTCAACTTTGTTATCAAACCAATATTTGCCTATATCTTTTCTGAAACTAAATTTATCCAAGATCTCTTGTACAGAGGTAGAGGTCGGTGTTTAACCTTTTAGTTGCAGAGTCATATGGTATGCCACAGACGAACTGCACCTAGGACTTTATATGCAGAGTCCCTGTGAAGGTGTCTCGCAAAGCCCTTACTTTCACAAGTGACGGTGGTATGACAAGATCTCTCATGAAGAGGTAGGGGGGGGGGGGGCGGTGTTTAAACCTTTTAGTTGCACTTGTCTAGTGGTATGCCAACAGACGAAATGCACCTAGGACTTTATATGCAGAGGGCCTGTGAAGGTATACCTCGCAAAGCCCTTTCCCATACAAGTGACCTTGGTATACCAAGATCCCATACCAAGATCCCTTGCGAGAAGTCAGAGTGCAGTTTAAATAGAAGAGTGTTAAGGGGTAGGTATGCCTGAATCCCTTAACTTCCTACAAGCAGAATCTAAGAAAGTCGTCTATGGTAACTAATGGTATGCCACTATAGTAACAAAGATCCTCTACTAGGATGCAGTAGCCTACTTGCGTTACAAATAATAAAACGTTGAAGTGTAGGTATGCCTAGATACTTCAACCTTTTACTATTCAAGATGCAGTCTATTAAAGATGTCTATGTTAGCTGATGGTATGCCACAACTAACAAGGATCCCTCAATAGGTTCTAACTCCTCAGACAATTGTATAATTATGACTTTCGGTATGCCGTCTATCTCCTTGAATGGGAGGGTAATCCTGAGGATTCTCAACTTGGTATGCCTGTGATCGAGAAGCCTCAGAATTGCTTGTCCTTTCTAGATTTCACTGACATGGTATTGGCGATTACTGCGTGGTAACCGTACGTCCCTTGAGTGTAATAAGGGTGCGCGTACGCATCTCTCTGTTGTTGTGAGGAGCCCTTCTTCCGCTGGTGGTGGCTTCGTCTGCTTTCGTTTTTATTCTATTATTCTATTGTAAAGAGTTGTTACAACTATATTGTGATGGAGGGGTTGGTATCCTTAGGGTTAGTGATAAGTAAATAAGGAGGTATAGGCTTTGTACTTGAGGGGTATGGTTTGTTGGGTGGGGCCAGGCATCCGGGAGGGGATAATGGGGTGTGTGAGGTGGAGGGACAGGGGGGGGGGGGGGGAGAGTTTGAAGATGAACTTGATGTTGAAGAATATTTGCCTTGTTTACTAGTAGGAGGCTTGTGATAATAGGCGGATGCGGATGTGGTAGACGAACGTTTAGGCCTACTACGACGGGGGAGTTTGGCCGGAAGTCTCGAGTGCAGGGGGTGTCTTGGACGGGGTAGGGTGGGCATGTGGGGATCGGTTTTTACATCTTACCCGAAAGAGGATTTATGGAGCTCCGATCTTACTCTCAACCATCTGAACAATTTAACCAGCACACCTAAACTTCGTTAAATGCGGAAATAGCCTCACGAAAATATCATGCCCTGGTGGGGGCACGAACTCTCGACCCTTGGGTGTGAGGCAGGCACCTTACCAGTTAGACCAATAGAGATATCCCACTTGGCCTGTTCGGCTCAGGGTATTTCCGCATCCGAGGTCTGTTTAGGCTAGCCTATTTTCACTGACTTTACACTACTTCACCTTCCGGGAAGCGAAAGCTCCGAACAGAGAGGAACAAGCTTGAGCCGAATCGACCGAGAGTCCGTCAGAGAGATGAACGGGAATGGTGAGTCAACTTCACTGAGCGATGCTACACGCACCTACAAACTGCCCAGTTGGCAACTCGCTTGGGCGGCTGGCAACTCCACAACCCAACCCAATCGAGTCTCACAACACTCCCTGCTCTCTCCTATCCTCTTCCTTGTCCTGTGGGGATCGGTTTTTACACCTTACCCGAAAGAGGATTTATGGAGCTCCGATCTTACTCTCAACCATCTGAACAATTTAACCAGTACACCTAAACTTCGTTAAATGCGGAAATAGCCTCACGAAAATATCATGCCCTGGTGGGGGCACGAACTCTCGACCCTTGGGTGTGAGGCAGGCACCTTACCAGTTAGACCAATAGAGATATCCCACTTGGCCTGTTCGGCTCGGGGTATTTCCGCATCCGAGGTCTGTTTAGGCTAGCCTATTTTCACTGACTTTACAGGCACGGCTCGGGATTTGTCTAGTGAGGGTGAGGGGTAAGTTTGGTGGGTGTTATGGGAGGGGGGATAGGCCATAAATGTGGTCGATGGCTGGGGGGGACTGTAGAATGCAGGAGGGGGGAGGTGAGGGTGGGGTTGGGCGAAAATGAGAAGGGGTTGCAGGAGGTACAGGTGGGGAATAAATATTTGCTGGTAACTCACTATCAGTGGGGCGTGATGAGGGCTTCGTCGAGGGTATTGTGGTAGGGGGTTGGTTGGTCCAGGAGGAGTTGTCTTCATCCTTAATTAGGGGGCAATGAATCCTCACAAAACGGTTTCGGTATACCCTAGTCACTCCGTGATAATTTATGATGACTTGATAGGGATTTGGCACTTTGATGATCTTATAGGGGCCCACATATCTAGGTCCTAGTTTGTTGATCACTGGTAACTTGGCAACCATCACTAGATCGTCGATGGCATAGGGGTTTTGAGGTGGGGAGACGTCCTTGGCGGTATCTTGGCTTACTTGTGCAGTGTTGAGGACGTTCTTGAGGTGTTGCAGATGGTCGATGTCCAAAGTAGGGGTTGAAGGTTTAGCTAGCGTCCTGAAAGGTAGGAGTATGGGGGGCCACACCATAAATCCTTTCGTGGGGCGTGATGCCATCTTCTCGAAGACAGGAATTCATACCCCACTGGATCATTTTCATTTGAGCTGGCCAGTCTTGAGTTTGGAGGGTGATGAGTCTTGTTCTTAGTTGGTTGTTGATTGTCTTGTGGCTTCTCTCACAGATGGAATTTCCTTGAGGCCAGTAGGGGGAAGAATGGGACACTTTGATGCCGCATAGTTGAGAAAAACTTTTCCACACTTTACTGGTAAATTCTGGGGCGTTATCGGAGAGAATGGTTTCTGGCAGACCAAAAACTGCCAATACTTCAGTGGTTAAGACATCTGCCACGGAAAGTGCACTATGATCTTTGACAGGGCAGGCTATGCTGAACTTGGAATATATGTCGACGAAAGTTACGACAAATCTTTTTCCATTTACTGAGAGGAAAGGACCCATCACATCCAGGGACAGAGTTTGCCAGGGTTTAGCAGCGGCAAGTTTGCCTGCGGGCCCGAGTGTCCTTGTTCGGTCTTTTCCTAGGCTGCAGGGTTTATATGCTTCTGCAATTTTCTTCGTCAGTGTGGTGGGGCCTGTGGTCCAATAAATCTGTTGAAAAACTTTGAGCATCTTTGCTTGTCCAAGATGTATCCCATTTCCTTTGTGTATTATTAAAAAAAAATCTTGGGCTGTTTGGGGGTCCACTGCAATGTGACCAGACTCGGTGTACAGCTGATCACCGACGCACTGCAAGTTGTAGAAAACCTCTCTAGGAATCCACTTGGGTTGCTTCTTGTTGAGCCAGGAATGTAATAGTGAGAGGTGGTTTCCCTCTGTTGATGAATGAATCAGCTGAGGCGAACGTAAGGTTGGAGGGGTTACTATGGTATCATTTTGGCCATAGAAAACGTTGGAGGGAGGAGTAACTTGGTTAATTTGTTGGTGAGGGTTACTTGTGCCATTTGTGCAGTAGCTTTGGGCAACATTCACAGTGCCGACAGGTAAACGTGACAGAGCGTCTGCATTTGTGTTTAACTTCCCGGGGCGATAATGGATTTCGAAATCAAATTCCTCTAAGGTTTCTCGCCAGCGGACAAGTAGGGCAGAGTTGGTTTCTGATATCTTGAGCCATTGCAGAGATTGGTGGTCCGTGATTATGTCGACTGTAGTGCCGGAGCGGAAGTGATTTAATGCCCAGATCACACCCAGGCACTCTCTTTTAGTGGCTGCGTAATTACGTTGGGCTGGGTTGAGGGTGGAGCTGGCGTAAGCGATGACGTGTTCTCTGCCGTCTTGCATTTGGGCTAGCACTGCGCCTATTGCATACAAGGATACGTCCGTATATAGGCGGAATGGCTGCCTGTAGTCTGGAAAAGCCACAGTTGGGGCTTGCACCAGGTGAGTCTTTAAGGTGTTGAAGGTGGTGTCTCTTTCTTTGGTCCACACGAACGGTTCTTCTTTCTTGGTTAATTCGTGTAGGGGGCGTGCGATTTCAGCAAACCCGTTGACAAATCTCCTGTAGTAGGTGGCTAAGCCCAAGAAGGAGCGAACGCCCTTGACGGTGGTCGGAGGAGTTTGTGCTTGAATTGCAGATAGTTTCTTTGGGTCAGGGGAGATGCCTTCGGCTGAGATCACATGGCCTAGGAAATCCACTGATGTCCTAGCTACTGAGCATTTAGATGGTTTGAGTTTGAGACCTGCTCCTCGTATTCTGAGTAACACCTGACGAAGGCGCTGAAGATGTTCTTCCCAGGTCTTACCGTAGACTATGACGTCATCCAAGTAGGCTAGGCATGTTTCCCAGGTGAGGTCCTTGAGGACTAATTCCATCAGGCATGAGAAAGTGGCTGGACCATTGCAAAGACCGAATGGAAGTACATTGACTTCGTACAGGTTTCCGCCACTGGTGGAAAATGCAGTCTTTTGTTGGTGGCTGGCCTTGATGGGTACCTGCCAGTAGCCTGGAGGTCTAGAGTAGTGAACCATTTTGATCCATGCAGGGAATCGAGAGAGTCATCGATTCTAGGCAAGGGCGTGGCGTCTTTGATGGTGGCGTCGTTCAGGCGTCTGTAATCCACACAGAATCTTGTGGATCCGTCCTCTTTTTGTACTAGGACGACGGGAGAGGACCAGGGACTGACAGAGGCCGTGGCTATATCGGCGTCCAACATTTCTTGTACCTGTCTCTCTTCTTCCTGACGTTGTAGAGGGTTCTTTCGTCGTGAAGGTTGGCGGAGGGGAGGTCCTTCGGTATGAATACTGTGTTCTACCACTTTAGTTTGCCCAATTTCTAAATCAGATTTTTCTATATTCAACTTACTTCCTCTCGGGCATAGGCTGAGAGCCTTAACATTCACCGCTTTACAATGAACAGTGAAGCCCGTGAGGTCTTGTTCCAGTCTAAGGAGTGAGACATGTGAAGCACGTAGAGTACAACGAGCACCTGCCATCTTGCCTTCACATGAGGCACGGTGCTCACTCATGGCCCGAAACGACCCCATCTCTGAAGCCACCTCGTTCCCGTGCTTCACTGTCTCAACCCCTACACTCGGACTCTCACACTTACACACACACAACGCCACCTGTTGAGCAGATAACTCACCAGGCATTGCACCCCTATAGCATATTTTGAATATGGGAATATTCATACAGTGCTATTTAATCAGGGAACAATGAGGGTATTTTATTGACGTTTCGGTGGGCTTGCGGTAATGCACTGATACCAGGTACAGCACAAATTCCATCCCAATAATATCTTCCCATTGATACATCGGGATTTGAACCCGGGACCTTTGGATTACCAGGCCAGTGGCAAGACCACTCCACCACTCCACCACACATGTATTGGGCAAATACATCTGTGAATTCTCGGAGGAGGGAGGAGAGTTGTTTACGTTGAAGCTTTGTCAGGTGAGGTGGCATCGTGGGCAGGACAGGGGGCAAACTTGGTGTGGAACTTGTAGGTTGGTAATCTTCGAAGGTCTCTAAATCTCCAATGACAAGGCCCTTGGGTAGGGTGAGGGGTTCATCGGAAATATTTACAATCATGGTGGCGCCCCTGGTGTGGGGGGACGAGGGCAGGTTGTATCCGGCATCTCCCTGCTTGGAGGTGAGTCTGGTTTGGTGAGAATATCATGGTGGAGTTTATGGGTTGGTGGATTGGCACCCATCGTTGATGTTGAGCAGGAATTACCATTTTTTGAGAGGTCATAGCAGGGGTCATCACGGTGGTAGAGGCCGTTGGTGGGGTAGGTGGTGGCGGATGAGTAGGCTTTGAAGTGGGCTTAGGTTGGATGTTGACCTTTATCTTTCGGGATGACTTTGGGGAGATTTCTGTGATTCGAGGGTGGAGGCTTTTCTTCTTTGTTTTAAATGTAATTAAACGTTTCCCGCAATCTAGTTGAACTTGCAACTTTTCTAGGACGTCTAATCCCATGTAACCGTCATATAGGGTGCAGTCGGAGTGGAAAACTACAAATGGGTGGTGACAGCTGGCCTCGCACTTGGGGGTCGTGACGGGCAGGGGCGTGGTCTCTCCTCAAATAGCTAAAGGTGTGTCCCCGGCACTGATTAAGTTGTTTTTGAATGCGTGCAGTGCTCCAAATCTTTTGTGATGTTGCTCGTAAAAAGAATTAAACAGGCAAGACCATGCGGCTCCTGTGTCGATGAGAAGACTTACAGCGACGCCCTTTATCTTAGCTAGGTGATAGATGGGTGGAGTACTCCATGTTTTTTTTTTTTTTTTTTTTTTTTAAGAGACAATGAACGGAGGAAGGAAAACACAGATAAAACAAAAAGGTCCATGTGCCTAAAGGCATCCTCCATTCATAAAATGTTTGTAACAACTGGATTTAAACATTTGTTGATTGTAAGTTTGTGGAAAGCAATTCGAGGGAAGTGAATTCCAAAGAGTAGTAGCTCTGGGGATAAATGAATTCTGATAAGCAGAAGTTCTGCATTGTGGAGGAGAAAGTGTAAATTCATGGGCGCTCTCAGCTGCCCTAGTTCTACGGGGAAAGATGTGGAGAGGCGGCACAATTGAAGCAAGTTCCTCGGAACAATTGCTGTGAAAATATCTGTAGAATAATGCAAGGGATGCAACGTTTCTTCGTATGGCTAATGTAGGAAGGTCCTGTGTGATTGCAGGGTTATTGATTAATCTAATAGCTTTATTTTGAATTTTGTCCAACTGCCTCAATGCAACCACTCCACTTCCACCCCACAGAGGTGAACAGTAATCCATCTGAGAGCGCACATGACTTTTATATATTACGGCCAACTGCTCGTCAGTGAAGAATTCTCGAACTCTGTACAGGAGTCCCAGTTTTTTAGAGGCATTCTTAGCAATGCTTCTAACATAATGTGTCCAGCTCAAGTTAGTAGTTAATGTTACACCGAGAATGTCAATACTAGGGGAAGTGGGAATATTTACATCATTAAAAAATATATGGGAGTCAGTGAGATTCTGTCGGTTAGAAAATTGAATGTACTTGGTTTTCTGTGCATTAAAGGAAACTAGATTCTCTTGTCCCCATTCATTAATTCTAGAAAGGTCCGGTTCAGAGAAATTGCAGTGTTTATTTTGAATTTATAAGATCGGGTTGGGTGAAAGAATTGGTAAATGTGAAGGAACTGTGGAGTGTTGAGTCATCTGCGTAGGAATGTATTGGATTATGAGTGGTAGATACGAGATCATTGATATGAATGAGGAACAGAGTTGGGGCCAAAACTGATCCCTGGGGAACACCAGCATTTATTGAGTGAAATTGAGAATAAAGGCCATCTACCATTACACATATTTTTCTGTTATGAAGATAAGAAGAAATTAGTGGAACTAATGATGCAAGGCCGTAGTGTGACATCTTCGACAATAAGGATTGATGCCAGACTCTATCAAATGCCTTTGATATATCCAGTGCTATTGTATGTGTTTCACCATGTTGGTCTGTAGCTTGGTTGATTTGATGCGTAAGAAGGCAAAGAATGTCTGCAGTTGATCGACATCGTCTAAAACCATATTGCCTATCACTGATTAATTTATTATTCTCCAGATGCTTAATTATGTGATTATTTAATATAATTTCAAAAACTTTGCCAAGAGTGGAAGTTATAGCTATTGGTCTGTAGTTTGATGGATCTGAAGAGGCACCTTTTTTAGGAACTGGATGGATGTTTGCTTCTTTCCAGGGTACTGGGAAGCATGAGGTATGAGTACACAGACGGAAAATTTTTGCCAATACAGGAGCGAGCACCAAGGAGCAATTCTTAAGTACTATTGGAGGAATTTCATCTGGACCAGGAGCCTTATCTACTGAGAGATTCTGCAAAATAGTTTTAACATGTCTGGTGTGGATCTTAAGTGAGGGAATTTCAGGTGAATTAAAATTAAGTACAGGGACATCTTGATTTATTTCATCTAAGGTTGAGTTGGTGGAGAAAATATCTGCAAGAAGGTTAGCTTTACCTCGTGGGTCACTTACAAGATTGCCAGTCGGAGATTTTAATGGTGGAATGGATGAAGCAGTAGTGAAGTTGGATTTGAATGAGTTAAGAGTAGACCAAAATATTTTGTTATCATTTGGATTATTTAGAAGTTTATTTGCCTGCTTATGGAGAAAGTTTGATTTAGTTAGGTTTAATACAGTTTTGGCATGATTTCTGATGTTTCTAAAGTAATTAAAGGCTTAATGTGTTTTTGATCTTGTGTATGCATTGTAGGCTATTGCTTTTTGTTCAGTTACTCTAGCACAATTATGGTCAAACCATTTAGGTGAATTAGATCTTTTACTGTACTTTTGATGAGGAATAAAAGTTTCCATTCCAATTTTTACAAAATCTTGTATGTGGCTCAAGGTGGAGTGTGCATCATTAGAAAAGAAAGAGGTCCAGGGAATATCAATAAAGAAACCTTGAAGACCCTCCCAGTCTGCCCTATCGTAATGCAAACTCCCCCGCCGAGGCCATAATGGGCGGGGGGAGGCTTTAAAAACCCTGGGGTGGGTCTTCTATCTCCTCGTTTTCCTCTTCTTCTGGGTTGTCTTCGATGGCTTGAATATGATCAATCTCCGGGGGACGGTGTTCTTCATCCATATACTCGGTATCCATGCCCTGGGATTGTTCGTCGGCTGCTAAGATCCTGTTGGGCGACATTCTCTTCTTAGCTTGATCCCTTATATCATGGATCGGGCAAGCGGAAGTACAGGCCTTGAAATCGTATGGGTTTATCATAACGATGGGGCTGTCACGGTTCCTCTGGGGTGGGGGCCCGTTTTGTTGAGGGCCTCGGTTCCGTTGTTGGTAGTTCTGGTAAGGACGACCGGTGTGTTGGCGGATAGGGTAGATTCGCAAATTTCCTTGTGGGCGGCCTGACGATGAGGGTTGGGGGCGGCCTTGAGATGAGTATTGCGGTCTGTTTCCCTGGTGATTTGATTGTCCGGGTCTTTTGTTACCCGGCGGGTGTGTGGGGAATTTTTTTATGGCTCCAACCGTAGAAGTTTGTGGCTGATTTTCCAGCAACTTGCATATGGTAATGAGGTCCATTACGTACCCTACGGGATCGTGGAGGGCGAAATGTTTCCTGACACTTGCTGGCAGGATTCTTAACCCGGCAAGTGCGGGAAGACTCTTAAGAGTTTTCCCGGGCGACTGCGGGAAGACTCTTAAGATCCTGGGCCTAAAAAAATCCATTTAAAACACCCAAAAAAAACTTGAACCCTTTTTTTTTTTTTTGCCCCTGGGCCATGCCAAATATCACTCCTCCACATCCCCTCCTTCCCCACTTCCCCCCCCCCCTCCTCCTCCTTCAGTTATCACCTATTTTCCCTGTTATTCCCTTATTCTGTGGTCTATTTTTGTGCTAACATTAGCGAGTTGCAAGCAGGGCGTTGTTACCAAGCGTGGGAAAGAGCGAGAGAGAGAGTATTGCGCAACAGTGTCTCTCCAGACATGGGGAGGAGTGGGGGGAGTGGAAGGCTGCCTCAGCCTTTGGTTATGTAACTCCCGGCCTCTATCGCCGATTTTGACCATCCAAACGCTGTTTCCACTTGTTTTATTGTTGTAACTGGTTAATATCTTCATATTATTGGTAAAATAGGCGCATATGAATAAGTATTAACAATATTTATGGTAAAATAACGATGTTAGTGACGGGAACAGCTCAAATACGTGCGCACAGGTGTGTGGTGTCTCATACCCCCCATGCGCACGTCTTAAGTTAAGAGCACGCAGAACATTTGTTGTTGTCGCTGCTCCAAGGTGTCTAGAGGGTAAGCGGTTTTCACCAACTCGTTCATCTCTCCCAGGGTCACGTCCAGATTACCTCCGTATGTGGCTGCGTTGATTTTGTTGATGGCTGCAACAGAGCCAAGTGATGGCTTTACAGCGTCTATCATAATTTTCCGGAAGTTTTCCCAAGTCAACTCTCGGTTTACTTGTCCGGTCACCAGGGATGCGGCCTTCCCTAGGTGAATTAATACGACAGAGATCTTCTCTCGATCTGTCTGGTACACCAGGTCTAGTACCGGGTGGACCATGTCTAGGTACGTGCGAATATCGATCGTTTCCTCCTCATACTTGGGTATGGGGATTTGTGAACGTGCAGTCATGATGACGTATGTGCTCTCTATCTCTTTCCTGATTACTGTGTCAAACAACTTCCTTCCCGAATCAAGAACCACCAGCTGCCGCCAATGTTATGCCAGGTTTTTACTGGGGTTTAATTGGTTTGGATTAAGTGGGCTCTTCCTAACTGGAGAAGTTTAATTGTTTTACCACAGACACAGAAAGACAATAGAGGATAATTATCACAAGACGTGTATTCATATTCCGTTTATTTCACAAGAATATCGCATACGTAAAAGCTAGAACAACAATGGTCAAGAACAAAACAATAACAGTGCACGAACGAGGTTCCACTACGTCTGACTCGCAAGACTGGATTATTCTATGTAATATCTAAGTAAGTATTAGGGACCGCTTTCTAACTGAAAGATTACACTTGTCCTGTATTTATTTCAGAGATAAGAACAGCACTCCTTTCAATCGAGGATTTACACTTGTGCTTAGAAAGGCTATGTAGTAAATATATATATGAACTTTTGGTATTTACCTGCGTAGAGTTGTTCTGGATTTGGGAGCTGAACGTAATTATTTTTCTGATGTTAAATTACTGTGAAGCTTACGCATAAGTTAACTTGAATTTATTTGTTATTCATTTTAACAGAATTATTATCAGTACTTTCCTGATTTCTTTGGGTTTCACTAGAACTTCCTTTCTCTCGCTTTTATATACATGCGTAGTATCCGATGTTTCCAGAATACTTTTTATCATATACGCAGTGGATATATTTTAATTACTTTCACTTTTGATCTTTTATATACTTTCTCTCTGATAATACGCCAAGTATATTTTCTTTTCACAGTTAGATCTTCTATAACTTTTACGGTATAATAACTTCACTTTCGATGTGTAGAATAATTAATCCAATGTTGTAGAATTAGTAATCCAATCTTGGGTAGAGGCGTTGGCCGTGGGGTTGTCCTGACGTGACTTGGTTAGCACAGCTTAACTCAAGTATTTTGGTTTGGGACCTTAAATAACTATTTTGCCTAGCCCAAGCCGTGACAAAATAGAATCGAGCTAACGTAGGAGTGAACTCCTGTCTACTCTGGTCTTTAAAAATACTTTGATGAATTTCTTGCTGTTTGGTCTGTCCCGGATAAAGCTTGCTAGTACCTGACTGTCTGCTTATATCCACAATAGCACCGGGGTTGAGGTAGGCCGAGAATATTAGATTACTTCACCTGGAAGGCTCTAATAAACCAGCTTGTTGATACCCACTCAAAATAATTAGTATCCGTGGGTGGCAACAGTCTCGTAATTGTGTCTACGCCTTGCGATCAACTGAACAACTCTTCAACTGTGCCCTCAACCTTCGATCTGTCCTTTTACCCGGGGTGTCAAGGAACAGCTCTAGATTGAGATACTTAATTGCAGCCGGTGGGAGTGTACTGTATATCTACCTTTTTACCTTGCCAGGTCGGTGGATGAATTAGGTGCCAAAATGGCACCTAGCAACTGGTAACCTGGGGTGTTTACTTCCTTGTGGCTTGGAGTGGGGGGGAACTGTCTATACCCTACTCTCTTGTTTCCTTTGTCCCAGAGGGGACGCGGGGGTGGGTAAGAAGGGTGAGGGTAGATACGGTGTTGATGGTGCCATTCTTGTTGTCGCCTGTCTATCTCATTTCTCTCTTTTCTTGGTGCTTTGGCATTGTCTTGGTTGACGATTATGTCCTTTCCTGGTGTTGCAGGACAGTCCCTCTCTTTGGTAACAGCTCGAGAACGTTTGTCTGGGCTGGCTGTTGTGTCCTTGATGAGTTGAGGGCTAGGGGAAGAATTCTGCCTTTTACGTTTCTTGCCGTTATTTTCCTGGACTTTGGAATTGTTGATGGTGATGAGTAAGTTACCTTCTGGTGTTGGAGGACGTGTCATATTAATGGTGGCAATTCGTGTTCCGGATTTGCAGGGTATATCATTGTTGGTACAGGGAGATGAGTTGTTTCTCCCCTGGCGGTGTGGTAGGGAACTCCGCCCGGTCCTTTCGTTCCTGGTTCTTTCCTCTACTCGGCCACTGTTTCTCCTTCTTCCACTGTGGTGAGGAGGTGTGGTAGGATGAGAGGGAAAACAGCTTGGTGGTGGTGAATGTTTGGGTAACCGTTTCTTTGTTCTTTCACCCGTCTCTTGGCGATGTGGCAGGGAATTCCGCCGGGTCCTTTCGTGCCTGGTTCTTTCTTCTACTCGGCCACTGTTTCCCAATCTTCCACTGTGGTGAGTAGGTGTGGTAGGATGAGAGGGAAAACGGCTTGGTGGTGGTGAATGCTTGGATAACTGATTCTCTGTTATTTCAGTAACATATTTGACTTAAAATTAGAGGTAGTCTGCATGGAGATTTGGACATAGATATTTTAGCTAGGTATCATAATAGCAGGGTAGTATCATTTAGTTCGTTGTGGGTAGGCATCCTCCTCTTTCTGGCTGAAAAGGATCTTCCTTCGCTTGGGCTGTGGCGCGGGCATTTTATTCCTTCCCGGGTGTAGGTGGACAAGGGAACTGGATAGCGTCTACTCGGGAGTCCCTTGATGGAGGTCCACGCGTGGTCTGCTTGGGCGCTCTTGTGGTGTTGGGTGATTCTCCTTTTGTTTGGACTTGGTGGTATTTTTATTAAAGCTTGATGGAGGTCTTGGGAGGAAACTACAAAAAAAAATATATATATATATATATAAATACATAAAACGAAAAAATATATCCAAATATCTCAAAGCCGCTCAGCAATAATAATGGCCTAATAATAGCAAGAATTATGTTAACACCTTATTGGCGGGCTAGGCGGTCTATTTATATGTACCGCCCAGCGGGGTGTTTTTAGCCAAAATAGGGCTGTTTACGTGATCATTTTCATGCCTAAATAAGACCCAGAGCGTAAAACAAGCATCTATCCCTGAAAGGGAATAAACAGAGCTTTCCAATGACACCACAACGATCCTTGTATGACCGCTAGTTTTTGTGCAACAACCGCGCAACACGAGTGCAAAAACCATGTAATTCGGTACTTTCCCCATACATTTCAGTATGTAGCGAGTGTGAGAGGGTGGAGGAGGGTGGGATTCGTGTCAGTAGGCCCGCCGCGGTGGTCTGGAGCAGTCATATGCTCGCTACTCTCCTGCCACCACTTGTCTCTCTCTCTCAGCAACATTACGTGCTGAAATTGCCACACGACTTATGTTGTGAGCCGCCACATAGTCCAAATTGATTTAACTCGACTTATGTTGTGGGCCGCCAATAGAGGGTTAAAGAGTGTGTCATGGTATATACAGGAAACATTAATTACTTAAGGGGGGTCACCTGTTTTTTTCTCTCTTTTTCTCTCCTTCTTTGGCTAGTATCCATTCTGCCCCATTCAGCCTTCTGTTTTAAGACGTTTATCCCCATCCAGGTGTCGATTTATCGCGAGCCAGCATTGTATGGAAAAATCCGAAGACATTTTTCTATCGAAAAATGTGCAAATTTAGCCTACTGTCAAAAACGTGTTTGTAAATGTGCTGGCTCGCTACTGCTCGCCATGATAAAATCAACACCTGGATGGGGATAAACGTCCTAAAACAGTAGACTGAATAGGGCCGAATAGAAACAACCCAGAGAGAGAGAAAGAGAGAGAAAACCAAATCGAGGTGAGC
Source organism: Paralithodes platypus (assembly GCA_032716605.1). Taxonomy (NCBI): domain Eukaryota; kingdom Metazoa; phylum Arthropoda; class Malacostraca; order Decapoda; family Lithodidae; genus Paralithodes; species Paralithodes platypus. Next base: position 10,216,993 of record CM064564.1, on the reverse strand, counting down.
CCCCATAATCAACGTCAATCACTCGTCTGGCTGACTCATTTACGTTAGTCACAAGCTTCACACTAATTAACCTAAGACGTGCGCATGGGGGGTATGAGACATCACACGCCTGTGCGCACGTATTTGAGCTGTTCCCATCACTAACATCGTTATTTTACCATAAATAGCATTAATACTTATCCATATGCGCCTCTTTTACGTTGATTATAAAGGTATTAACCTGTTACAGCAATAAAACAAGTGGAAACAGCGTTTGGATGGTCAAAATCGGCGATACGGGCCGGGAGTTACATAAGTTATGGCTGAGGCAACCTCCCTCCCCTCCACTCCTCCCCACGTCTGGAGAGAGATTGTCGATCGATACTCTCTCTCTCTCTCTTGCACTCGCTTGGTAACAGTGATGACAATGCCCTGCTTGCAACTCGCTAATGTTAGCACGAAAATAGACCACAGAATAAGAGAATAACAGGGAAAATAGGTGATAACTGAAGGAGGGGGGGGGGGGGAAGGAGGGGATGTGGAGGAGTGATATTTGGCATGGCCCAGGGGCAATAAAAAAAAAGGGTTAAAGTTTTTTTGGGGTGTTTCAAATTGATTTTTTGAGGCCCAGGATCATAAGAGTCTTCCCGCAGTCGCCCGGGGAAACTCTTAAGTCTTCCCGCACTTGCCGGGTTAAGGGGAGATGGGTCGTTTTTATAGATCCCCTTCTCCCTCATGTTTAGCCCCATTAGTTTCAGATTTTAAGATGCTTGCCCCATTAGTTTGTCGATTTTAAGACCTTCCGCCCTATTTCCTTGTCAATTATTAAGACCTTTCGTGCTATTTAGGTGTCGATTATTTTTCCTGGCGAACGATAGTGCGCCTGTAATTTTGGAAGAACCGGCAGAGCCAGCGCATTGTATGGAGAAATCCGGCTTCGCCGGAGACATTTTCCTATCGAAAAATGTACAAATTTAGCCTGCTGTCAAAAACATTATAAAGAATATGCTGGTTCGCTGTCGCTCGCCAGGAAAAAAACGACACCTGAATGAGGATAAACGTCTTAAAATAGTAGGCCGAATGGGGCCGAATAGATACAATCCAGAGAGAGAGAGAGAGAAAGAGAGAATAAGAAAAACGAGGTGGGCCCCCTAAGATAATTAACCCTATGTACAGTCACTTATATAAATTCGGGGACCCCTTATGTTTTTCTTTATGCAATTGTAACTACCTGGATCGTGTTTTGGATGGAATTGCCTTTTAATAAATAGTATACTGTATATGGTTTTGTAGTTGATGTATAGACAATCATATGCACAAATTCGTTTTCAGATAATATTATATGTATGTATGTATGTATGTATATACTCAGGCCCAATCCCCACTTTTCCTATTTTTGGGGGGAGTTGGCTGACTCAAGACAAAGCCCGAATAGGGACAACACAACAGAAAACAATGAACTCACAAAAAACAAAATACAAATTCACACACATCTAGGTCATCCAGGAGAAGACCCAGAGACCAGGGTCACCAAGGTCCCTCCAGCACTCCCCAGCCCCCGACCACCCGAAGAGGTTCCGATCTCAGCAGGCAGACATGCAGCGAAGCCCTACCACCACACTTCCAGGTGCACCCTTCATATAAACTGTCTCCCCGGGCCAGGCGCCTGATGGAATATTATCTAGTCCAACTTGCGCCCGACCCCTTCCCCCAAATGACCATGTGTTCACTCATCTATTCACAAGCATTCTCCGTTCATTCCTGTTTATTACCACTTCCCTTGCCTGATCTATAGTCATTCCTCTATCATCCAAAGCTTGTCTTACACAGTCTCTCAATCTCAATTGGGGTCTTCCTGCCCTTCTATCTCCCCTTGTATCTGACTCACATATTCTCTTTGTAACCCTTTCATCTTCCATTCGTTCAACATGACCATATCAGCTCAGCACCCTTCTGTCCACTCTGGCCGACAAATGTTCCTGCTGCCCTACTCTCCTACGTAACTCTTCATTCCTCAATCTGTCTCTACGAGTAACTCCACACATACTCCTCAAGCAGCTCATCTCCATCACATCCAGCTTTCTTCTCTCCTTTTCCTTCAGAGCCCATGTCTCAGCCCCATACATCACTGTTGGCAAAACAATTCCTTGATACATTGCACTTATTTTTATTTTCATTCCGAGATTTCTCATCTTCCACATACTTCCCATTGCTTCAAAAACCTTCCTTCCTTCACACACTCTCTGTTTTACCTCCATTTCCATACCTCCATTCCTGCTTATCTTTCCTCCTAGATATTTTAAACAATCTACTTGTTCCAATATTTCCCCATCCAGCCTCACATCTAGATTCACCATACGATCACCCCTATTACACGCCATTACTTTACTTTTATTGACGTTCACCTTCAGTTTCCTCCTCCCACAAACCACACCAAACTCTTTGACTACCCGCTGCAGTTTCTCCTCAGAATTCACCACCAACGCTGTGTCATCAGCGAACAGCAACTGATTCAACTCCCAATCTCTACCATTCTTTCCTACTAAACCCAATCCTCTTCCCATAGTTCTCATTTTCACCTCCCTCACCACACCATCACCATCCATACACATATTAAACAGCCATGGTGACATTACACAACCCTGTCACAAACCAACATTTACCTCAAACCATTCACTCAACTCACTATTTCCTACTCTAGCACATGCTCTGCTCCCTTCATAAAAACTCTTAACTGTTTTTAACAAATTTCCTCCAATTTCATAAATCCTTAACACCTTCCATATTGCTTCACGATTCACACGATCATACGCTTTTTCCAAATCCATAAAAACCCAAAATATCTCCTTATGCTTCTCTAAATACTTCTCGCATAACTGTCTTACTGCAAAAATCTGATCCACGCACCCTCTTCCCCTCCTAAAACCGCACTGTTCTTCTCCTATTGCAACTTCCATACACTTTATTATCCTCTCTATCAACACCCTGCCATACAGCTTTCCAACAACGGAAATAACTAATGCCTCAATAACTTGAACACTCCTGCCGATCTCCCTTCCTTTTGTACAACGGCACAATACATGCACTACTCCAGTCTATTTGTACCATTGACACAACAAAGCACACATTGAAAAGTCTCACCATCCAATCTATTATCACATCTCCACCCTTCTTTATACACTCCACAGCAATACCATCCAAACCTTCTGCTTTTCCCGCTCTCATTTGTTTCACTGCTTCTTTCACCTCATTTTCCTCAATCTTTTCATTCATTTCATGCCACCTTGGTGCCCTGGGTAACCTATCTCCATCAACCACTGCTTCAATCACTGGTTCTCTTCCATCGCTTGTATTTAGCAAAGATACAAATATTTAGCATATCTTTTCCTCACTTCAACTCCTTCCACTAGTAATTCTCCATTTGCATCTTTCACTGACTCTTCCCTCTTTTGTCCTCGTTTCCTTACTCTATTTACCTCTTTCCAGAACATCTTCTTTCGTTCTTCAAAATTCTCACTCAATCTTTGACCCCACCTTTCGTTTGCATCTTTTTTTGCTTCTCTAATTTTCCGTTTTGCCTGACTCCTTTTCTCCTTGTACCTCTCCCATACCTCAACACTACCATCCTGTAAAACCCTCTCAAAACACTGTCTCTTCTCCTCAACTGCCTTTCTCACCGTATCAATCCACCACTCGCTTCCCTTCCTGATACCTCTGCCTCCTACTTTCCTTTTACCGCATACTACCTCTGCACTTGCTTTCACTCCTTCCTTAAACTGTTGCCATTCAACCTCTACTTCTCTCTCTTCCATCTCTCTCACTTCCATCCACTTTTCACTTAGCCTTAATTCCTTGTACTCCCTCTCTTTTGTACTCTTTTCTAACTCACTAACTTTTAATACCTCTCTTACTTCACGCTTGTCTCTCATTCTCCTCTAACTCCTAACTCTTAGCTTTCCCTCCACCAGGTAATGATCCGACATACCCTCTGCCTCACCTTTCAGCACATTCACATCCAGCAGTCTACACAATCATTCCCTTGTCACCAGCACATAATTCATCAATGCCCTCTCTACAATCTCTCCCCTCACAAGTCTATGACATGTGTACTCGTGTATACGCCTTTTTCTGAAGAACGTATTACCTACACTCAATCTGCACTCTCCACATACATTTTTCAGTCTTTCTCCACTCTCGTTTACACCATCCACACCAAAACTACTGATGACTCGAGCCTCCACAGGATCATTTCCTACCCTCGCATTTAGGTCCCCCAAAACTATAACATTTTAATTTTCATCAAACCCTTGTAAACAATCTCTCAAATCCTCCCAAAAACCCTCCACCTCGTCTAACTTCCTTTCACTTCCTGGTCCATAAGCACTTACAAAAAATATTAATAATAAAATAAAATAATAATAATAATAATACAATAATAATAAAATAAAAATAAATAATATTATATACTTCAATAATAATACATAGGTGAGGTCCATGATTTTTTTTTTTTTTTTTTTTTTGAGTGACATACATACATACGCCTACATACGGTTAATTGTGTGTAATGAAGATGGCAATCAAAGCCTACCAAAATCCCTTTGCTGTGCCCTCTACGCCATACAAGATCAACATATAGAAATGGTAAGGTTTTTGTATGACCACGGTATGACTGGCAGTGCGAGGCTCCAGTTTTTCGTCTTGTGTAGCGAGGTCAGACAGGAAGGGAGGCTGCCGGGTTCCCAACTCTGACCTTGAATCATATTACTGCTCGGCCTGGCATGACGTACGGTATGTGTTGAATACTGTCATCACGTCTTTCCTGGGTGACAAGCAGGCATACTGATACATCGACCACAAGGTATTGTACTAGAAGGATATACTAGTTAATAGTGGCCCTGTAGCCTACCGTTAAGCCAGGGTCAGATCAATAACCTGAGATATCATGAGCCGCCATAATATCGATAGGGATGCGATGGAGTTCTACGCATTACCAGTTTGTGAACGTATAGGGTCTAGAGATTAATTAATTTGCCATACATTGTACGTGGAATCTGTTAACCTCTTATCAATACTGTATTCCCTTTCTTATCATTATATTTCTATATTACCCCATATATAGCCTACCAACCCATTGTGATGTAAGGGATGAGTATTGTTATGTGTGGAGGCCATGGGAACACCATAAAGATGTGATGGATACGTGATCTGTTAACAAATGGTATGCCAAAATGGTCTATGCAACCAGTACAGTGCAGTGCCATCCCAATAATGTGATGGATTATGGCTGCATCGATGTTGATGTTGTGTAGAGAGGGTGGTAGGACCATAACCAAAGCATGTGGCAACACAGGCTAGCCCCGCCCCCACCTACCACGGCAGGTGTCATCCCTCGCCACTCACTTTCACACAACTCACAATGTAGCGGGTTTGTGCTAGATATAAAGCCGGTGTCACACGAGCGCTTTTTCCGGCAATTTTCGATGAACAAGTTCTTTCTCGTGTATTATGTTTAGATTCTTTCGCAATGGAATCAGAAACTAGACTGAAGGAAGGTGTTGTTTGGTGGTTGATTTCTGACATAACTAAAATGTTGAAGATGTCAGATTACAATTGCCCTTAAAAATTGACAGGAAACGAGCTCGTGTGACAACGCTTGAAGTCCGACAGCTATAATTTAGACAGACTTGCAGAGGTGATTTTTTTTTTTTTTTTACTATTGCTCTTAGATAGGCCTACTCTATAAGTTGTTTAGGAGTAATTTTGAGGTAATTTTTAAAGATATAAAATGGTTCAGATTAGTGACACATAGTCATAGGTGAATTAAACTATCTATAACAGATCAGGTATGGATCAATAGAACATCAGTGACCTAATATATATATATATATATATATATATATATATATATATATATATATATATATATATATATATATATATATATATATATTATATATATATATATATATATATATATATCTATATATATATATATATATATATACATATTCATATATATAGACATATATTATAATATATATATATATATATATATATATATATATATATATATATATATATATATATATATATATATATATATATTGTGTGCCAACATAAACGTTTAAAGTGGTAATTACTACTCAAGTGCGCCTGTGTGTTTATCAATATGATCGCAATGTATCGAGAACTTATGAATGAACTTTTATGCAAATTGGACAGTACCTTCGTTTGGCAACAGCATATAAACCATTAACATTTGGTAAACATTGGATAACTTTTCCAGAACCCCCAATCCTTCTAGTTGGACCCCGAGGATGATCATATACGAAGTGTGTTGTCAATATTTATGGTAGTCAAGGTGGGCATTACTACGTATATCCCCTACACTACATCTACTTTTTAGCTACCTAAGAACATCTCTCACAACAACTTTGATCCCCTACACTACATCTATCTGCATAAGTGCACTGATTTTTTGGTGTGAGCGTCCTGGGTTCGAATCACCGGACTGCCACATGGATTTGTTGATTTCATTAATTGAGTTTAGAAGTAAAGTTGTTTGGTGTAAAGAACATAAGAATTATAGCTACTTAAGAACATCTATCTAGCTATATTTCGACGAATTTGTGCAGTTTAAGAAGGATCTGTGTTAGTAAAGAGGATTAAGTGAGATAGTTCCAAGCTAATTAATTGCTGGAGGCCCTATTAAAACTGAATACAATCGTCTAATAGTAGCCAGAATAAAGTTAAAAGGACGTCCCTGGTACTGAAAGGGCTAACAGTCTGAAAAGTGCATTCTTATTTCACTATCAATGTACATTATTCATCATTATTTTTATGTAAGTGTATGTGACATAAAAGTTAAAGGTGTTAAATGCTCTGTCTAAATGAATGAATGAATGAATAGGGGGATTGAAAAGTGTGAAGGATACAAGACTATTAGTAGAAGATATAGGTGGGGGAGATATGGAAGTACAGTAGTAGGTAAATAAAGTAGTGTCTAAATATACGCATCATAATACATTTTGTATTGAATTGTGTGAGGCAGATCACTTGCTAATAACGCGGTAACATTATCAGTGCAGCGTCCCTGATGTCGTGATTGTTTACCATCACATAACATGGTATTGTATATGATACCTATTGCATTACAAAGTTGTCGACGTATTAACATTTCCAGTTCCAGTTCCATTTAGGACATCTTCGGGAATCAGAGAAACTAAATTTGTAAAACTATGGGAGTGTATGCTTAGGAAAAGGTGCAATTAGTCTTTCCCTCGCCCTGTGAATTATATTGCTTCAAGCTCCGTGTGTCCACAAATGTTGACTCTAACGTACAGTACATACATTGATTTTGGCTCTGTCGCTGTGTGAACTTTGGGGGAGAGACTCGTTAGAGGCAGCTTTGCCTCTTGTTTCTTTCATTCACATAACAAAGAAAGGTTCATATTATAACCCATGGTCAGTAAGCATCATACTCAAATGCGTTTTCATTATATTATTATCAATTATACTTTTTCACCAACCAACTTCACTTCTAAACTCAATTAATGAAATCAACAAATACATGTGGCACTCCAAGGACTCGAACCTAGGATACTCACACCGAAATTCCGCGCACTTATGTATTACGCTATCAAGACAGTTATATTATTAGCAATGTCCAACCGTGTGTTTACTATTTAGCGACGTTGGAACACTAGCTTAGCGATTTGTGTGTATTATAACTGGCAACCCTGATATTCTCCTCACCTAGCTCAGTCAGTCTGCCAGGTAGGAGGCTTGCTTCCTATCGCACCAGCAGGAGAACTATTATATTCACACTCACGGCCTTATTCTGAAGCATGGGGCAGTGGGTGGCCTCTCTCATAGCGATCGAAGGCTTATGGAATGAGTGTTGTTTACAGAAAGTGAATTGAAAAACACCCAATCCCAATTTTTACAGGTAACATATATCTAGAGTAACTTCGTTCATCAAGGGAAGGGTTTCTTTATAGTGAATATGGCTGTGAGTTTTAAGGCCTTTATTGTAGATAGTCTATGTCAGAACATGTAGCGAGTGCAAGTGTCAAATGAAATGCTAATTAAAGAAGTGGGAGTTTATCTTCAAATGTTTTACAGAAGTGACTAACGGCGCGGCGTTCTCGTAGCTATTCAGTACCGTACTGCCATTCTAGGAACAGTCGTGGACGCTTAATAAAGTTTTCCCAATATTGCGTCACTGTATCATAATAATGTTAAAGATATCTCTGACCTGTGCATTGGCTAGTGAAACCAATAAATCGATATTTGTGGGCCATTTATATTTCAAAATAGTGTCAGTTTTTGATTGCGTACCTGTTTATTAAATGACTACGGTACGCAGATATTCTTGGCCGCGACTGTGCAAGTAAAATACAGTAAATACAGTCAAAATAATAGTTGGCCGCAAATCGTGATGGTAATGCAAGTGAAATCTAGATAGTGGGACAATATTGCTTCATTACTACTACGTGAAACAAATAGTAAGTAGAAGCTCGTGTGAAAGTGATGGTAACTTGAATGACACATCACAGTTTAAGAGGAGACTGGCCGTTTGTTTGGTCTATTAATTCATTTATTCATATATTTGTTTAGCTTCCTCCCTAGACCTCCATTAAGCTTAGAAAAACACACCCTAGACCCTCCTTCAAATTTGTATAAATTTATATAAATTTGTACATTTTTCGGCAAAAAAAAATCCCGGCCGAAGGCCGGGTTCCTCTTAAAATTGCAGGCTCGCTGTCGCTCGCCAGGAAAAAATCGACACCTACATGGCACGAAAGGTCTTAAAATTGACAACGAAATGGGGGGAAAGGTGTTAAAATCGCCAACCTAAGGGGCCGAACGTCTTATAATCTAAAAAAAAAAAAAAAATGGGGCTAAACATGAGGGAGAAGGAGGTCCAGATAAACGGTCTGCCTCCCCTTAACTCCTTCGGTACCGGCGACGTCTTTTATATTCTCTTCTATCAGGACGAATTGTGTGCAGGCCCTTTGAAGCTCTGACGCGTTTTAGCAGTTTTACTTTGGCTATCATTAGACGATTGTATGCAGCTTAGGAAGGATCTGTGGGCATTAAAAGGGTAAAGACTCTCTCAGTCAACCCTCTGACTTCCATATACCCTTCCTAATCTGAATGAAATCGTCAAATAATTACCAGAAAACAAAACAGAAATGCGTATTGGAGCTTGAAAGGGTTAGAAAAAGTTCTGTGATAGTAAAAAGGGTTAAGCGAGATTGTACGAAGCCTGTTAATTGCTGGAGGCCCCTTTTTGAACTGAATAAAATCGTCTATAAGTAGCAAGAAAAGTTAAAAAGACGTCGCCGGGACAGAAGGGGTTAAGAACTGATAGTAACTTGAAATTACACAGTTTAACACTATTCGATGCAGGGCGGGTCTATTTGGATCCTCCCTGTTATACTCCATTAGTTTGGCAATGTTAAGACGTTTCACTTTTTAATTTGGTGATTGTTACACACTTCACTTCATTCAGGTGTCGATTTTTTTCTGGGCGAGCGAAAGCGAGCCTACAATTTGGGAGAAACCGGCCTTTGGCCGGGACATTTTTCTACCGAAAAATGTACAAACTTAGCTTGAAGGGGGTTTAGGGGAAGATTATTTAGTTTGAAGGTAGTCTGGAAATACGCCTTCCTAAGTCTAAACTAAACTACAAATATATTGTTCGAAATAGGAACAAATAATTAAAATCTTCAACAATAATCAAGCAAAATATCATAAGAACCCCCAAGACGTTGCACCAGATAGTGTTAAGAACAAGGTTTGGAGGAAGCTATTGAGTTCGACTGTTCATAGGGCATACAGTTTATATTATAGGCCTTCCAAATGTTGAATATTGTAGGGAAATGCAGAGAATTAACATATTATACTCTCTTTCTTCTGAGCTGACGGTAAATTGAATCCCTTGGCAGCCCTAATTTCTCGAGTTTTAATGGAAACATATGAAACTACTATGTCTCTGCATCATATTAAGACCAAGTTTACATACTAAGCACCATATTTCACTGCAAAATCTTCAATATAACTGAGAAATCTTGATAGGAACTTTGCAATTTACCGTCAGTTGAGGAGAAACAGGGTATATACTTGGAACAAACACACTTTACTTTTGGACAGTATTTCGCTTACGTAACAGAAGTAACCAAACTGGCCATCTCCTTCCTAACCCAACCAAACCTTACCTAACCCAATCATATTTAACCTAATCCAACCTAACATAAATTAACCTAATCCAAACTTTCCTGAATTATCCAACCTAACCTAACTTAACTTAATCCAAACTTACTTAAGTTAACCTAATCCAACCTAACCTATGTTGTTTAATATTGTGGTGGTATTGGTTGCCAGTGATTAAGGTAATCTGTCTATCAAATCTAAGGCATACTATATATACAGGCAATTATTTCACACACACACACACACACACACACACACACACACACACACACACACACACACACACACACACACACACACACACACACACACACACACATATAATATTATACGTATATGAGAAGAAGTAAACTGTATTGCACTATCTGTTTCCTGGACCATTGGGAGTGAGTGTGGGGGTAGTTTATCATATGGGTGTTGTGTTTTGTGCTACTTTACCACTTCCTTCCTTCCAGGGGGCTCACTCCCACTCCCCCTCGCTCTCTCTTTCTCTCTCTCTCTCTCTCTCTCTCTCTCTCTCTCTCTATATATATATATATATATATATATATATATATATATATATATATATATATATAGTATATAATATATATCATTTATGAATATTAGAAAGATAATAGTAGATATGATAGGACAGAGCCCTGTATTATTACCTCATTAACCCCTTCTGTACCGGCGACATCCTTTTACAGTAACTTCATTCTGGCTGCTAATAGACGATTTTTTCAATTTAAGAATTTCTCTCACACGGTTTCGTAAACACAAGTGAGTCACTGAAAGACCTTATGCAACACTGAGATATCTCCCGTGGCGGTCAGTGTGTTGCGAGACGTTGCAGAGGGAGGATATAATGTCTCTCGGCCTCCCGCCTCAACATACGACCGGGCGGCGAGATTATACGTTTTTTATCCACCAATTGCTGTTCCCACTACCGGTACTTTTATCACTTTTCAAGGTTCATATGTTCATCATATAAGTAAAATAAATGCACATGGAGAAGAAATAATGCTTTATTTGGTAGATATAACAAATTCAGTCAGAATCGAAGGTAGTTAATTCACATATAACTAAGTTCAGTATCGCGCTCCTCGGGTTAAACTACAGTATATACACACTTATGAGAGAATTATATATATTTCATGGCAATTGAATGCATTAGAATTCGCAAAATCATGGTGATTTCCTTATTTGATATTTAGCCTCCCCCTCCCCCCTCCCTTCCTTTGCTTCGTAAGAAAATATCAGGTCGATTGTAATCAAATTACATGCACTATTTTGACTTCATAGGTTCTTTTGGACATAAGTATAATTGTATATGGAACACACACACACACATACTGTACACACTAAAGCTAAATCAGTACCCAAATGAAGTACTTGTATGAATGTGTGTGTCTGAGAGAGAGAGAGAGAGAGAATGTGTGTGTGTGTGTGTGTGTGTGTGTGTGTGTGTGTGTGTGTGTGTGTGTGTGTGTGTGTGTGTGTGTGTGTACAGCTACTGACAAATTTTCGTGAGCTCTTGCGATTTTCAACATGCAAATATATCCATTAATATTGTTAAGATCAATTCAGCTATATAATAATACATGCATAATATGTATATATAATATGTAGCTGATTGGATCTGAACATCAATCTAAATGGATTTATTTGCATAATTTTTTTTTAAATAGCTCCCGAATAGTTGATAGGAGCTGTAGGCCTACATGTGGGTTTGTTTGTGTGTATCTGTGTGAGAAATATTGCATGTTTGGATGAGTTGCCATTCAGCCACCAATGTGAAGGGCGGAAGTAGGCTTCTGGAGCTATAGAACAAACAGGTTAACATTACAATACCACAATCACCATCACCACCACCAATCACCACTACTACCGCCAACAACACCACCACCAGCTATTATCAAAAGAGGTATAATGGATTGTGTGCAGTAGCAGACAGAAATGAGTGGACAGGTCAATGAAACTGGTCCTCTATTGAAGAAGTAGGTGTATTGTAAGTAACATTAGCATTGAGTCTGCTAGGTTATACCAGTTGTTGGATAGTTTGAAGTAGGTTATATTGTATCAAATAAAGCCATGTTAGGTTAGATTAGACTAGTTAGGAACAATATTACAGCTGGAGGCGAATGATAGGATGTGCATTACCACAGTACCGGTGACGTTTATTTTTAGCTACATTTAGACGATTTTATGAAACTTGGATAGCTATATGGTATATAAAAGGATTAATTGAGACACTCTGTAGACTTTATGTTATACCAGGTTTTTACTGGGGTTGTATTGTTTACTTGACTGGAGAATATGAGAACAAACAAGAACACAAATACAAAGGTAATAGAGGATAATATAACACAGAGTACAACCATAGATTATTCTTATTCACACAAAGTCATATTATGAGAGGTGCAATAGTACACAAGACAGAGATAGGTTTCAATTAGCAGCACGATCGAGGATCCTCTAGGTGTCTCAAGGGGAAGACACAGGCAGGTTCGGAAAATCTGTGAAGACGTTACTGCCTGGTATTCCCTACGACGTCCTGGTCCGTGGGGGTGGTCTTGTCGTGTGACGGTGACAGCAGCGAAGGGAAGACTTCTTGAAGATCTCTGAAGACTGTAGAGGTGAGGATCTTACATGAAAACGAGCCGTTCCACCAGTGTCTTACGCTCTCTCTTACAATCCAGACCTAGACTTCAGCAGATGATTGAAGACTTCCTTGAAGATCTTTGAAGACTGTAGAGGTGAGGGTCTTACATGAAAACGAGCCGTTCCACCAGTGTCTTACGCTTTCGTATCATGGGATTAAGGTAAGGAGCCATTTCATCAGTGTCTTACGCTGTCTCTTACAATCCAGACCTAGACTTCTATGGGAGTCTCTGCAGGAATTTCTGTAAGGGAATCTTGGGATTATTACGAAGACGAGCCGTTCCACCAGTGTCTTACGCTCTTGTATCGTATTTATTATAGTTTTGGGTTTACTAGAACTATAGGTCGCACTCCGTGTGGTAAACCTATAATTATAGCAAAGTCCCGTACTAATGCAAAGTAAAAATGTTAGTCGGCCACCAGTGTGGTCTAACAAAGGTACAAGCAAAAGTACTTACTATGTTTTTGGTTTTACTATAGCTATAGAACGCACTCCGTATGGTAAACCTATAACTATAGTAAAGTCCCGTACCAAGGCCAGAAGTAAAATTTTTAGTCGACCACCAATGTGGTCTAACAATAATACAAAGTAAATATCCAATGTACTTTCGAGAACATGCGTCAAGTAGTTTCACCAGTGTCTTACTCCCTCAAGGCAATTTCTCGGTATAGTATAATCCCAAGTATTCCAGATAACCCCAGCCAGTGCTTTTGGATATCTTTCCAATTGTACCACTTATGGATTTGGCTGGGGATGTCTTACCAATTCCGTCGTTGTTTCTGGCTGCGCATCTCGCATCTCGGGTCTATAAGGGTGGTTGTGTGCAGAGGAGGTTGTATGTCGACGGCGGTAGCCCCTCTCAGAATCCGGGCCACAGCAGTGGTGAGTTTCTGGGCAAGATGGGCGCGTGGTGGTTTTGTGTTTATGGGAGGTTTTCTCCCCTGGGTGCTGTGGTTGTTGTTCTTTGCGTTCACTGGTGGTGCTGGAGGTTGATCGTCTTATTAAGTCCCTTGCTGGTGTCGGGGGACGTGGCGACCCGAGCCTGCCGGGTTGGGGAGGCTCTTGTGTCCTTGTGTCTCGGCAGCGTGGTGACAGGAGTGATTTCTTTACTAGTGCTTTCTTCTCCTCCTTTGCTTTTCTCCCCGATCTCACTTTAAATGGGTAAACGTCCTTCCTATGCTGAGTAAGACCTAATAGTTGCCAGAGTATATATAATAAAATGCCACCGGTACTGAATGGGTTAAATATCGCTTTGATAAATATCTTGCTATGACTCCCGACTGACTGCGTTTGACCCCTAGTAATATGACTGTATCAGTATCGTTCATAGCACTATAATTTTGTTATCTGGTCCACAGTTTTTCTGGAGCTGAAATGGATTGTTGTCGCAATAATATTTGTTTAAACAAGTAGCCAAGTAGTCTGCTGTTGCTTGTCTTCCTTTGTATTGGCTCAGCGACAGAAAACAAAGAGTAGTCATAAACGGTAAGGCATCTAAATGGACCAATGTAAGTAGCGGGGTACCCCAGGGATCGGTACTAGGACCAATTCTCTTTCTAATTTACATCAACGACATAGATGAGGGTCTCACCTGTACAATCTCAAAATTTGCTGACGATACAAAAATTGCAAATAGCGTACTCTCAAAAGATAAAGTTGATGATATGCAACACAATCTAGATAATTTGTCACATTGGGCCCAAATTTGGCAAATAAGTTTCAATGCGGATAAATGTAAAGTACTACATATCGGATACCTAAATGAGAAAGCAAACTATTCGATGAATGGCACTCAGCTTAAGAATGTAAACAGAGAAACCGATCTGGGAGTAACAATATCGAGTAACCTAAAACCGAGTCAACAATGTTCAGAAGTTGTTAAGAAGGCAAACAAAATAATTGGCTTTATAGGCAGGTCATTTGAGCATAAATCCAAAGACGTTATCCTAACCCTTTACAATTCCTTAGTCCGCCCTCTTCTGGAATACTGCGTTCAATGCTGGTGCCCTTATTACCAAAAAGACATAAACAAGCTAGAACGAGTTCAACGTAGAGTTACCAAAATTATACCTAGCCTAAAGAACAAACCATACGAAGAGCGTCTTAGAGAATTAAATCTATTTCCTTTAACCCAGCGCAGATTAAGAGGTGACTTAATTCAAGTGTTCAAAATCATCAAAGGCATCGACAATATGAACTGTAGTAAGTACTTCACTATCGACCAATCTAATTACACGCGGGGAAACGGTTGCAAAATTATTGGTAAATCTTTTAACTCACACGAATCTAAGAATTTCTTCTTCAATCGAGTTGTCGACTTGTGGAATGGGCTTCCCCGAGACGTTATAGACTGCAGCACCGTTGATTCATTTATACTCCGCTTAGACAAATATCTCGCATCAAACCCGCGACTGACTGCGTTTGTAAATGAATAACTTTATTTTATCCTCCCCTCAGTTACTAACCCATATGTCCCCTACTAACTTCCTAGTCCTGCCACGGACATTAGTTCCAGGGCAGTAGTTCCCTTTCCAATGTTCCCTTACCCACTCTAAACCACTGTTTGGACACTTGATCCTCAGTGTTTTGGAGGACAAGCAGCCTAGAAGGGTCACTAGACCTGTTGTTGCTTAATTTCCTTTGTACTCCTTTGTATTCCTTTGTATGACTTGAACACAAAATCCCACGTTGTTGTTTGTCTTCCTTTGTGTGACTTGAACACAAAATCCCATATGTGAACTGACCTATTGAATGATAACTGTAATGCCATGGACCAGATTGAAGTGTGCGACTGTACGCTGTAAACAAAAGAAGGGTGATAGGCTAAGAAGGTATATACAATCATTGGGTATATGATAGGGATTTACTTTTCTGTCTTTATATATGATGGATTTATTACCACCAATATAACTGAATAAGGGTACAAATATTATGGATATTATTATTTGTTCATACCTTTTTAAAGTTCATAATTGTTACCACTCCCCCTCCCCCTCTCTCTCTCTCTCTCTCTCTCTCTCTCTCTCTCTCTCTCTCTCTCTCTCTCTCTCTCTCTCCCTCCCTGCCTCTCTCTCTCTCTCTCTCTCTCTCTCTCTCTCTCTCTCTCTCTCTCTCTCTCTCTCTCTCTCTCTCTCTCTCTCTCTCTCTCTCTCCCTCTCTCTCTCTGTCTCTCTCTCTTTGTGTGTGTGACAATATGAAAGTGTATCGGTTGTACTGTACCTGTGGTGTACTCTTGATGAAGCCCCAAGTCTGAGGGCAGGTGAATCCCAATTATTTTCCCACTTCCGATGTCACTTGAAGCGCTTCTAGTATGGTTTCTCGGGTGCGTTTTTTTCTCAAAATGTTCAAAATTAGTTGATGATATTTTACCAAGATATATATATATATATATATATATATATATATATATATATATTTATAAATATATGAAAACAAAAAATATATATAGGCTATATATATATTCACTTACTCAATGTTTTTATTACTGATAAGTGAAGAAAGGCAGGTGTGTCCATTGATTGGTGACATAACCCAGGTTTTGTTAGTTGTGGACCAAACACGCTAAACAGTACCCCCCACAGGACACCCAAAGTTAACTAAAACATCTAGTATGGGTCAGAATGAAGCAAAATAGAAAGAGGGTCCATATACAGTACACAAGGTAAGACATATTATAATCCCATTCCCCCCACCCCCTTTTTTTTTTTTAGATTCCTGCCCTAATTTCCCCCCCCCCCCCCACACACACACACACACACACTCACTCGCACACACACACACTCACATAGAACAAAACAAAACACACACACACGATACCTACTCCCACTTTGTAACCAAATTAGCTCCTTCCATACCCTCTCCTACTCTTGTGATCAGCTGACAGTTTTCCTTCCCCTTTTCATACAGTGATAGAAGAGGCTGCACTATTAACCCCTTCTGTACCGGCGACGTCTTTTTCATTGTCTTCTACCTACATTTAGAGGATTTTGTGCAGTTTTAGAAGGATCTGTACTAGTAATAAGGGAGATCATTCGAAGCCTGTTAACTATTAGAGGCCCTTTTTAAACTGAATAAAATCATCAATAGTAGCCAGATGACCTAAAATGAGCGGAAAGTTTCGTGCCTTTACACTATATACATTTTTTTCAATATTACGGCTGGTCCTATCCAGAGTGAGGTTTCGCATCCTCTGCCCAACCGTAGCTGTTTCTGTCTGTCTCTTTTACTGTCCTACTTTTCCTTCTGGGGGCAGGGGGCTAGGAATCCTCCTCCCCTTGTATAATTATCCTACTCAACGAGACAGAGAAACGGGCGAGAGAACGCGAAAGTGGTCCCGGACCCTGAGAATAGGAACTTTAAATGTTGGGCCCTGTCTCGTGTCGGCCACTCCCAGCAATGGGGTATGTGCCTGAGTATATACATACATACATATACACATACATACACATATACATACAGTTTACAAAGAGGGTTACTATAAGTTTGATTTCCCCCCAGGTGCCATGTTCCCCCCTGGCCACTGACCCTCGTACCCCGGGTGAAGCAAACCTTCAATAATCTTCTACAACTCTCCACGGGAACAGGTAACACCAAACTAACCTGGTTTCTCACCTCAAGGGGGGGGGGGGGGGGAGGATGGGCCTATTGTTTTCCTCATTTATAATATTTTTTTTTTTATAATTTTTGTAGTGTCATCCCTAGACCTCCATCAAACTTTAAAAATCATCCATTAGATCCCCATTCTAGATTAATTTGTACATTTTTCGGAAGACATGTCTCGGCCGAACGCCGGTTCTTCCAAAATTACAGGCTGAATCACTATCGTTCGCTAGGAAAAATATCGACACCTAAATAGCACGAAAGGTTTCAATATTGACAAAGAAATTGGGCGAAAGGTTTTAAAATCGACAAACTAATGGGTCAAACATCTTAAAATCTGAAAACTAATGGGGCTAAACATGAGAGAGAAGGGGGTCTAGAAAAACGACCCATCTGCCCTTAACCCCTTTATTAACTAGGACGCTATTTCATATTTTACTTTGGTTATCATTAGATATTTTTAAGCACTTTAGAGAGGATCACTAGGAATCAAAGGAGTGAATATTATTTCAAATCTACCCAAGACTTCCATGAATCTTCCTTAATATGAATATAATATTATTAGTGTACTAATTGGCAGAACAATATGAAGAGCTGCGTCATCGAATATTGAATACCTAATTAAAGGCCTGAAAAAAAAAATATACTGTATACTGTATATATATATACTGTATATATATACCTGTATATTATATATATATACTGTATATATATATATATATATATATATATATATATATATATATATATATATATATATATATATATATATATATATATTATATATATATATATATATATATATATATATAATATATATATATATATATATATATATATATATATATATATATATATATATAATATATATATAATATATATATAATATATATATATATATATATATATATATATATATATATATATATATATATATATATATATATATATATATATATATATATATATATATATATATATATAAATAAATAAACCATTCTTGTGCATAATTTGTCTTGAACTTATCATTATTCATATAAGTTTATTTGTATTCCAACTTTGAATATACTAGTAGCCTATATTACCTATTCTGCGTTTAATGTGCTATCTTATAAACAAATTATATACCCAAGGAAGAGTTTGTTTGTTAAGGGGAGATGGGCCGGGTATTCTGGCCCCTTTCTCCTTCGTGTTTAGCCCCATTGGTTTTAAATTATATGACGTTCGGCCCATTAGTTTGGCGATTTTAAGACAACAATATGGCTATGGCCTCTCTTGTCTTCTCGACTACCTCTGATCTTTGTAAGAGGTTCAAAGAACTCGGGACGGTGTTTAAGGGGAGGTATTTAGTTTGTTCCCTACGTTTTCATCAAGCTTAAAATTACACCCCCTAGACCCCCTTTCAAGATAAATTTGTACATTTTTCGGTAGAAAAATTTCCCGGCCGGAGGCCGGTTGCTCTTAAAATACAGGTTCGCTATCGCTCGCCAGGAAAAAATCGACACCTAAATGGCACGAAAGGTCTTAAAATTGACAGAAATGGGGTAAAATGTCTAAAAATGTCCAAACTACTAGGGCGAACGTCTTAAAATCTCAAAGCAATGGGGCTAAACATGAGGGAGAAAGGGGTCCAGAAAAAAATCCTCCAGGTGGAAATCTCCCCTTAAACATTTTAGTTGTATAAGTCCAATAGTATGCTACAGACTAATACACCAAGGACGCCTTTTAGTTGTAGAAGTCCAATAGTAAGCTACAGACTAATACACCAAGGACGCATTTTAGTTGTAGAGTCCAATAGTAAGCTACAGACTAATACACCAAGGACGCATTTTAGTTGTAGAGTCCAATAGTAAGCTACAGACTAATACACCAAGGACGCCTTTTAGTTGTATGAGTCCAATAGTAAGCTACAGACTAATACACCAAGGACGCCTTTTAGTTGTAGAAGTCCAATAGTAAGCTACAGACTAATACACCAAGGACGCCTTTTAGTTGTAGAAGTCCAATAGTAAGCTACAGACTAATACACCAAGGACGCCTTTTTTCAGAGTGCCAGTTACGGTATCTTGCAGGGCCTTGAACTATCAAGTGATTTTGGTATGTCAACTTCCACTTGTTAGTCCTTACTTTAGAGCGGTTTTAATAATAACGATTTGAAGTGTGGGTATGCCCTTGTACTTCAGCATTTTATTATTAAAGGTGCAGCCTATTAAAGACTCAATATTAGTGATGGAAATGCCAACTACTAATAAGGATCCCTCAATAGGGAAAAGAACTCAAAGAAAATTATCTATTCTATAAGTTTCAATCAGGTTTCAGAGGCATGTACTCGACAGACTCCTGTCTCATCCATTTAACAGATCACATTCGTAGAGAAATGTCTAAAGGTAACTACACCGGTATGGTTCTTCTTGATCTACAAAAAGCGTTTGATACAGTCGACCATAATATTCTATGTAATAAACTACAAGCAATGGGCATTGGGTCAGTGAACTGGTTTAAATCTTATCTTAGTGGTAGAACACAAAGAGTCAAAATTGATGATAATCTTTCTGATCCTATGCCAATTAACTGTGGGGTCCCGCAGGGAAGCATCCTTGGTCCCTTACTCTTTCTCTGTTATGTGAACGACATGGAACTGAGCGTATCGTGTAAATTATTACTGTATGCTGACGACAGTGTGCTTCTGGTTTCAGGAAAAGACCCAATAAGTATTGCCGCCTCACTTTCCAAAGAACTAGAATCGTGTAGTGATTGGCTAGTGGACAATAGACTATCTCTTCACCTGGGCAAGACAGAAGCCATCTTATGTGGAACAAAACGCAAATTGAAAGACATTGAGGACTTCTCGGTCAACTGTAATGATATTCCCATAACAACAGTGTCACAAGTGAAATATCTCGGACTAAAACTGGACTCGACTCTGTCAGGTGAAACAATCTTGGAATCGATCCTGAGTAAATGTAGAGCACGTATTAAATACCTGTATAGACAGGTGGGATACTTGCCAGCGGCGACCAAAAAGACCCTATGCCAAGCGCTTGTTCAATGTCATTTTGACTATTCTGTGTCATCCTGGTACTCTGCATCATCTAAATCAGCAAAGCACAAACTTCAGGTCACTCAAAATAAAATGGTTAGGGTCATGCTGAACCTAGGACCCTGATCGCATATTGGCCAGGAACAACTTCAGTCACTTGGTATGCTCAATGTCTCTGACGGCCAAACAAATCAGACTCACTAATGCCTTCAAGATATTTTATGATAGGGCTCCAGAGTATTTAAAGAGTAATTTTGTTAAAGCAAATGAGAGGATTGGACACAATACAAGGAATAGGATGTATAATTTTACGGTCCCGAGAATCCAAGGACAGGGTAAGCTAACATTCTTCTTCACTGCCATCAAAGACTGGAACAACCTACCCCAGTCAGTCCGTGAAAAGAGAACACTGTATTCCTTCAGACGTAGCTTGAAGGAGCACCTGAACTGGACAGCTGCGAGAAGGGAGCACCAAGCTTATGTCTACTACTAAATACGACATAAGAGATAGGCAAAACAAACTGAAGTTATTACTGACATTTTTTGACCAGTCCAACTATAGAATGTAAGGTATCTTAATATAAACCCCTAGAAATACTTTCTCTAAAGTATCTACTTTTTTTTATCCTCCCCTATTTTCCCCAGCTAACCTAATCCCACAAGGACCCCAATGGAAATACGCCTAACGGCCTTACTGGGCTATCCTTAGTTGGAATTATGCAAAGCTGGTACATGTACATGTCATAAATTATTTGTAACATATCATGTGGTACCAACATTGTAAAATGCTAACTGAATAAATATTATTATTATTATTATTATTATTATTACTCCTCAGACTAGTGGGACTAGTATATAGGTATGCCTTTGGTCACCAACTGAATGGGTGGGTAATTTTAGGACTCGGTAAGTTGGTATGCCATTTCTTACTAAGCCCTGAAATTGCTTACTCTGATCAGTTTCTTCCAGCATAGTGACGACTTAGTCTGATATGTACAGGGATGGATGTATGGGGGCATAAAGGTCACAAGTGCGGTCAGGGTCAATCTGGGGGATTAGCGAGGACCCTCTAAAAACTGGTATGCAAGGATTTTGACCCTTGTGGGTAAGAAGGGCGTGAGAGACTTGGACTTTGAAATGGTCGTGGCGGAGGGACGAATTGGGGAACAACTAGGTTGATTGTAGGGAGGTACTGGTACAATAAGATAAACTACAATGTAACTAGAATAAGATAGATTGTACACCACTTTGTAACTGTCACCTTAATAAAAAAAAAAAAAAAAAAAAAAAAGGGCGTAAATGTTTACTCCTTTGATGAGTGTAGGAGTCCTTTTCACCCAGGCTGAACACAAGCTTCCTTTTCTGTGTTGATGAACAATAAGAGATTTTAATATTTTTCCCGGGTGGGGTGTAATAGGACATCCAGTACTAATAGTGGCAACTCGGGCTTGTCTGTTGGCGGCTAGTACTGGTGTAGTATAATTTTCCTTGTTCATTGGACGGGTGCCGGGGACACGTGTTGTTTCCTTGTGCCTGTGTTTCTGGGCAACTATTCTTCTTTTTCTGCTGTCTTTATACTTCTTTTTCTCTCTTGCTTTGTTGTTGGTTAAGTCTGGTATGGATTTTGGGAATACGGGGCATGTTGAAGATCGTGGTATCTCTGGTTTCTTTATGTTCTTTCTCTGTTTGTTTTATTTTTGTCTCCCACAACTCGGTACACTTTCTTCGTTGTCCGCCATTTTTCTGTCTTCCAGGTTGATCGCCATTTTGCTGTCTGTTACAAGTGCGATTTCTTTATGCGTATATTCTGTGGTAGTCGTTTCTTCTGGCTTTCCCGTCTTCTGGTTCCTCTTCTTTTCTTGTCTTATGGGTTGTTGATTCTGTTGAGGCACTTCTGGAACATTGAACAGGTGATTAATCTTGCTTTGTAGGGCTTGTTCTCTTCTCTTTTGCTTTCCTTTCGTTTCCCCTGAGCTGGTACATTTTCTTTGGTGTCCTTCATTTTGCTGTCCTCGTCTGTGGTCGCCATTTTGCTGTCTTGTTCTCCTTCCTTGTTGAACTAGCTCCTCCTGTTTTTGCTGTGGTATGGAAGTATTTCTTTGTGTGTTGCCTGACGTCTTCCGTTGTTAGTGTGTGGATGTCTGCTTATTTTTCGCTATTTAATTTGTATTATTATTATTATTTATATTATTTTTATTATTATTATTTGCAGGATCGGAGTACCGTGATGGCGTCGTACGAGTGTGGTGTGTGTATGGAGAAATATGATGATGGTGATCATCGACCCCGGTGCCTCAGTTGTGGTCATACACTCTGTTCAGCATGTCTAGCAGCAGCACTCGACCCTCTCGCCAGGTAGGATAAAACCTCTTTCAAATCTAAATTTAACCACTAACTTCCCAAATTCCTTCCAATGCTGAATATAATCATCAAATGATAACACAATATAAGGAAGGGATGCGTCCTCGTATACTGAAAGGATTGATTATAATTAATAGTGTTATCTGTCTGTTAATTTTATGCACAACCACAGTTTTCAAGATCTAAACCATAAACTCAGATGTTTATTGATAAGGTCACGAAGAAGATCATAGGAGATAATACCAACCACGATACCAACCATGCTTGTGGGTTGATGAGGATGTATAGCTCCCTCCTTCAATGCCCACACTCTACAGTTACTGCTTCTCAAAGTAGAGTTTCACATACAAGAACTATTCATATTACAGGTCATTCCTTGATTCATGATTTTTTTTTTTTTTTTTTGTATTGAAACAAATTGTTAAAAGCAGTTGTCTGATTTCCTCTTACAATTATGGCAGGTCGCTGTTATGCCCCTTCTGCCGTCTGCCACACTCTACCCCAGTCAGTACGCCAGAAGATGTCCCCGTTAACTTTACAGTGGTGAGCCTCCTGCAAGACGTTGCTCAAGCAGCAGCCACCCCACGCTCTCAGGCCCTGCTGGCGGAGGTCAAACATGAGGCCAATGAATACACCACCATACAGCTGATGACATGCAACTCCAACCTGACACATCTAAAGAACTTCCAGCACCGGCTAAGTACCACACGGAAGGCACAAGAGGAGCAGGTCATGGCACTGCGGACACTACTAGCACGGCATGAAGACGTCCTGGCTGACCTGACCTCCACAGCAATCAGGTTATCAGATGTCTTGACTCGGGGCCACACCAAGAGAGCTGAACTGGAAGTAGCTCAGGCTAGGATCAACTCTTCCAACAGCCTGCTGGAGGTAACAGCCGCCCATGAAGAGGACCGTAGCTGTAGCCGTAGTCTGGAGGAGTGGAGCGGCGAGGCACAACAGATACTGCGGTCTCAAGTGGAGGCATCAGCAAGGCAGGTCAGTATCATAACAAACAACCAAAACTTACCAGGTACAGTTGCCTTAGGTTTTCCCTGGACACTGCTTAAAAACACCATCAGTGCTGGGTTTGCTTGCACATATCGAAATCTAAGAATTTTCATGGATTAGTGAATGTAACTATGCAATCCACCACCTTAGTTTTCTGACATCTTGTTGCACACCTCAACCTGCTTCCTGTATACCTCCCATATCAACGGACGATTTTATTAAGTTTAGAAATAATTTGAGGGATTTATAGGGTAAATTGATATAATATTAGGCTTTCATATTTCCATAGGTTCTTCCAAATCTGTATAAAATCGTCTAATGCCAGTCAGAGCAAAATGTAAAGATGCGTCCTAACACTGAAAGGGCTAAATACAGTCAGTCAGTCAGTAGCCTACCCTTACTCCCACAAGGGGTAGAGAGGATCAGCAAGAGACACGAGAAAAGAAAAAAGAGGTGACAGGAGAAGAACACAACAGTTCGCCCACAAAAAGCAAGCACACAAGCATTCAGAATCACCAATCACTCATCAGCCCCAAAAATCAATGGCTTCACCTCAAATACACTTCCACTAGTTTACAGGTAATTTCCTTCCTTCCTGAACAGCTGGAGCAGGTGACAGGCACAGCGCTGCAGTCCGTGGTGCAGCTCAACATGGATGAGGTCAACACAGCCTTCCCACAATACAAACTAGATTGTTCAGTAGAGCACATATCTCCACCATCAATGTACACCAGAGTAAGTGTCATTTAAATATGTCGTTTGTCTGCGGCTTTGTTGACAGGCGGCCATATTGGTCTGAGGCCGATTTGGTCCACATCTGATTTGGTCCTTGGACAATATAAGTAAAGCTGAGCAATTGAATTAGTCTGATGAGTATTGGCTCACTGACCATTTTCGTCTGTGGCTGTTTTGATCCACAGCCGTATTGATATGCAACTGACTGTCTGTGGCTAATATGGGAAAAGCCAATTAATTGAATTAATATGATCGGTAGTCTATTGGCCAAGCAACTATTTTTGTTCGTTGACATTTTTGTTCACAGCGATTTTGGTCCATGGTTGATATATGCTGAGCAGGGAAATTAGATAGGCCTGTTCAGGTGCCTGGCCATTTTGTCTGTAGATGTTAATTTTGTCCGTTTGGAATCAAAGTAGTACAACAGTTTGTGTGTTGCAACTTGGGGTGGACAAAAAAGACCATACTTCATATATATTACTGCATTACTTAGGTAATCATCTTGGGCATGGAGGCATACATTCCATTTTATTTCTCTCAATCTAATGCAAAAATATCTTGGATTACTCACGCTTGTTCTACTGTTGTCTACAATAAGGAGAAAGCATTCATACAGTACTATCACCATCAAACTCTATAATCTCGGCATCTAACCATTAACCTCTCCAACAATTTTACTTCCTCGTCTTTCCCACCACTTTTCCACTCCGACGGTACCACCATCATTTCTTCCTCTGACAAAGCTGAACTCTTCATTCAAACTTTTGCTATAAACTCTTCCTTGGATGATTCCAGTGCTATTCCTCCCTCGCCACCCCCCCTATCTCTTACTCATGCCTAGTATCTCAATCTCTTCTAAGGATGTTCTTTCTGCCCTCTCTGGGCTTAATACTGAAAAGGTGTACAGACCAGATGATTTTTCTCCTGTGAGTCCTGTTGTACTCAAAAACTGTTCTTCCATGCTGACTCCCTGCCTAGGCAAACTCTTCCATCTCTGTTAAAAAAATTGCTGGAAGTTTACTCTCGTTCAACCTGTCCCAAGGTAGTGTGACTATTCTCAACCCTCCAACTATTGTCCAATTGCTCTAATTTTTGCATCTCTAAAGTATTTTATTTTATTCTTAATTCAAAATTTCTGGAACATTTCTCTTCCCATAATCTAATTTCAAATCGCCAGTATGGCTTCCTTAAGGGGTGCTCTACTGGGATATCCTTTTTTATTATACTAACAAGTGGTTATCTTCCTTTCAGGACTTTGGTGAGACCTTTTCTATTGTGCTAGACATATCAAAAACCTTCGATAGACTCTGGCACAAATGTCTTATTTCTAAACTACAATCCTTCGGTTTCTATCCCTTTATCTGTGCCTTTATCTCCATGTTCCTTTCTGACTGTTCCATAGATAGCTGCGGTTGTGGACAGCCATTGTTCACTTTTGCAACCTATCAGCTCTGGCATTCCTCAGGGTTCTATCATGTCTCCAGTTCTTTTTCTTTTCTAATATTTATAATTGATCTCAACTGTTCCACTCCTATGCCAATGACTCTACACTATTCAACTAGATTGACCCACCATGCAGTTACTTTAAAACTCAAGTGATGAAGCCATAGAACGCTCATCTTCTGAATTTGATCTATCAACTATATCCTATTAGGGCAGAGAGAAACTTGTTGCTTTCAATGCTTCCAAACCTAATTTTTCCATCTATCTATCCACCACACTCTTCCACATGCCTATCCCCTACTCGTCATTACTCGTCAATAATGCAAATCAATCCTTCATCTTCTCAAAATTTTCAGCATTTCTTTTTTACTTCTTACTTTTTTTTGGAAAAAATCATATTACCACTCTTGCTAAACAACTTCCCATAAGTTAAGTGTGCTCAACTGTAACTGTGGGTTTTTCATCGCTGCTCAGCTTCTTGCTTTGTACATGGGCACAGTGTGCCCATGTATTGAGTACTGTTCGCACATGTGGGGAGGTTCCACCTATACCGCACTTCTAAAAAGGGTAGATAGAATCAAAAGCATTTTGTCTTATCAACTTGCCTCCTCTTACTAAATATCTACAATCTCTCTCTACATGCTGCAAGGTTGCATCTCTCTCACTCTTTTCCACTATTACAATAATCAGTGTTCTTCAGAGCTTTCTCAGTGAATACCCCCTCCCTTGCGGAGAGTGGATGGCACCCACCCGCTTATCAACACATTCCTATTCTGTCTAACCCAAGCACAAGCGATTAACACCTAGAAGGAAAGTACAGGAGCAGAGGAGGAGCCTCAGGGTACCTCCAGGAGCAAGCAGAAAGCGTGGGATACCATCTCGGCGAAGAAAACACAAGAAAATCTCCTAACCAATGCGGACCAGGTTGCAAAAGCATGCCTCCAGGCAGCCGCCCGTTTGGAGAGTGGCTTGTGGTTACATGCCATCCCCATCCCACCCCTTGGAACTCACTTGGATGCTGAAGCGCTCCGGGTTGCCATCGCGCTCAGAGTGGGTGCGGCAGTTTGTCACCCACACAATTGCAAGTGTAGTGTGTTGATGGATGCCCAAGGTCACCATGCCTTGTCATGTAGTCACAGCGCAGGCCGCCTGCCAAGACACTGAACTAAATGATGTCATAAAACAGGCCCTGCAGAGTGCTAACCGTGGATCAATCCTTGAACCACATGGACTTCTCAGAGAAGATGGCAAACGGCCAGATGGGATGACCACCTTCCTTTACAAGAATGGCCGATGCCTCATGTGGGATGCCACATGTGTTGACACTTTCTCCATGACCAACATCACCAGAAACACCAACGAAGCAGGTGAAGTCACCCGGATAGCAGAAAGTAAAAAGCGAGAAAAATATCAAGTCATAGCCAGAAGTCATCAGTTCGAGCCTCTGGCATTCGAAACGTCAGGAGTCTTTGGCCCTACCACCCTCAATATGGTGAATGAAATAGGCCGTAAAATCAGAGAAGTTTCAGGAGAACCCCGGGAAACTCTCTGGCTCAAGCAAAGACTAGGGATGGCTATCCTCCGGGGCAATGCCACCAGCGTCATGAGCTCAGTACGACTGGGCCATGCCACTGTGTGAGGCCCGGGCAGGAGTGGTGTATCCGTAGTCTTTCCACGGTAGGGTGTAAAAATAAACTTTATTTGTAGTTAACATGTTTGATGCACATAAATAAAAGGAGATGTGTCGGATGGTTGAAAGCCACAGTTGCTCGCGCGTTTGGGTCTAGCAACACGTATTATGAAAAACATGTATCCATCAATCCATTCACTGTCTCTCACTTCATGCACTCACCCCCGCAATTTATCGGAGGATAACAGGGTTTTCACAATACGTAGACGGAGGTCTTAAAAAAAAAAAAAAAAAAAAAAAAAAAAGAGTGAACTGATTTTCCCAGTCTTTCTTCCACTCAACAAGTAAACTTTGGAAGTCTCTCCATCAATTTGTCTTTCCCTTGTCCTATGACTTAGAGTACTTCAAGCTCCATGTGTCAAGACATTTTGGCTCTAACGTAGCTTGAGTTTGGCTCTCTATCACTCTTTCAAATTTGGGGGGGGTCACTTGTTACAGCATATTTACATTTGTGGTGCAAAATGAGGAAGTGTGGCTCTGTTTGGTGTCAATAAAAAAGTAATGCAAGAAGGTAGCTCAGCAATATAGCAATCTTTAACGTGAGCTTCATCCTCAATTAAATGGCCCATTAGCTATGTAAACTAACCTAGCCTAATTTGGAGTAGATTAATAGTAAGTTAAGATTTGAGGGATACTGTTTGGGACCTTCACACGATTATCCTCTACCCTACTTTAATTAACAAGGTGAATATCTCATTATGTCTGTTTACAGGTTGAGTGTGAAGGCCAAGGAAGTGGTGGTACGGTGAGCAAGCTGGTGCGGGAGATGTGGCGACGTGCAGGGGTGGTGGGTAGCGGGGTGTGGGCAGTGGATGGTGGTGCTGGAGGTAGAAGACCCCGGTGTGCTAAGGTCACCATAGTCTCCTCCAAGCTTTACCTCTCAGCACTCAGGGAGGGGGAGCCGCCGCGATACTCACATACACTAGCAGTTAGTCATGAGAGTTATATCTATTATATATAGCCTACACTGTGGTCTAAATGTTGCTTTATTTAGTGTGTACATGTAACACTGGTATATGATCAATTATTGCAATATACTTTATAGACTGGACGCTTTAATGTAATATATAATATACTGTAGGTCATAATCACTATTACGCTGAGATAGACAATATACATTCTGCAGTACGATGATGTGCGTGGCCTGGTGGACGAGTCGTGCTTGAGGGTGTTCCTGGAGGTATCATGGGACGGGCAGCTACAAGGGAGGGTTTGTATTAAGCTCACCAACACGGCGGCCAGAACCACACAGTTTTTTTCACTATGCTCTGGTGAACGTGGCCCCTCTTACCTCGACACAAGACTGCTGGAGGTGGAGAGCCGGGGCCGGTCAGGGGAGAGGGTATGGGGTGGAGACTACCAAAACAATGATGGAAGTGGAGGAGCAGCACTTCCAGGCCTTACACGGGGTCCTCTCGATACGGAGTCAGTAATGGCAGGACTAGTTGCCGGTTACTGCTACAGTGACGACCACCGCAAGCCAGCACACTTTGTAATATACACCTTGGACTGTCCGGTAATGTATGAAGAGTGTCCCCTGGGCCGTGTAGAGGAAGGGGTAGCGGTGGTGAGAGCCGCCGCAGCCCTGCCAGACATCACCGCTGCCACCATCACAGACTGTGGTATCGTTGTCTCACTCTGACCAGAATTTATGTAAATTATTCCACCACTAAGCAAACTTGCTTTACTCTGGTCTGGAGAATATTAACAATAAATTTCTGCTTTGTCCACTGGACAGAGGATGGTTTTGAGCTTCCACGAGAAGTCCAGAAGTCACAAATATACATCAGATCCAGAGGTGAATGGACGACTCGGCCCATGGGACAAGTCGGCTCAGACAGCTCGGCCCACTTTTGGACAACTCGGCCACGACGGTGAGACAGCTCGGCCCATTATTTGAGACAACTCGGCCACGACGGCGAGACAGCTCGGCCCATTATTTAAGACAGCTCGGCCACGACGGCGAGACAGCTCGGCCCCATGTTATGCTATGGGGCAATTTTTTTAATATAGCCGTGAAAAAGCTTGTAGCCTTGAAATTCGTGAAGGTTTGAGGGAAGGAAAACAATGTGTTCATACCCTTGCCTCAGATATTGAAAGGGTGGGAGTTGAATTGCCATCGGATGTAATATATTTTTTTGCAAAAATCTCAGTTTTCTTTAGGATAGATACATAAATAGATAGGGACATAGTGATTCCAAAATGATCAATATAGCCATCTATACCGTTTTTATGTTGTCGAAGCAAATAAGGGTTGTGAAAAGCCGAGTTGTCTCACAATTAACTCGGGGCCGAGCTGTCTCGGTTTTACTGGGCCGAGCTGTCTCGTTTTTACTGGGCCGAGCTGTTTCGCCGTGGGCCGAGTTGTCCTGGCCGAGCTGTCCCGTGGGCCGAGTAGTCTAGCATTCGATCCAGACAGTCACATAGTGAAATGTGTGTGCCGGATATAAAATATATACAAATTTTACTCTATACATTAAATGTATTGAGTATCAACCAAGAAAACAAATCATTAGTATTCATTTTGTATGCTAAATAGGGATTCTTAAGTGTATTGAGTGGTGCCCTGTAAACCAGTGCTGTTGTGTAAGGAATTAACAACACCTATCGTTCCAGCATTGTCCATAACTGTTTAAGGAAAGATGGGTTGTTTTTATGGTCCCCCTTCTTCCTCATATTTAGTCCCATTAGTTTTCAGATGTTATTACGTTTGACCCATTAGTTTGGCGATTTTAAAACCTTTTGCCCCATTTCTTTGTCAATATTAAGACTTTTCGCGTTATTTAGGTGTCGATATTTTCCTGACGAGCGATAGCAAACCTGTAATTTAATAGGAACCGGCCTTTGGCCGGGGGATTTTTCTATCGAGAAATGTACAAATTTATCTTCAGGGAGGATCTGGGGGGGGGGGGATATTTTGTTTTAATTGTGACGGAGGTCTAGGACGGTAATTCAAAAAATTATAAAAACAAAATATATATATATATATATATATATATATATAATTATGAGGAAGTAATATGGCCATCCCCTCTTAATATAATAATTATATGGTACATACTACCTAACAGTGGCCTCACAGAGAGTCACTGTTAACCCTTTAGGCAGTATTAGGTTGTCATTTTTTCCACTTTATTCAGGCTATCATTAGACTATTTTATTCAGCTTTGGAAGGCCATGTAGGAATCAAAGAGATAAAATATATTTCTCTTAACTTTCTAACTTTCCAAAGTTCCTCCATAAACTTCTAAGATGATGAATTCGTCTCAAAAACTGAAGATGTTAACCTCGTCTGTGCCAGTAACGTCTTTTATATTTTATCTTAGCTGCATTTGGACGATTTTATGAAGCTTAGGAGGGACGTCTACCAATCAAAAGGTTATAGACTGTCTCAATTAATCCTTTTAGCTACCTTATATCCATCCTAAGCTTCATTAAATCGTCTAAATGTAGCTGAAATCAAATAAAAAAGACGTCGCCGGTACATAAGGGGTTAAGGGAGCCCACCTCGCTTTTTTTTCTCTTTCTCTTTCTCTCTCTTTAGCTTGTATCCATTCGGCCCCATTCAGCCTACTGTTTTAAGACGTTTATCCCCATCCAGGGGTTAATATTTTCCTGGCGAGCGGTAGCGAGCCAGCATATATATATTTTTGTTTTGACAGAAAGCTAAATTTGTACATTTTTCGATAGAAAAATTTCTCCGGCGAAGCCAGATTTCTCCATACAATGTTGGCTTGCTATCGCTCGCCAGGAAGAAATCGACACCTGGATGGGGATAAACGTCTTAAAACAGTTGGCTGAATGGGGCCGAATGGATACAAGCCAGGGAAAGGGAGAAAAGGAGAGCAAGATACAAAATAAAGCCGGTGACCCCCCTTAAATGCTTGAGGGCACTTTGAGGTAATGGGTCCGGGGTCTCATCCATACAGTGGGTGTTGTGCTACAGAGAGAGAGAGAGATGATGGTCCCCTCGACTCCACCACAACGGATGTGTTTTGGTGTAACCCCTTCTGTACCGACATCCCTTTCTTATTTGATTTCAGCCTACATTTAGACGATTTTCTGAAGCTTAGGAAAAATATATGGTAGCTAAAAGGATTAATTGAGATAATCTGTAGCCTTTTAATGGGTAGACGTCCTTTCTAAGCTGAACTGAATCGTCTAATAGTTGCCAGAATATAATGAAAAGTACATCACCGGTACAGAAGGGGTTAAGGGGAGGTTCATATTTTGCTCCCTAGTCATCCATCAACCTTAAAAACCTACCTCCAAATTGTCCTGGCCCAAGGCCAGTTTCTCCTAAATTTTAGGCTCGCTATTGCACCAAGGAAGGAATCAACACCTACAGTATATGGCACGAAAGGTCTTAAAATTGACAAAGAAATGGGGT
This sequence comes from Paralithodes platypus, assembly GCA_032716605.1. Classification (NCBI taxonomy): domain Eukaryota; kingdom Metazoa; phylum Arthropoda; class Malacostraca; order Decapoda; family Lithodidae; genus Paralithodes; species Paralithodes platypus. The sequence goes on along the minus strand of CM064564.1, from coordinate 10,184,880 downwards.
AAAAATTCTTAAAATCGCCAAACTAATGGAGAAAACGTCTTAAAATCTAAAACATAATGGGACTGAACATGCAGAAGAAGAGGGGTCCAAATATAAACAAGTCTCCCCTCAATAAGGCTTACACATGCACGCACGTTAGTCAGGACATACTGTTTCTTAGCCACTATTTTAGTACTGTAAATGGAAAAAATAAAAGTCGCATTTATTTTGTACGCTCACAGACATAATTATATGTTAAGCATTGCTTGTTCAGTGTATAATATTGTAGTAATGGCTCCATTTTTAGACTATACCAAAATATATCTGATGCTTTTCTAACAGGAACACTACATAATTATATTGAAGGAGAATCCTTTCTGAAATTTTGGACAATGGCGATTTGTTAAACTAATATTATAATCAATACATTAATTTGATAATGTCATGTTACGTCATAAAATCATACACTCATGAATTAGCGTTATGATCATGCTTGAAATATTATACTAGACAATATTGTTAATACATGGGACAAGATATATTGTACAGTATTGTACATTAAATTAACTTAACTTATATATACAAATAGTCTAAATAGCAGTACAGTACTGCAAATTGGGTACACATGAACTAGGCATATGACATAAAACATTCTCCAGTTGTTCTAAATAGAGTGGGCGGGCATCCGTTCCTGACCACATCCTGTTGAAGACTGGTGATCACGTGGCGGTCTGCTGAGTAGATATCTATAGCATGACGCTTGACACTTGACACTTAACTATCAAATGCAGCTTAAACTCAATATAGTTTCGCCATATTTTTACTATGTTATGCAACTAATGCTATGTTCGGTCTGCCTCCAAGTGTTGTTTAGGCCTGGCACACATTGCAGTACAGAGCGGGTCAGAAATCTGCAGATAGTTATTTCGAAGTAGAGTCCGCAAATTGAGACACAAGGAAACAGGGCTATGTCTAATTTGAAATTACTATTTTTAGATTTCTTCCCATCTCTGTACTATGTCGCCAGTGTTGCCTGCGTCTTAATGTGCACCAGGCTTTGTAAATATTCCTAGCAATCAAACAATTACAGCGACAGTGTATAGCAACCTTCTGATACACCTCGTGAGGTTCTCAAAGGAGAACTCCCCAGCTACAGCTTTTCCCATCCCAAGTAACTTTTGGTATGATCAAATAACTAATTTCAGCCAGGAGTTATGAGGCCTACCCCTATAGTCTATTCACTACACTTAGGCCAGAAATCTCCAACCATGAACATCTGGAACTAAAAAAAAAAAATGTAACTCTTCCCAAATGGTAGAAATGTTAGCTCAATTACTTTTGTCCTCTTTAAGTTATAGAGTTTAAATTGGCTAGTGGTCAAGATTTCTGGCATAAATTTAGGGAGTTGACTATACTTCTCCTCCAATCAGAGTGGTCCCATACCAAGATCATCACTTGGCCACGTAGCTGAAGCTCTAGTCCTCACGAATCACATAATGACATATTTCTCTATTCGGCTCCAATGAGGCGCTGCTAAGATATGTGGTCATCCCAGAGGAAGCCCATTATTATGTTATAACCCTTGCAAGATAAGAGGATGAGTTTCTTTTGTTTATTCTGGTTATTAGTAGAAGATTTAGTTCGATTTAGGAAGGAATTGTGGGTGTCAGAGTTTTATTTAAGATAGTTGTTATCTCTTTATCTCCTATAGATGGATTTCCAAACCTGAATAAAATAATCTAATGTAAACCTGATTATAATGAAAAAGCATCCTCGAATACTAAAAGGGTTAATTTGTGAAGTGCAGTACTCCAAGAAACCCCAGTAGACACAGAAGCTGAAATCGACAAGCTACATCCCTCCACATTCAACAACAATGAAGATACTCTCTGTGCCCCGCAAGCTTGAAGATTCTTCAAGATCACAAAATGGTTCATGGGCGGAGCCACCTGCTCTGATTGGTCTAGGGAGGGCTCTCAGCGGTCCAACACCTCTACCTAGGACACTCTCTACACCCTACAATTCAACAGCAATGAAGATACTCTCTGTGCCCCGCAAGCGTGAAGATTCCTCAGGATCACAGAACAGTTGGTGGGCAGAGCTACCTGCTCTGCTTGGTCCAGGGAAAACTTGTGGCAGTCCAGCTCCTCTCCCAGCAGCAAATCAGGAAGCAGCTGGACTTCGGATGAGGCTCTCCGATCTGGGGGCGGACCATATAAACCCTGGATTCTGCAGCAGGATAGCATTATTATTTGTTTCATCATATCTATATTCCTCCTCCCAGGATAGCAAAACACTTGAGACTTGGATGGATGAACAAAATTGGGTGAAAAAATGCAGGTCTGTGATTGTGGAGGGAGCTGCACCAAGGGGTGGACCGAGGAAGACCTGGGATCGGACTATACGCGCCGATCTCAAATCCAAGAACTTGACAAGTGAAGCAGCCCTTAACAGGGTTGCCTGGAACGCCGCCATTAGGACAAGAGACTGAAACTGCACTTATGTGTGGAACACTCAGTCTTAAAATGTTATGTTTGTATGTATGTATGTACTTCCCCTGAGCTCAGATTCACCTCTCTGACTCTAAGGAACAGAACGGCCCCAGCTACTGAAACCAGACTGATGGATGGCATTGACACTTGTAGAGGCAAAGAAGAGAAGCAATACGGCTGACAACCTTACTTCTAAAGAAGAGCCTTTGACTAGACCCTTTTGCCTGCCACAGTCACCACTGGACTCAGTCCTGGCTTTCAAGTGTTTCGAGGTTAAGGAACTGAAACGTCTTATAGCTGGCAACATTTCGGAGGAGACGGATACCAGGAGCTAGACCAACATTGGAAGGATGAGCTGCCCCGCATTCTTACTGCCTGGAACCATATACAGTATAACAGCCGACCTATGAAGCCCCCAGGCTCAGATGCTACCAACCCCACCAGTGGTGTCATGGCCCCTTGCCCGCCAAGATACCACCAGTGACACCTAGGCCGCCAGCTCAGCCAAGATATCACCAGTGACGCCAAGGCTCCTAGCCCAGTCAAGACATTGTTGTACATGCTAGTCTATTGTCTTTGTATTGTTCTTTTAGCGTGTTTCATGCCTGTGGAAATTAACTATATTTCGTGTAGGTGGTCTTGTGTTTCCTACCCTTCGGCTAAGCACCTCCAATTTAGCACCTGATAATATTGGCATTTCATTGGTGGCAAGCAGTTGTATTGACTCGGGAATAGAGCAGAAGATTGTATATGGGATCCTCTTGTACAGGCAAAACAACAACAAGAAAGCATATACAACATGTCTGCACACATCACTTTCCAGCATACCTTTAATGATCCTGCGACATGGTACATAGAGGTATGGCTGACACTGCTGGATATCAGGTCCCTCACTATGACAGAACAGCAGAAAGTTGCATATGCTGTGTTATAATTGGGCTCGCACGTACATCAGATCCTAAACAGGATTAGCAGCGAGACGTTCAGGGCCGACTTCAAGAAGATCCTCACAGCTGCGTTTGGATCCACCCACCCTCATCCCTGGCGCTGGAGTCATTAACACTTTCGCGTGCCTGGCCTACCCTCTCCCGCCTACCTAGGAAGTGAGCCGCGCTCTCCACCTCCCAACTACCCAGTTGACCTCTGACCTTTGATGGGTAAACAGTGGCCGCTCCGCTCTGATCTAGTTTACGACCACAGTGACTTTGTGGGGTAGTGAACTTGTGGGGTTTTTTCCCACGGTTCCCTCACCACCCATACACCTCATAGTAATGGCCAGCAATACCCACACAGAGGAGGATTACCACCATTCTAGTGAAGAAACTGTGAGTGAGATGGTGGACGAGAACCACACCGGCACCGAGGATATGGAGCAAGAGGGTCATACGTTGGTGGAGAAGAAACGCAAGAAAAATAGTGGAGAGAAACGAGGAAACCAAGACAGGAGTAGTGACGAAGAAGATGACGGTAGGGACGAGAACAGAAAGAAGAATAAGCATGACGAAATGGACAACATTGAACAAGAACGAAGGAACCCAGGGGGTAGACGAACAAGTCCAGGGGAGACGCCCCCGACTATATTTCCCCATTGACTCCATACTTACATACCAACAAAAAGTGCTATGGACTGTGGAACTTGGCAGGGAACACAGAAGTTTTCAGCCATTCCTTAAGGACGGAAAGTACCAACCATATATAACTGTCGCCAATGAAGAAGCTGTGAAGCATTTAACCACCACAGGCTACCAGGAAACAATTATGGAAGTACCCAACGATACTGAGAAGACGACCAACATAATTATATTTAAATACCCTGTTTGGCTAGATCCTGACTTCCTCCTAGACAACGACAAAATACTGTGGGTGGACAGAAACAAGGTGCGAGGGAAAGAGAGAAGCCAAGCAGTTGCCCTGATAAAAGGTGAGGCGCCTGAAATGATTTTTGTCACTGGTATCGGTTATCGATACGTGGCACCTTTCATAGAAGAAGAAAAGATGTGTCTAAATTGTTCAAGGTGGCGGCACTCTACCTGGAGTTGCCAACTTGATACACGGTGCCGTTTCTGTGCTGGTGGTCACCTGTCCACACTATGTGGGGATAAAATCCGTGCAGGGGTAAGAGTGGAGCCGCGCTGCTGCAACTGTGGGGGAAACCACAATGCTAATTCCATGATTTGCCCCAGGTGACCAGCATTGCAGAGACAAAGATGGATACACCAGCGACCAGACGAGGAACGAAGAACGAGATCAACCATACGCCCTGAAACAACAACAACAACAAGCCGCGTGGTGCCCTACCCACCACTGCCCAGCAATGCGCCGCCTTCTACACCTGGACAGGCCGGGAGGAAAAAGGCGGCAGATGAGGGGGGACAAGCAGGGGTAAACAGGTGGTTAATGGGGAGGCCGGAACTCCCAATGAGCCCCAAGACACCCAAAGGATTGGGAATCAACCACACCTACACTCCACAACACACACAGAGATGCTAGCAGAAAACAACGCAGAGGAAAGTGAAGAGCATGGGGATGGAATAATGAATAAGGAGGATAGGATTTCTCAGTATTTTCATGAGTTTGGAAAAAACATAGAAGCACTAGAAAAGAGGGTAGACCTTATTAGTAACATAGTGAGCAAAACCATTGTAACAAATGCCAAGGATGTTAGTACAGGGGACAAAAATACAGGTGGTAGTGTACCCAGTAACCCAGAAAATACAGCTCAGGTAATGAGTAGTGAGAATAGTTCTAAGAGCTCAGAAAACAAAAAATCAGGGGGCAATGTAAATTACAAATTTAAGATTAAAGGAAAAGATAAGACCCTGAGGACCCACAAGTTATTTACAAATGGGTTAGTAGGGCTGGAAGATATCCTAGGTAAATGTGATGATGAAAAGAAAAAAGAAAAGCTATATATATTTTTTTTTAAGAGACAATGAACGGAGGAAGGAAAAACACAGATAAAACAAAAAGGTCCATGTGCCTAAAGGCATCCTCCATTCATAAAATGTTTGTAACAACTGGATTTAAACATTTGTAGATTGTAAGTTTGTGGAAAGCAATTCGAGGGAAGTGAATTCCAAAGAGTAGTAGCTCTGGGGATAAATGAATTCTGATAAGCAGAAGTTCTGCATTGTGGAGGAGAAAGTGTAAATTCATGGGCGCTCTCAGCTGCCCTAGTTCTACGGGGAAAGATGTGGAGAGGCGGCACAATTGAAGCAAGTTCCTCAGAACAATTGCTGTGAAAATATCTGTAGAATAATGCAAGGGATGCAACGTTTCTTCGTATGGATAATGTAGGAAGGTCCTGTGTGATTGCAGGGTTATTGATTAATCTAATAGCTTTATTTTGAATTTTGTCCAACTGCCTCAATGCAACCACTCCACTTCCACCCCACAGAGGTGAACAGTAATCCATCTGAGAACGCACATGACTTTATATATCACGGCCAACTGCTCGTCAGTGAAGAATTCTCGAACTCTGCACAGGAGTCCCAGTTTTTTAGAGGCATTCTTAGCAATGCTTCTAACATAATGTGTCCAGCTCAAGTTAGTAGTTAATGTTACACCGAGAATGTCAATACTAGGGGAAGTGGGAATATTTACATCATTACAAAATATATGGGAGTCAGTGAGATTCTGTCGGTTAGAAAATTGAATGTACTTGGTTTTCTGTGCATTAAAGGAAACTAGATTCTTTTGTCCCCATCCATTAATTCTAGAAAGGTCCTGGTTCAGAGAAATTGCAGTGTTTATTTTTGAATTTATAAGATCGGGTTGGGTGAAAGAATTGGTAAATGTGAAGGAACTGTGGAGTGTTGAGTCATCTGCGTAGGAATGTATTGGATTATGAGTGGTAGATATGAGATCATTGATATGAATACATTACAGAATGGCTCGCCCTCCACAAACATATGGACAGGGTAATGGGGGCAATAGCGGGTCTGTCTGTTTCGGCAATGGAGAAAGACAAGAACAATGGATAATAAAACACTGAAAATAATCTCCTGGAAAGTGAATGGCCTGAAAAATAGAACTACTGATATTCACTATAATTATTATTATTATACTTATTGTTTTAAATTGTACTTGTATTACTATATTGATGTAGCCTACTATAATTGTACTTGTATTACTATATTGATGTAGCCTACTATAATTGTCTAGCTACTATCTACAATTTACAAGTCGCCAAAATGTAGGTAGCTTGGTGTATCCATGGGTATAATTAAAAAGTAATAAATGAGTTTGCCCGAAGGGTGTGAATATCTGCTAAGTGCCCCCAGGTGGGCTGGGGGGCGGTCCGGTTTCCTCGTTTTAAGAGATAATCTGACCGTTTTCCAGCCCACTGGGGATTGGCAGGGATTAACGTCCAGCCCTTGTCTCCTAAACACAGGATGTCATAATATTATACAGTCATTTGGTTGTTTTTCTGTATGTATTTATGTAGGGGTAAATATTGATTTGTATATATATATATATTACAATATAGACTGGGGGGAAGAAAGTCCAATCATCTTCAGCCTTTTGAGTCTCCGTGTATATACATACCTGTATGCAACATTTGTATATCCTGTATTTATACCAACTTAATAAAATACTCAAATCAAATCAAATCAAACCTACCCAGTACTAAGCTGCGCCGTATAGTAAAACGCTCGCCTATCCTTCGGATGACGAAAATAACATCATCGGAATGGCTACGGTTGGGAAGTGGATGACGAAAATAACGTCATCGGAATGGCTATGGTTGGGAAGTGGATGACGAAAATAACGTCATCGGAATGGCTATGGTTGGGAAGTGGATGACGAAAATAACATCATCGGAATGGCTACGGTTGGGAAGTGGATGACGAAAATAACCTCATCGGAGTGGCTATGGTTGGGAAGTGGATGACGAAAATAACATCATCGGAATGGCTACGGTTGGGAAGTGGATGACGAAAATAACGTCATCGGAATGGCTATGGTTGGGAAGTGGATGACGAAAATAACATCATCGGAATGGCTACGGTTGGGAAGTGGATGACGAAAAAACGTCATCGGAATGGCTATGGTTGGGAAGTGGATGACGAAAATAACGTCATCGGAATGGCTATGGTTGGGAAGTGGATGACGAAAATAACGTCATCGGAATGGCTATGGTTGGGAAGTGGATGACGAAAATAACATCATCGGAATGGCTACGGTTGGGAAGTGGATGACGAAAATAACGTCATCGGAATGGCTATGGTTGGGAAGTGGATGACGAAAATAACGTCATTGGCACGCCAAAATGCTAAGGTTGCCTTCTGTGGTTTTGTGGGGAGGAACAGAAGTATAGGCGCTTTGGTGAGTTGGCGAGAACGGTTTATATTTTAGTTTTATTGAAGCTAATGTATAATAGAAGCTGATTGTAGATGGTTTATTATTATTATATAAGGTGCTGTACTTTGTCAGAGATGATGTGACAAGAATGCATAATTGTAGGGTACTTTTCATGTTGCTGTGATGAATGTAAGTATATTATATGGGGTCAATAATAATCTCCAAAAAATCTGAAAAAAACATTACTTTTTCTTTTATCATTGATGTTATTATGTATTAGATGATTTTATGCAGCTTAGAATGATTCTTTTGAATTCAGAGTATTACGTGAGATATTCTATATATCTCTGATTCCTAGAAGTATTTTCTGAGCTTAGTACAATAGAATAATCTTAGCAAGAATATGTTTAAAATATCGCCATTGTGTAAAAGGGACTATACAAATGGTGGCACGTATGCTAATTTCTTAACCCCTTCAAGACCTAAGATTAATTTTTTAATTTTATTTTGGTTATTATCAGCTGATTTTGAGCTGTTTTGGAAAGATCTCTAGGAATCAAAGGAATACAAGTATCTCAATCAACACACACACACACACACACACTCTCTCTCTCTCTCTCTCAAATGAAAACAATCGTGTACTGGTAGCTAAACCATAGTGAAGAAAGGCGTCCTCCTGTGCTGAAAGTGTAAAGGCTTAATCACACGAGCCCTTTTTCGAGCCATTTTTAAGGGCAATTATGGTCTGGAAGCTTCAAAAATTAAACCTTATCAGAATTCAGCCGCCTAACATACTCTACCTTCAGTCTAGTTACCGATACCAGTGCGAAAAAGTCCCGAATTAATATGAGAAAAAACTTGCTCATGGAAAATTGACGGAAAAATCGCTCGTGTGACAGCGGCTTAAAGGTGTTATTATGGTATAAATGAGGTAGACGTTTATAGAAATATATACGAATTATATATCGTAATCTTAGTATATTTCGTGCCAGTTATATACAGTAGATGTCCGTTTATAATGATATCCCTTATACATAGCATATTATAAGAGGTACAGTCGGCCACATAAGTTCTGTTCCTCGTCGTGATCTTATGTATGCAAGTAATATTAGTATGAATGAATTGCGAGTGTGGTTTCCTTTAAGAGGGAGCTCACCTCGCTTTTTTTTTTCTCTTTCTCTCCCTCTCTCTTTGGCTTTAATCCATTCGGCCCCATTCATCCTATTGTTTTAAGATGTTTACCCCCATCCAGGTGTCAATATTTTCCTGGTGAGCGGTAGCGAGCCAGCATATATAGATTTTTGTTTTGAGAGCAAGCTAAATTTGTAAATTTTTTGATAGAAAAATGTCTCCGGCGAAGTCGGATTTCTCCATAAGATGCTGGCTCGCTATCGCTCGCCAGGAAGATATCGACAACTGAGAGTGAGGGTCCGAGTGTGGGGGATGAGACGGTGAAGCGCAGAGGCGAAGTGGCTTCAGAGATGGAGTTGCTTCGAGCCAGGGATGCTTCGCATGTCTCACTCCCTAGACTGGAACAAAACCTCACGGGCCTCACCGTGTTCAGCGGTGTAGTGTAAAGGCTCTCAGCCTATGCCCGAGAGGGAGTAGTTGGAATATAGAAAAAAAAAAAAAAAAAAAAAATCTTAAAACGGTTGGCTGAATGGGGCCGAATGGATACAAGCCAGAGAAAGGGAGAAAAGGAGAGAAAGATAAAAAAAAAGCAGGTGACCCCCCTTAATAATCGGTTGAATAATCTGATGAGTTAACCACTACATAAGCAACGACACTCGTAATTCAATCCTGCGCAGTATATTTCCCTTTATAAGATCACGGGGGGGGGGGGGGGGGGGCAGAACTTATGCGGTCAACTGTACACATATTATTATTATTATTGAACTTCCAGAATCTATTACACTTTTATATTATTATACACGCTTCCAAATAATCTATTACACTTTCATATTATTATACACGCTTCCAAATAATCTATTACACTTTCATATTATTATACACGCTTCCAAATAATCTATTACTTTTTTATTATTATACACGCTTCCAAATAATCTATTACACTTTCATATTATTATACACGCTTCCAAATTAATCTATTACACTTTCATATTATTATACACGCTTCCAAATAATCTATTACACTTTTATATTATTATACACGCTTCCAAATAATCTATTACACTTTCATATTATTATACACGCTTCCAAATAATCTATTACACTTTCATATTATTACACGCTTCCAAATAATCTATTACACTTTCATATTATTATACACGCTTCCAAATAATCTATTACACTTTCATATTATTATACACGCTTCCAAATAATCTATTACACTTTTATATTATTATACACGCTTCCAAAATCTATTACACTTTCATATTATTATACACGCTTCCAAATATATTACACTTCATTATTATACACGCTTCCAAATAATCTATTACACTTTTATATTATTATACACGCTTCCAAATAATCTATTACACTTTCATATTATTATACACGCTTCCAAATAATCTACACTTTCATATATTATACACGCTTCCAAATAATCTATTACACTTTCATATTATTATACACGCTTCCAAATAATCTATTACACTTTCATATTATTATACACGCTTCCAAATAATCTATTACACTTTCATATTATTATACACGCTTCCAAATAATCTATTACACTTTTATATTATTATACACGCTTCCAAATAATCTATTACACTTTCATATTATTATACACGCTTCCAAATAATCTATTACACTTTTATATTATTTACACGCTCCAAATATCTATTACACTTTCATATTATTATAGCTTCCATACACTTTCATATTATTATACACGCTTCCAATAATGTATATTATTATACACTTCCAAATAATCATACACTTTCATATATTATACACGCTTCCAATAATCTATTACACTTTCATATTATTATACACGCTTCCAAATAATATTACACTTTCATATTATTATCTTCCAAATAATCTATTACACTTTCATATTATTATACACGCTTCCAAATAATCTATTACACTTTCATATTATTATACACGCTTCCAAATAATCTATTACACTTTCATATTATTATACACGCTTCCAAATAATCTATTACACTTTCATATTATTATACATGCTTCCAAATAATCTATTACACTTTCATATTATTATACACGCTTCCAAATAAACACTTCCAAAATGACTCTTTTGTTGTTGTTGTTTTTTCCCATTTTACTACTCTTAAGGGGGGTGACCTGCTTTACTTTTCACTCTCTCTGGGTTGTATCCATTCGGCCCCATTTAGCATACTGTTTTAATACGTTTATCCCCATCCAGGTGTTGATTCATACCTGGCGAGCGATAGCGAGCCACCATATTTTGGATCAGTTAGATAGCTGTCTAAATTTGTACATTTTTCGATAGAAAAATTTCTCCGGCGAAGCTGGATTTCTCCATAAAATGCTGGCTGGCTATCGCTCGCCATGAAAAAATCTACACCTGGATGGGGATAAATGTCTTAAAACAGTAGGCTGAATGGGGCCGAATGAATAAAACAAAGAAAGATAAAAAAAAGCAGGTCACCCCCCTTAACCCTTTCTATACCGGAGACGTTTTTTTTTCCCCCAGCCACTTTTAGACGCTTTTTATGAATTAGCTTGGGCAGGGTCTATGCTTAGCTAAAAGGGTTAATAATTGAGACAGTCTACTGTATGTATGTATGTATGTATAGCCTTTTAATGGGTATACAGACGTCTTTCCTAAACTGGATAAAATCGTCTAGCCGCTGTCAGAATAGTATGAGAAGGACGTCGATCACTGGCCACTGAAGGGGTTAAGGGGAGACATGGCGCTTTTCTAGACCGGCCTTCTCCCTCATCTTTAGCCCCATTATTTTGACGATTTTATGAACTTTCGCCCCATTTCTGTCAATTTTAAGACCTTTCCTGCCATTTAGGTGTCTAGTTTTTCCTGGCGAGCGATAGCGAGCCTGTAATTTAAGAGGAATCGGCCTTCGGCCGGGACATTTTTCTACCGAAAAATGTACAAATTTGTCTTGAAAGTAGGTCTATGGGGCGTCTTTTTAAGCTTGATGGAGGTGTAGCGAGGAAACTAGAAAAATAATAAATAAATGAAAAAACTCGACCAAAAAGTGAAGGATCTGCCCTTAAAGGGGGGGGGGGGAGGGTTATTTATTGGTAGATATTAATTTATTCATTATTGTTACAGTTTCCTCCCTAGACCTCCATCAAACTAAAGAATCCATCCCCAAGATCCCCCATGTTGATAAGTTTGTACATTTTTCAGTAGAAAAAATATCCTGGCCGAGGGCCAAGTCCTTCTAAATTACAGGATCGCTATCGTTCGCCTAGAAAAAAAACACCTAAATGGCACGAAAGGTCTTAATTTTATTGACGACAGAAATGGCGTGAAAGATCTTAAAATCACCAAACTAATGGGCCGAACATCTGAAAACTAATGGAGCTAAACAAAAAGAAAAAACAAAAACAACCACCACCACCAGGCGAGACATATTATCCTGCCCTTGTTGGCCTAATAATGGAAGGAGCATTATTTACCCTCTCAAGACACGAAGACGCCTGGCTGCCTCCTTTCTGTTTGCTCTGTTAAGGGGGGGGGGTCACAGGATTTGGTTTCTCTCTTTCTCTGGCTTGTATCCATTCGGCCCCATTCAGCCTACTGTTTTAAGACGTTTAACCTCTTCCAGGTGTCAATATTTTCCAGCATATACATATATTTTTGTTTTGATAGCAAGCTAAATTTGTACATTTTTCGATAGAAAAATGTCTCCGGCGAAGTCAGATTTCTCCATACAATGTTGGCTCGCTATCGCTCGCCAGGAAGAAATCGACACCTGGATGGGGATGAACGTCTTAAAACAGTTGGCTGAATGGGGCCGAATGGATACAAGTCAGGGAAAGAGAGAAAAGGAGAGAAAGGTAAAAAAAAAAAAAAAACGGTGACCCCCCTTAATTATAGGTAGGCCAAAAGTCCTCACCACTAACCTCTATAACTAAAAAAAAAAAAACCCCCGACTGGAGTAATCAAGTTAATATTTCTACCATTTGGGGAGAGTCGGCCAGCAGGGAACAGGTGTGGAAAGTTACAGCCCATTTGCTCCAGCCCTTTTTTTGAGTTACAGAGGATAGAAGTTAACCCTCTCACGTCCTGACGCAATTTTTGAGCCTTTGTTACCGTCAGGGGTATTTATAAACCTTTAGTTTATTTACTTCAACCTCTGCAGTTGTCTTTGAGTTAGCTGTGGGCAGAAAACTAATTTTGGAGAGGTAATTATAAGAGTGAGTGTAATCTATTTCTTATTGCTAATCTGGAAACCTCTGCGTCATAAGGATGTGAGAGGGTTAAGATCCCTGGCCCACTTGTAATGAAAGGACTATAGGCGACGATTTTATTCAGCTTGGGAAGGAGTTGTTGTGGGGAGTCGGAGGATTGATGGATGGAGATCGACTTTACCCCTCTGATTCGTCCAGGACCTTCCACAGCTGAATATAATCGTTTAATGTTAGGATAAATAAACGCCCTTGAATATTCAGTTTAGGACACCATACGGGAGTTAGAGAGTTCAATGGGGATAGTTTTTACACACTTGATTCCTAGACATCCTTTCTAAATTGCCTAACCCTTTGAGTACCAGCGACGTGTGTTAAATTGCATAACCCTTTGAGTACCAGCGACGTGTGTTAAATAGCCTAACCCTTTGAGTACCAGCGACGTGTGTTAAATTGCATAACCCTTTGAGTACCAGCGACGTGTGTTAAATTGCATAACCCTTTGAGTACCAGCGACGTGTGTTAAATTGCATAACCCTTTGAGTACCAGCGACGTGTGTTAAATTGCCTAACCCTTTGAGTACCAGCGACGTGTGTTATATTGCCTAACCCTTTGAGTACCAGCGACGTGTGTTATATTTTATTCTAGCTGTAGAAGGATCTGTGGTTGTTTTAAACGGTTGGTTGACATAGCTTGAAGCCTTATTATTACTAGTGGTCCTTCCTAAGCTGAATATTATCGTTTAAGGGGAGGTTTTTAGTTGATTCCCTAGACTTCCATCAAACTTAAAATTACTCCGCCTAGACCCCCTTTCAAGATAAATTTGTAAATTTTTCGGTAGAAAAATGTCCCGGCGAAGGCCGATTCCCCTTAAATTACAGGCTCGCTATCGCTCGCCAGGAAAAAATCGACACCTAAATGGCACGAATGGTCTTAAAATTGACAGAAATGGGGCGAGGGTTCTTAAAATCGCCAAACTAATGGGGCGAACGTCTTAAAATCTCAAAAGCAATGGGGCTAAACATGAGGGAGAAAGGGGTCCAGAAAAAAATCCTCCAGGTGGAAATCTCCCCCTTAATAGTTGTCGGAATAGGATGATAAGGACGTCCCCGGCCCTGTGTACGGGATAACAATGTACACTCGGACACCGTAGTCTCCAGCCCACTCATACAAATTCCTGGACTTCGCCTATTTCTGACTATGGAAGTATATCTCTGGAAACCAAGCTATACATAAAGTTTGCTATAAATCAACTACAAAACTATATATATAATATTTTTTGAAAAGCAAGTTTTATCCAAACATTTATCCATATACCGTTTTTTTTTTTTTTTTTTTTTTTTTTTTTTTTTTTTTTTTTTAAAGTTATAATTGCATAGATAATAACATAGGAGTTTCCACCAATTCTTATGAGTGGGCTATAGGGACTATGGTATCTGAGTGTACCAATACGTGTTACTTGATTTTAGGTTGACATTCACTATTAATTGTATTCAGCTTAGGAAGGCATTATGGAAGTCTGAGGATATTATCTAGATTGCTTTCCATATTCAAATCCAAATTCAAAATATTCAATTGCCATGGAGAATAAATTGCAATTACATTATGCTTAAGGGGAGATGGGTCGCTTTTCTGGTCCCCTTTCTCCCTCGTGTTAAGCCCCATTTGTTTTGAGATTATGAGACGTTCGGCCCATTACTTTGGCGATTTTAATACCTTTCGCCCCATTTCGTTGTCAATTTTAAGATCTTTCGTGCCATTTAGCTGTCGATTTTTTCCTGGCGAGCGATAGCGAGCCTGAAATTTTAAGAGGAATCGACCTTCGGCCGGGACATTCTTCTACCGAAAAATGTACAATTTTATCTTGAAGGGGGTTCTAGGGGGTGTTTTTCTAAGGTTAATGGAGGTTTAGCGAGGAAACTAAGAAATAAAGGAATAAATGAATTAATAGACCCCCCCCAAAAAAAATGGCTCATCTCCCCTTGACCCTGCGAGTACCAGCGACGTGTTTTATGTTTTAGTCTAGCTCGATGTGGACGCTATTATGGCAGCTTGAGCAACATGTGCGCTTCTTATAGGGGTGGGTTGAGATAGTTGGAAACCATATTATTATTGCTAGAGGTCCTTCCTAAGCTGGATCAAATCGTCTAACCCACGCCAGAACGTAAACAATAGGACGCCACCGGTACTGTAAGGGTTAAGGGGAGGTATTTAGTTTGTTCCCTAGACCTCCATCAAGCTTAAAATTACACCCCCTTGAGTCCCTTTCAAGATAAATTGTACATTTTTCGGTAGAAAAATGTCCCGGCCGAAGGCCGCTTCCTCTTAAATTACAGGCTCGCTATCGCTCGCCAGGATAAAATCGACACCTGAATGGCATGAAAGGTCTTAATATGGGATGAAAGTTCTTAAAATTACTAAACTAATGGGGCAAACGTTTTATAGTATCAAAAGCAATGGGGCTAAACATGAGGGAGAAAGGGGTCAAGAAAAAAATCCCTCAAGTGGAGATCTCCCCTTCAAGTCTTACAGAGCTATTATTAGGCACGGTGGAGGATTAACTCCTTTGATGCCTAAATATCCACCCTAAGATCCATAAAATCCTCTAAAGTTAGCCAAAATAGTGAATATAAGAAACGGGTCCTGGTATACCGTACTGAAAAGGTTAAGGACGGATGGGCGTATTTATTAACCCATGTACAGTACCGGTATGTATATTTTTATTATTTTTTCAGTTTCCTTCTTAGGCCTCCATCAAGCTTTAATAAACATCCACCAAAGACCCTCCTTCAAGATAAATTTATACACTTTTCGATAGTTAAAAATTTCCCGACCGAAGGCCGGTTCTTCTTAAATTGCAGGCTCGCGTTCACTCGCCAGGAAAAAGTCGACAGCTAAATGACACGAAGTCTTAATATTGATAAACAAATGAGGCGAAAGGTCTTAAAATTGCCAAAGTAATGGGCCAAACATCTTATAATTTGAAAACTAATGGGGCTAAACATGAGGAAGAAGGGGGGCCAGAAAAAATGCCCCATCTCCCTTTAACCCCTTCTGTACCAGCGACGTCTTTTGCGTTATATTCTGGCAATTTTTAGAGTGTTTTATTCAGTTTAGGAAGGACCTCTAGCAATAAAAAGGTTACAGACTATCTAATTTAATCCTTTGAGCTACCACAGATCCTTCCTAAGCTGAATAAAGTCGTCTAGTAGTTGTCAGAATAGGCTGAAAAGGACGTCACCGGTGTACATAATGGGTTAAAGAGGGTTACCGGTTTTGTTTTAAATCTTTCTCTCCTTTTCTCTCTTTCCCTGGCTTGTATCCATTGGGCCCCATTCAGCCAACTGTTTTAAGACGTTTATCCCCATCCAGGTGTCGATTTCTTCCTGACGAGCGATAGCGAGCCAGCTTTGTATGGAGAAATCCGGCTTCGCCGAGGACATTTTTCTATCGAAAAAATGTACAAATTTAGCTTGCTGTCAAAACAAACAAAATATATATGCTGGCTCGCTACCGCTCTTCAGGAAAATATTGACACCTGGATGGGGGTAATCGTCTTAAAACAGTAGGCTGGATGGGGACGAATGGATAAAAGCCAAAGAGAGAGGGAGAGAAAGATAAAAAAAGCTAGGTGGGGTGGGTTAAGTGACGGCCTTCTATATAGAAGGTCGTGGTTAAGTGTGCGTGCAGGCGACAATGTGGCCCTCTGGACTCTGACCACATATAATGGTGGGAAACAATTAGTGGAGCTCCCCAATCCTCACAAACAACACATACATCAACAACAACCTCTGCCAGGCTTTTCAATATTAATCCCTTTATTTGGGGATTACATTTATGTATGTATGTATGTACTGTATAATTATACAGTGCATAATTCATTGACATATTTAATGGTCTATATTGCTGTGCTGAATCTACTCGAAACATATTCTGCCACTGATGATGAATAGTCACTGTCACTCAAAATCGTTCGTGTATCTTTAATATTTTTCGTTGTGCAACTATATGTGTAAGTTAATATATAAATGACAGTAAGTGTGCACATATTAATAATAAGCCACATAATAAAACAGTTAATATAATGCAAATCCCATGTGTAATTCAACCCAACGGTTCTATTTACAGTATTTAAAAATGCAAGAGGTTAATGGATTTGTATGAATGCCTGTGCATTAAAAATTAATAGCCACCGAAAATCTTCCTCGTAATCAATATAAATTTGAGTTACTATCACTGTCCCTTGGCAGTCCACGCATGTTTGTAGTAGCCCCAAACTAGTACTAATTGTTTCACGTCATAGAAATATTATGTTCCCTCCACCAACCGACTTTACACCTAAACTCAATTAATGAAATCAACAAATACAACTGTAATGTAAAATTAAGGTTTTCGGCGAACTTTTGATCTTAGACTACAAAATCAGTACGTTGTTATTACAATGTTTAATATTAGGCGTAGGGATATGGCGATCCCCTCGCCCGTCAGTTTTGTGGCGCAGAAAACTCCTGGATGTTCGAAATGGGAATCTCACTTCCAGAATTTACTCCCACTAATGAACCAGCAAGCTTCGGAGCTATATATCTAGTTAGGAAGTACGGGTTTGGTTACTGACTGACTGACTGACTGACTGACTTATTTACTTGTTAATGCTTTACCATTTTAAAGTTGTAAGAATGTATTTAAGTTGTGTATATAGTAGAGTCTATGAGTGTACAAACACGAATCAAGAGGATTGCAATCCACGCTATTTTTTTTTAACAAAGGACAATGCTAGGCATCCATTTTTGAGATAAGAAGAAAGCCTCTTGAATTGGTCTTGGCCAGTTTATATATTTCGAAGGGATGATGACTGAAGAACTACCAGAGCGATAAAATGGAAACCTAGAGTTGTGGTTAGAAGTAGATGTAGCTAGAGAACCAGATGGAATGATGAGATATGAAAGTTTGCGAGGGTTGGGGTAGAAACAGGTATAACATTTTAAACGATTAGAGTGAGACAAAAGAAAATAGGAAAGGCCGTTGTCCTGCAGGGCACTTCAGCCATGACACACGAGCGGTTTTACTCTCAATTTTTATCTACAACACTGGTCTGGAAACTTATCATGGCAACATAAATAATAATTCTGGCATCTAAATTCCCATATTATCAAACTAGTTTCCGATACCAGTGCAAAATATCTATTAATTAAACGTTATACTTGGGTATATACAGTGTATATGAGAGATATTACCGGAAATATTTAAATCGTCGAAAGTGGCGTGAAACAATTCCCGTGTGATAACCCCATAACTGAGACTAACGTTGACGTGTCAGGTCAGGTCAGGTCAGGTGGTAGTGAGGGATCAAGATCTATATACATGTGAGGGATAAACCTTTACAACGGCACCTCGTATTTACTTTTCGAAGAGTGTTCAGAGGGGAGAAAGTTGAAATGCTCAGTGCGATAAACCCATCACCTGTCTCCACCACGAGACTATCACCTGGTTCTTTCAAGGAGAACTAAGGTTACTATCCTATTGTACGTCCGTGGTAGTACAGTCGGTTAGCGCGCAGGTCTGGTAAAAACATACATGTCCCTAGTCAGTGTTCGAACCCGCGCCAGGCATCTCAAAGCCTGGGGAGTTTTCGGGAGGGTTAAATTCCCTTCGCACCCAGCATTTCATTGGTGGCAGTTCAGTTACGGAACGTGATCTGGTAGCTAGATAGAGCACCCATCACGTGGACCCTAAGAATATTGAGATTGCTGAGGTGATATAGCTACGATACCTTACGACCTTAAAGAGGCTAGGGACTAGCCTTGTTAAAGAAGGATGTAGTGTAATGCCCTGTACCTGCAAAAATCCCGCAACCCCTGCACTGTACTATACGAGTTGACGTCTGGGATAGTGTAAAATAGTCGTTGATGGCGAAGTCTAATAAACCCATCACGTGTCTCCACCACGAGACTATCACCTGGTTCTTTCAAGGAGAACTAAGGTTACTATCCTATTGTACGTCCGTGGTAGTAGTCGGTTAGCGCGCGGGTCTGGTAAAAACATACATGTCCCTAACCAGGGTTCGAACCCGCACCAGGCATCTCAAAGCCTGGGGCGTTTTTGGGAGGGTTAATTCCCTTCGCACTCAGCATTTCAAAAGGGTGTTGGAGAGATAGGAAGTTGTTGGAGTGGCTTTGTGGTTGCAGATGCTGTACATCCCTGCCTTATACCACAAATTACCCCCATTTCTTTTTGTACACAATCACCCAGCAGCCTCCCCTCACCGTAATTATGGTTATTAAGGACTAATAAGGAAGGGAGGAAAGGGAGGGGGGGGGGGGGGGGGGGGAGCTGCGGGGGCAAGTTGGAGGTGGAGGGGAGCAATCAGTTAAACAATAAGGTGGACAAGTTTACCTTTGTCACCTACGATATCTCCCCTGGTAACTAATCTTTTAATCCTACTTAATATTGCTCTATTCCCACTTCCCACTCACCCCCTCTCACCGAATATTTTCGATTCAATTCGGGGAGCTGGATATAGGGACAGATGAAAATAGATTAAAGATGCCTCTCTCTCTCTCTCTCTCACTCTCTATATATATATATATATATATATATATATATATATATATATATATATATATATATATATATATATATATATATATATATATATATATATATATATATATATATATATATAAATATATACGATTTTGCAGACGACATTGTCTTAATTTCAGATAAAGCCGAAAAACTCCAGGAAATGCTCAATGATCTCAATAAAGACAGTCTCAAAGTAGGTCTAAAAATGAACAGGAGTAAAACCAAAGTTATGTACAATGATAAGGCCCAACGCAGAATAATTAGGATTTATAACGATATTCTAGAGGAAGCAGAATACAATTATCTTGGCCAAGTAATGAAACTAACAACTGATAATGAACATGAAATAGTAAGGCGAATCACTCTAGGATTGAAAGTATTCAGCAAACAGAAGAACATCGTGAAAAGTACACTACCAATATGCCTTAACCCGGGAACTGCCGGAAGACTCTTAAGAGTTCCCCCGGCGGACTGCGGGAAGACTCTTAAGAGTAAGGGAAAAAAAAAATCCATTTAAAACACCCCCCCAAAAAAAAAAAATTTTTTTTTTATTTTTTTATTGCCCCTGGGCCATGCCAAATATCACTCCTCCACCTCCCCTCCTTCCCCACTTTCCTCACCTCCTTCAGTTATCACCTATTTTCCATGTTATTCCCTTATTCTGTGGTATATTTTCGTGCTAACATTAGCGAATTGCAAGCAGGGCATTGTCATCACTGTTAGCAAGCGAGTGCAAGAGAGAGAGAGAGAGAGTATCGATCGACAGTCTCTCTCCAGACGTGGAGCAAAGTGGTGGGAAGGGAGGTTGCCTTAGCCATACATTATGTAACTCCCAGCCTGTATCGCCGATTTTGACCATCCAAACGCTGTTTCCACTTGTTTTATTGTTGTAACAGGTTAATACCTTTATAATCAACCTATAATAGGCGCATATGGATAAGTATTAATGCTATTTATGGTAAAATAACGATGTTAGTGATGGGAACAGCTCAAATACGTCAGCACAGGAGTGTGGTGTCTCATACCCCCCATGCACACTTCAGAGGTTAAGCGTAAAATGTATAACCAGTGTGTGCTACCAACCATGATCTATGGTTCTGAAACTTGGAAATTAACAAGAACAATTGAGAATAAGCTTAGGAGTGCACAAAGAGCAATGGAAAGATCTATGCTAGGTATAACACTTAACCCACTGGGCACCAGCTAATATATAATAAATGTAGGCTACATTCCAGGATGAATTTTTTTGTTTTCCCTAAAACAGCTTAAATAGGTGAGAAATAAAGGAAAAAACAAACATTCACCTCGGTCATTTGGGGGTCCTAGATGGGGGGGTTAGGGGGGGGTTCAGCCATCAGCTGGTGCCAGGCGCCTCTTCAAACCTCCTGCGCCGACACACCACAGCTGGGCGAGGCAGCATGGCTGATGTACGATGCCTCCAGTTTTCGAGTGACGGCTTTACACCACCCGAGCATCATGTGTGCCTTCATAGTTGATATATTAGCAACATGTATCACATAATGTCATTGTAAGTGAAGTTACAATGTGATAAGTGCATAGATTCAAGTTTTATAAATGCCGATGATGCCGAGATATAAATGCCCGCATGCGTTCTTGATACCATGGCGACGGGCGGCCATCTTGGCGCAAGACAACAGCGGAACGCACGCACGTACACACGGCCAGCTGACTGACACTTCTCTGCCACCACTTTCACTTTCATTCTGTGCCTCTCTCACGCACTCTATTTATTGATTTTATACTTTATCGTATGTTTTATAGTTAGAATATGAGTTTTACACATTGTTTTAGGCATTTTTGACTTAGAAATGTGGGTTTTCACATTATGCTTTTAGTGGGGACACAGTGGGAGGTGATGGTGAAGGCAGGCGTGGGGGAGGACCACGCCACACTTGTTGTGTAGCAACTTGACTCCTCTAATCCTCGGCTCGTCTCTTCTGACCCCAACGATGGCCTGGCGGAATTTTGAGGAATGCCATGGGGTCTGGGTCATCCTCCTCCTCCTCTTCCCCACTTGGTGGGGAGTCAACTGTCATGGGGAGCAGTTGGGGAACGATACCCACTCTCCTCCCATTGTTCCAACATCGCAAGGCGACGATGTAGGTACGACCAAGGTCCATAGATACTCGTATCTATGGACCTTGGGTACGACATGATGTAACCTATCAATCGTGAGGTCAACGGGAAAACTGTTTTCCCCCCTCTTCCGACACATCCCCACTGCGGCTGGACTTTGGGGTTTCCATGTATTGTCACTGTCTGGCAACATCCTAAGGAACATACCATGCAAATCTGAGCCCTCTAGCTACCACAGGACAAGAGTAAATAAGGCCGATAGTGCCGACGCAGGTAATGAGTTAAGTGGGTAAACTGGCGTCCCCACCCGCGCAGCTGAACTTGGGGGTTGCCGAGTACTGCCACTGTTCGGCAACATCATTAGGTATATCCCATAAAAATTTGAACCCTCTAGCTACCATAGGACAAGAGTAAATAAGGTCGACAGTGCTGACGCAGGTGCTGCGGTGCTGGGGTTTAGCGTTACATACATTGCCGACGCATATGCTGCGGCGCTGGTGCCCAGTGGGTTAAAGATAGGAAGAGAGCATCGTGGGTAAGAGAACAAACCAAAGTTAAGGATATTCTAGAAAGTATTAAAGAGCAGAAGTGGAGATGGGCAGGACATGTAGCAAGAAGAGAGGAAAATAGGTGGAGTATATACTGTATATATATATATATATATATATACAGGAAGACAAGAGAATAGACAGGAAGAAAAAGTTAACCCATTCTGTACCGGCGACGTCTTTTATATTTTATTCTTGGTATGAGACGATTTTTTGCATTTCAAGAAGGATATGTGGTAGTAAAAAGGGTTAAGTGAGATAGATCGAAGCCTGTTAATTGCTGGAGGCCCTATGTAAACCGAATAAGATCGTCTAATGCAAGTCAGAAAAAGTTAAAAGGACGGCACCGTTACTGAGTGGGTTAGGGAAGAAGAGAATAGAGGCCCTTGATACCGCCATACCCCATCCTTGCTGTGAGAGTCAATAATCCTCAGTACTTAAAGGGAGATGGGTTGTTTTTCTAGACCTCCTTCTCCCTCGTGTTTAGCCCCATTAGTTTTCAGATGTTAAGACGGTTGCCCCATTAGTTGGTCGATTTTAAGACCTTTCTCCCCATTTCTTTGTCAATATTAAGACCTTTCGTGCTATTTAGGTGTCGATTTTTTTTCCTGGCGAACGATAGTGAGCCTGTAATTTTGGAAGAACCGGCCATCGGCCAGGACATTTTTCTACCGAAAAATGTACGAATTAATCTACAAGGGGATCTAATGGATGCATTATTTAATGTTGATGGAGGTCTAGGGAGGAAACTAGAAACATAATGAATACATGCAAAAATCGACCAAAAAGTGAATTCATGGTGGTCCTCGGGAAAAGAGAAGAGGAACAACAAGAAAAAGAAAACAAAACAAAAGAAGAGCAGGGCAAGAGTAAGAAAGAAAACAGGAGGAGAGAGAAAGAAGAAGAGAGGAGAGAAACAAGAGAAGACAAGAAGAGAGGAGAGAAGGAGAGAAGAGAAAAAATGAGAAGGGAAGATAAGAAGATGAAACAAGAAACTCAGGGAAGAGAAACCCCTTAAGCCGGTATCACACGAGAGCTTTTATAGTCAACATTCGATGATCAACATTTTTCTGGCAACATTTCTGGACTATTTTACACTGGTATCGGAAACTAGACAGCTGATAGATGAATTTAGGTAACCGAAATATTTTAAATGTTGACCTCATAAGCTGCCAGACCAGTGTTGAGGATAAATGTTTAGGGAAATAGCGCCCGTGTGATACCGGCTTTATTGAACACCCCCACACCCATCCAGTCTTTGCTACGAGAGCTAGAGAAAAACATATCGTGTAGTGGGCCGGTGTTTTTTCAGATAGGGGTCCTGAGAGAGAGAGAGAGAGAGAGAGAGAGAGAGAGAGAGAGAGAGAGAGAGAGAGAGAAGAGAAGAGAAGAGAGGAGAAGAGAGAGAGAGAGAGAGAGAGAGAGAGAGAGAGAGAGAGAGAGAGAGAGAGAAGAGAAGAGAAGAGAAGAGAAGAGAAGAGAAGAGAAGGAACGAGACGAGAAAGAAGAGAAAAAGAGGGACCCAAGACGAGAAGAGAAGCCCCTGAAACCCCCCCCCAACACACATACACACACACACACACACACACCTACACACATACAGTCACACACACACACACACATACACAGTCACACACACACATACACAGTCACACAGTCACACACACACACACACACATACATTCACTCACATACACACACACACACACACCTAATCCTTGGAGCGAGAGTCAACAATGATGGTGTAGTTGTCACGGATCGCATTTACCAGGTTGGTGGTCCTGAGCGAAGGAAGCGAAGAGCAGATTAAGTGGTGAAACAAGAGGAGAAACAACAATAAGAGAAGGCCCTGTCCCCCCACACCTAATCCATTGTATGAGAGTTAAGGGAGCCCACCTCGCTTTTTTCTCTTTCTCTCCCTCTCTCTTTGGCTTGTATCCATTCGGCCCCATTCTGCCTACTGTTTTAAGACGTTTACCCCCATCCAGGTGTCAATATTTTCCTGAAGAGCGGTAGCGAGCCAGCATATTGTTTTGACAGCAAGCTAAATTTATACATTTTTCGATAGAAAAATGTCTCCGGAGAAGCCGGGTTTCTTCATACAATGCTGGCTCGCTATCGCTCGCCAGGAAGAAATCGACACCTGGATGGGGATAAACGTCTTAAACAGTTGGCTGAATGGGGCCCAATGGATACAAGCCAGGGAAAGAGAGAAAAGGAGAGAGAAGAGAAGAGCAGAGAAGGGGCGAATCAAGAGGAGAAACGAGCCAGAAGAGAAGCCCCCACACCCACCCACACACCCACACTCCTTGCTATGAGAGATAACATTGATGGTGTAGTGGGCTGGTATTTACCCTGATGGTGGTCCTGATAGCAGGCCACGCCCACAGTTTGTGCAGCTTGGGCGGCGGAAGGAAGGGGGGAGAGAGTGAGTGAGGAGGGGGCGGACCATGGGCGGACCTCTTTATCTTCTGCTTCTGCTTCTTCTTCTTCTCCTTCCTCTTTTTCTTCTTCTTCTTCTTCTCCTTCCTCTTCTTCTTCTTCTTCTTCTTCTTCTTCTTCTTCTCCTTCTTCTTCTCCTTCTTCTTCTTCTTCTTCTTCTTCTTCTTCTTCTTCTTCTTCTCTCCTTCTTTGTCTTCTTCTTCTTTTCTCCTTCTTCTCTTCTTCTACTTCTTCTTCTCCTTCTTCTTCTTCTTCCTTCTCCTTCTTCTTCTACTCCTTCTTCTTCTTCTTTTTCTTCTTTCTTATCTCTTTTTCCTTCCTCTTTTTTATTCTTCTTCTTCTTCTCCCTTTTCTCTTCTTCTTCTCTTCTCTTCTCCGTCTTCTTCTTCTTCTTATTATTCTTCTCTTTTCTTGTCTTCTCTCTTCTTCTTATTCTTCTCCTTCATCACCGTCTTCTCCGTATTCTTCTTCTGATGGGGGGGGGTCAAAAAATTCTTCTTCCTCTTCTTCTTCTTCTTCTTCTTCCTTCTTCTTTCCTTCCTCTTCTTCTTCTTCTCTTATTCTTCTTTCTTCGCCTGACTTGTCTTCTTCTTCTATCTTATTCTTCTTCTTCTCCTTCTTCTTCTTCTTCTTCTCACTGTCCTCTCTTACTCTTCTTCTTCGTTCTTCTTCTTCTTCTTCTTCGTTCTTCTTCTTTGTCGTCTCCTCCCTCATTCTTCTCTCTTCTTCTTCCCTTTCTCTCCCCACCCCCTTTCTTCCTTTTCCCCCCCCATTCTTCTTGCTTCCTTCTTCTTCCAACAGTTTATTTTGTACAACCTAGTTCTGACCCATCTTAATCACTCTTAAGGGGATATGGGTTGTTTTTTTTTGGTCCCCCCGCCCTTCTTCCTCATGTTTAGCCCCATTAGTTTTCAAATTCCCACACCTATTTACTGGTTGACTTTTCTCAGTTGGTAGAAATGTTGACTTTTCTCAGTTGGTAGAAATGTCGACTTTTCTCAGTTGGTAGAAATGTCGACTTTTCTCAGTTGGTAGAAATGTCGACTTTTCTCAGTTGGTAGAAATGTCGACTTTTCTCAGTTGGTAGAAATATCGACTTTTCTCAGTTGGTTAGAAATGTCGACTTTTCTCAGTTGGTAGAAATATCGACTTTTCTCAGTTGGTAGAAATGTCGACTTTTCTCAGTTGGTAGAAATGTCGACTCGCTTGCTCTAATAAGTGTCGAGTTATAAGAGGTTAAGGGGAGGTAGGCCGTTTTTTCGCCTATTAATTCATGTATTCCTTTATTTCTTAGTTTCCTCGCTAGAACTCCATTCAGCTTAGACAAAACAACCCCCACTTAGACCCCCCCTTCCAAGCGAAATGTGCAAATTTTCGTGATAGAAAAAGGTTACCGGTTCGCGGATAAAATTTCAGGCTCTCTATCACTCGCCAGGAAAAAATCGACACCTAAATGGCACGAAAGGTCTTAAAATTGACAAGGGAATGGGGCGAAAGATGTTAAAATCACCAAACAAATGGGTCGCACGTCTTATAGTCTCGAAACAAATGGGGCTTAACACGAGGGAGAAAAGGGACCAAACAAAAAAAGACGACCCATCTCCCCTTAATAAGTGTGAATGTTTCTGACCACTTGCAAGTGTTGGGTTATAAAGAGACATTGGAGTTGTAAACATAAATATTTAAAGTAACTAAGCTAAAGGTTTGTAAATACCCCTGATGGTAACAAAGGCTTTAAAGTATCCCCAATAGGCTCAAAATCGCGTCATATGGTCGGATGAGGTTAAAAGTAACTAAGCTAAAGGTTTGTAAATACCCCTGATGGTAACAAAGGCTTTAAAGTATCCCCAATAGGCTCAAAATCGCGTCATATGTCGGAGAGGGTTAAAGTAACTAAACTAAAGGTTTGTAATTACCCCTGATGGTAACAAAGGCTTTAAAGTATTCCCAATAGGCTCAAAATCGCGTCATATGTCGGAGAGGGTTAAAGTAACTAAACTAAAGGTTTCTAATTACCCCTGATGGTAACAAAGGCTTTAAAGTATCCCCAATAGGCTCAAAATCGCGTCATATGTCGGAGAGGGTTAAAGTAACTAAACTAAAGGTTTCTAATTACCCCTGATGGTAACAAAGGCTTTAAAGTATTCCCAATAGGCTCAAAATCGCGTCATAGGTCCGGGAGAGGGTAGAAGTAACTACAAACTAAAGGTTTCTAAATACCCCTGATGGTAACAAAGGCTTTAAGGTCTCCCCAATAGGCTCAACACATCGACGTCATATGTCGGGAGAGGGGTTGAAGTAACTAAACTAAAGGTTTCTAATTAACCCTGATGGTAAACAAAGGCTTTAAAGTATTGACACCAATAGGCTCAAAGTTTCTTGCGTCATATGCTGTCGGGGCAGAGGGGTTAACAGTAACTAAAGATAAAGGGTTTCAATTACCCTGATGGTAACAAAGGCTTTAAAGTATCCCCAATAGGCTCAAAATCGCGTCATATGTCGGAGAGGGTTAACAGACATACAACAATTATATGAGTTTGTATTGGATAGAGTATCCTGAATTTGATGTTATGAATATATACTGTATAAGTATATCCACTGCAACCGTATTTTATGAATATATATTGTATAAGTATATCCACTGCAACCGTATTTTAGTAGGCAATATTGCTAAATATTGAAGTCAACAGATAACATTTCCTGATTGCTCAAAACTCGCCAAGTGGTCAATTTACTCTTACTTAAGGGGGGTGACCTGCTTTTTGTTATTTCTGTCCTTTTCTCTCTTCCTCTGGCTTGTATCCATTCGGCCCCATTCAGCCAACTATTATAAGACGTTTATCCCCATCTAGGTGTCGATTTCTGGCTGGCGAGCGATAGGAGAGCCGCATTATATGAAGAAATCCGGCTTCGCCGGAAACAGTTTTCTATCGAAAAATGTACAAATTTAGCCTGCTGTCAAACAAAAATAAAAAATATGCTGGCTCGCTACCGCTCATTAGTAAAAAATTGACACCTGGATGGGGATAAACGTCTTAAAACAGTAGGCTGAATGGGGCCAAATGGATACAAGCCAGAGAAAGATAGAAAAGGACAGAACAAAAACAGGTCACCCCCCTTAAACCTCTTTGACTACGCCCTTCCTAAGCTAGATCGTGTTAGGCTAAGCAAATAAAATGTAAAAGACGTAATGGGTACCGGTACTCAGTGGGTTGGTTACTGACCCTCTATATAAGAACTAACGCAGCCTAGCGCATGTACAGTCGGGCTCATAAGTGATGTCTCGGTACCAAGTATGTTTTGATCAGTAATTAGTATCAGCAATATCTAAGCTTGATTTCTTCATATCGAGTGAAATATACAAACGTGTTCCTACACTTACCCACCCTATTCAACATCTGACAGACATTAATACAGCACAGAGCAAGCCAAACGTAATGGCAGCTGGGACATGACTTATTAGCGCGACTGTACCTCGTTTGGGTCGTAAGCCACCTCGTTTGGATCGCAAGGTCTGTACGTGTGGTCAGTGTATCTATGTAAATCTAGCAACTGAACTAATATAATCTGGCCTTGCATACGAGTCCTGATTAACACCCTACTGATAATTGTGTGTGGATTTTGTTGAGAAATCTGATGTACGGTCGCGCTAATAAGTCATGTCCCAGCTGGCATTACGTTTGGCTCACTCTGTGCTGTATTAATGTCTGTCAGATGTTGAATAGGGTGGGTAAGTGTAGGAACATGTTTGTATATTTCACTGGATATGAAGAAATGAAGCTTATATATGGCTGATACCAATTATTGATCAAAACATACTTGGTGCCGAGACATCACTTATTAGCGCGACTGTACTTAACCCTCTCACATCCTTTTGACGCAGAGGTTGCCAGATTAGCAATAATAAATAGATTACTCTCACTCTTATAATTATTACCTCTCCAAAATTAGTTTTCTGCCCACAGCTAACTCAAAGACAACTGCAGAGGTTGAAGTAAATAAACTAAAGGTTTATAGATACCCCTGACGGTAACAAAGGCTTTAAAGTATCCCTAATAGGCTCAAAAATTGCGTCAGGATGTGAGAGGGTTTAACGATGTGCTGAGGCATGATACGTAAGCTAATGCCGGTATCACACGAGAGCTTTTATAGTCAACATTCTATAATCAAAAAAATTCTGGCAACTTTTCTGGTATATTTTGCTTTGGTATCGGAAACTAGACTGACGATAGATGAATTTAGGTCACAGAAATACTGGAAATGTTGACCTCATAAACTGCCCCCCCCCCCCCCCCCCCCCCCCCCCCCCCCCCCCCCCCCCCCCCCCCCCCCCCCCCCCCCCCCCCCCCCCCCCCCCCCCCCCTCCCCCCCCCCCCCCCCCCCCCCCCCCCCCCCCCCCCCCCCCCCCCCCCCCCCCCCCCCCCCCCCCCCCCCCCCCCCCGCCCCCCCCCCCCCCCCCCCCCCCCCCCCCCCCCCCCCCCCCCCCCCCCCCCCCCCCCCCCCCCCCCCCCCCCCCCCCCCCCCCCCCCCCCCCCCCCCCCCCGACCAGTGTTGAGGGAAAAAGCGCTAGTGTGATACCGGCTTAACATACCCTACCTATGAATTGACTCAACACAACTTATATATTGACCCAACACAACTTATATATTGACCCAACACAATACTTATATATTGACCCAACACAAACGTATATATTGACCCAACACAAACTTTATATATGGACCAACACAATTATATATTGAGCCAACACAACTGATTATATGGACCCAAAAAATCACAACTTATATATTGACCCAACACAACTTATATATTGCTCAACACATACGTATATATGGACCAACAAACACTATATTATATTGACCCAACACAACTTATGTATTGACACAACACAACTTATATATTGCCCCAACACAACTTATATATTGGCCCAACACAACTTATATATATTGCCCCAACACAACTTATATATTGGACAACACAATATATATATGGAACACAAACTTATATATGGACCCAACACATATATATATGGACCCACACACACTTAATATATATGGACCCAACACACAACTATATATATATATGACCCAAACACAACGTTATATGTGACCAAACCACACTTATATATTGACCCAACACAACTTAATCTATATGACCCAACACAATAATATATTGACCCAACACAACTTATATATTGACCCAACACAACTTATATATTGACCCAACACAACTTATATATTGACCCAACACAACTTATATATTGACCCAACACAACTTATATAT